>CM037851.1:102145437-102163124 GCA_021234595.1 Delia radicum
GGTACTGTATTAGTTGCTCATCCGAAAAAAAATTTAGACATGGTGGCTCAGTTATTTGCAGATTGTCCCACTTTATCATTTCTGTATAATCTTTGCAATTAAAATTTATTTCTCCTTTTGGAGTGCGGAACTCTCGAACCCTTACGGGTGAATCATCTCTAGCAATTCGTATTAATTCATAACCCTGAAATCGTACTGTTGGATCCGGATCTGTGATCATTGCCAGTAGAATATTTTCGGGATGTAAGTAGTAACTATTGTGTTCAATTGTCGGACGTATTATCTCTTGAATATTTAATGGCAATTGTCGAATCCAAAGTAAATAACTGCCAATTTAAAAGACAAAGCACGGGGTTCGTTTTTGATATCATTAGTTAAATCATTCCACAATTTTACAGCATTGACAAAGAACATTCTAGAGGACGAAATGTAGTTATAAACAGGCATAATGATATTGTTCGTACCTGTAGATCTTGCAAATATCAACTTATTATATAAGTAATCTGGCTCTTGTGTATAAATAACTTTATGTAAAAAGATTAAATTACGATGTCAAACTATGGTCCAAAATTTTAATAGCGAATTCAGAAATTTTCGTTTATTTTAAACGTATCTTGCTCAATTATTTATTACAATTTGCAATTTCCCCTTTGACGTAGCATCAATGTCTCCGTATACAATAGCCCCATAAGTAATGATAGGTACAATAAGGTGGTTCGGTCGCCATACAAAAAAAAAGTTGTGACAGTCACCCCCCAGGATTTAAGATAATTTAAAGACGATCCCAAAAAAATTTTTTTTTAATTTTTGCCACGCCCCTAGATACCGCCCTTTTGGTTTTTTATGTATTGTGTCTTCGTTTGAAGTCCGATTGTAACGTTTGGTATGTCATTGCTCATGGATTGATCAGGCCTACATTTTCATAGATAATCATTTTTGACTCCGACGTCAAATTCTAGTTGTGAATTGCAATATCTCGATTCCTACCCACCCTAACGCCAATTTTTTTTTAATAGTAAAAAGCGATTTAGATTTCATGTATCTTTTGATTTCAAAGTACACACTTTTATTCATATTCAAAAAAGTTAGAAGGTTTTAAAAAATTAAAAATTATGTAGTCAAAAAATAAAAAAGTAATAAATTAAAAAAAAAAATTTAAGATGATTGTATGTCACACGATACATCTCTTCTCATTAAATTTGAACGCTGAAGCTAAAAATGTGAAAAAAGTTAAATCGCCTTGACAGTTTTTCAGACCTGGCAACTCTGATTTTGCAAATTTTGCGATTTCCACCTTGCTTTTTCTTTAAGATTTTAAATGTCTTATATACTTATTTTTATTGAGTTGGTAACATAAGAACTAAACAATGCATCTTTACGAACATAAATTCTGGCGAGAATTAAGGATACTATACTGTTCGCGGCTTCTGATTTTAGAAAATATATAGCCCAAGCGCCTTTCATCCGTTACCTTATTTGCAGATTCACTAACAACACGCACAACCCGTTCAGTGTTTTGAGAGTGGCACAGAAATTCTAAAAAAGAAAATGTTTTTTATTTTTTAAGTTAGTTTGTTTTAAATTATATCTACCTGGTATATTAATTATTTCATAAGATGAGTTTTGGTACTGTATTAGTTGCTCATCCGAAAAAAAATTTAGACATGGTGGCTCAGTTATTTGCAGATTGTCCCACTTTATCATTTCTGTATAATCTTTGCAATTAAAATTTATTTCTCCTTTTGGAGTGCGGAACTCTCGAACCCTTACGGGTGAATCATCTCTAGCAATTCGTATTAATTCATAACCCTGAAATCGTACTGTTGGATCCGGATCTGTGATCATTGCCAGTAGAATATTTTCGGGATGTAAGTAGTAACTATTGTGTTCAATTGTCGGACGTATTATCTCTTGAATATTTAATGGCAATTGTCGAATCCAAAGTAAATACTTAAACATATGGCGGCTTCCGTGTATGGAATGCGGTTGGCTCTTCACAAGAAACCAGAAAGGTGTATAAACTTTAACGACGAACGTCACTAAAAAATGTTGGTTTTTTTTCTTCGCCCAGGCGAAGGAAAAAAACAACATTTTTTTTTCACTCCACCCTAATATTTAGCGGAGCAAATATTATTTTATAGTATAACTCTATAAGGCTTACCAATGATTTTCTTATTGTTGTTTTACTTACAATTGGAATGTTTGAACGTTTCCATAACTCACAAAGCATCTTTATTACCACTTGTATGTAACGCGATAAACATTCATTTTTTAAAATACCGTTTGTTTTTAAATGTAAGAAATATTCAATAACGTTGCGATTTGTTGGTAATTTTTTTTTTTCAATTTCACACGGTTTAAAATGCATATTGTTTAGATTTTTAAGTGTTTTCCTTTTTTATATTTAAGATTTTTATAAAATTTCTTTATATAGACACGATGACGAATCGTATAAACTTATTATTTATTCACTTTTTTCAACAAATAGCCGAGAAACGATTTAATGAAAGAAATTTTCATTAAAGATGACATTTAAAACAAAACACACTTCAGATAAATTTTAAAAACAAATGAGACCAAATAATAGAAAAACGTTATTTTCGCAAAAACTGAGCCGCCATGTCTCAAAAACCGTTATATTAAATACTTTTTCACATATTCGCCTAAATCATATCACATTTAACAAGAAAAGATGTAATGTGAGACAAATATAACATTTAACAAGAAAAGATGTAATGTGAGAAAAATAATCACAATAAAATTTCTTTATACATTTAATTTTTTTTTTGGATTTTTTGTCTTCATTTTTTTGATTTTTAAATCTTTGTAACTCGTTTGTTTGTGGTCAAAAGTGTGCATTTTAAGTGTCAAAGTTACATAAAATTAAAATGTCTTTCTTTACTGTGTAAAAAAATTTGGCGTTAGGGTGGGTAGAAATCGAGAAATTGAAAGTCACAAATTAAATTTGACGTCAGAGTCAAAAGTGATCAACTAAAAAAATGTAGGACTGATCAAATCATGAACAACGATATGCTAAACGTTACAATCGGACTTCAAATGAAGCCACAGTATGTAAAAAACCAAAAGGGCGGTATCCAGGGGCGTGGCAAAAAAATAAAAAAAATTTTTTTGGAATCGCCTTGAGTTTATCTTTAATCCTAGGGGGTGACTGGGTCAACTTTTTTTCGAACCACCCTAAGGTACAATCAAAGTTTTCACTAATTTAAGCTTTACATCACAAGGAACATATGAGGATGAGTACCAAAGTTTTCTCAACACGTTGTATATTTTAATTATAGAGAAGTCAACGTGACTTTTACAGTTTAGTAATGAGTTTATTATAAACCGTCAATTTTTTACAACTTTAACATATTGAACGAGTTCATTGTCCATGAAAATGTCGGGAAGGTCATTTAAGCTTAAATCATTATAGATCGTAAGAGCCTGCGTTTTAGACGCGTTAATGCAAAGATTATTCCTCTTAGACCAAATACAAATCTCATACAAGTCGTCATTAAGACGACAAACCAAGTCTTCAACAAGACCAGGACGTCTAGATAGGTAGATTTGTGCATCATCGGCGTAAAGATGTATAGAACTATATCATTTATAAATAAACTGAATAAAATTGGACCTAAAATAGAACCTTGTGGTACTCCAGAAAATACTGGTTTAAGAGTCGAATATAAATTATTACTGCTGACACGTTGATGACGGTTATTTAGATAAGATTTAAGTAGATTTGAGGCAAATTTAGAAAATCCAAAATATTTCTCAAGTTTTATTATCAATAGGTCATGATTTACGGTATCGAATGCCTTAGATAAATCGATTAATACGAGTATGGATATATCACCACGGTCAAATGACGGTCGAATGTCTTCTAAAACTTTTAATATTGCCATATTACAACTCTTCTTCTCACGATATCCCGATTGGGTTTCAGACAACAATTTATTAATTGTCAAGTGCTTGACAATTTGTGACGAAATAAGTCGTTCAAAAACCTTAGATAACGAAGGCAATATACTAATAGGTCGAAAATCTTCGGGTACAGATGGCGAACTCTTTTTAGCAACTTTTATAATATTAGAAATTTTCCAATGATAAGGGAAATTAGAAGTTGTAATTATGTGGTTATATATATGGGTCAATGAGGGTAGTATGTAAGGTATAGTTTAATAAATTTCAAGTTAATTCCATCATTACCAACAGAGTTGGACTTGAGATTCGATAAAACTTTTCCAACTTCTTCGATATTAAATTGTACAAAGCAAAAAGGGTTTCCATTATACAGAAAATTTGGAATGAATTGGGATGGATTGAAATTATGTTTAACTGTTGTTCATAATTTCAGGACAAATAGTGCAATTTGTCTTGTCCTTTTTAATGCCAATGCTGCCAAGATTTTTCCACAGGTCCTTTGTTGAAAGATTACTGTTTAATTTAGTCTGATAGTACAATATTTTCATATCCCTGGTAATAACATGGACTTTGTTTCTAGCAACCCGATAACGGTCCCAATTACAATCGTTTTGGTTAGTTTTCCAAACAGAGTACAGTTTGTTACGTAATTGAATTGCAATTTTTACCTGTTCTGTAAACCATGGCTGCTTAAAGTTTTTATTTTTAAAGTCCTAGTGGGGACATATTTTTCGTATAAGTACATTATATTATTAGAAAAGCAACGTAGTTTCTCGTTTACATCAGTAAATAACCAGCAATCATTCCAGTTTAAACTGCAGCTTCGAAATAAAGTTGTTCGAAGTTCACGAAAAGTAATATGCTCAATAGGGCGGGTCGATTTAAAAATCGCTCAACGTTCAAGGAAAATCGTATTCTAGGGATCAAAATAAGAAACTTTGCCGAAGGAACCATACCTCTAAAACGAATTCTGATGTCCCGACTTTTGACCCGTAGGGTAAAATTTTGAAAAAGCCCACTTTGATATTTCAGAAAGTAGGAGGAATCTCTCCAAGATTATGGGAGCTACTTCTTCTCCGCGCTAGCAGATTAATGCATAAATCATCATTCTAGGTGCCCGTTAAGGTGTTAAAATTTTTTTACTTCCTTTCCAGGAAGTAAAAATTGATCAAAATGAATAGTTTCAGAATCATTGGAGGTGCAAATAAGATCAAACAGTGATGATTTACGGTTAGGTGCAAATCGTGTAGGCCGAGAATTCATTATTTTCAACCCACAAGAGTTTATACTATCAGAAAGGTTTTGTGCAAGTATATCCTTTCTTGACAAATCAACATTAAAATCACCACACAAGATGATATTCTCATAATGAATAGAGTGATCATGAAGTTTGTCAAAAAATTCAGACATCCAATTTGATCATTTAGGATTGTAAACACATACAACAAAGCATTAAGAATTTTTTTGTACCTTCGAGTTCAACAGCAAGATATTCAACAACGCTAGCCTTCTTAGAACTAAAAATTATTTTAGCTTTCAGACCCTTCCTATAATACAGAGCAATACCACCACATCGAACATCCCCATCGACGTGTTCGTATTGTTTTTCTCATCAGAAAACCTATCATGCCTCAAAAGACTGAAATTCTGAAGATCATACATATTATTATGATTGCCCGATTTAAACCATGTTTCAGCCAATTAAAGATTCAGACAATACATAAGTCATATAATCAAGCTTGTTGTTATTAAGACTTCGAGAATTCGAATTAACTGTCATTTAATTTTAAACAATGAGATACAACCGCGTTTGTTAAGTAAAATGGCAGAAAAGAAAAATAAAAAACAAAATAATAAGCACAATAAAATGTACAATTAAAATTAAACATTGTATAAAAAATATTATTTAAAAGCATTTGACAAACAATTATTAATAAAAAGCAAAACATATGCATTAATTTTATAATTTTCATAATGGTGCTAACAATGCATCAACACTAGTTTTTGCCAACAAATTTTTCACTTCAAGATAGAAAAATACAAACGGCAAAGCGTTGGCAAAGTACTGTATACCTTGAAATGATAACGTCAATCTTCGGTTGGCAGTTTGTTTTTGAAACGTTGGTAAAATAAATGCTCTGCCAACCCTGAAATGATGACGTCAATATTCGGTTGGCCGTTTGTATTTCGAAGCGTTGGCAAAAACAATATGAAAATTTCTTTAATAGTGGTTTTTTGCCAAAATAAAAAACTGAATTTTGTTTAAATTAAGAAGTGTGGCAGTAAAAAAAAATATGTTTGTATGAAAAAATTAATTATAAAAAGTGATTCTTTTTCTCAAAGTCTGGATTAGTAAATTGTACTAATTCCAACCAAAATTTTGTTCGTTTAAAATTTATAAAATATCAAAGTAATTCTCCATTTCGTCACCTATAATGCAAACAAAGCAATGTAACATCACTTTTCAAAGGTTTACCGGAGAAGCAAAAAACGTCGTAAAATTAAAAGGAATCTAGCTATAAAAACCATTTTGTATATTTAGTCTTAACACACATGAAGAGACCTATTACATAGGGGAAACAATTAGTTTTGGAAGTATTTTTCTAGTTATGGCAGTTACGTTATTTTGCATTCGTATTTTCTGAAACAAAATGACGTATCATCAATGAAATTTAAAGTGAAAAAAACTTTTATGTTGCTTTTATTTGTAAAGCAATTTAATACTAAGCTATACCTTGCTATTGTTTTTATTAAAACAGAAAGAAAATTGATATAAGACTAATAACGGTCTGTTTTTACAATACGTGTATAATTTCAGACGAACGTGTGGCACCCAAACGAATACGTAAGGAAATGAGTTTTTATAATTCGTTCGCCTGACTTACGTTTACAATTTTTTGTAAAAAAGTATTACAGTAAAACCCGGTTAAGATGAACTCCGAGGGACCAAATAAATTAGTTCGTCTAAAGCGAGGTTCGTATTAAGCGGGTATTTTCAAACGATAAAAAATATGTATTTATTAAAACAAAAACAAGATTTTTACATAAATAAAAAAAAAAATTAGCATTTCATGAATCCACAATTAAATTTTCAATTAAAATTCTTCATTAAAAAAAAAAATCTGTTATTTTTTTCTGAATTAACGATTTCATTCGTTATAAGTTTTTCTATTACCAAAATATGATTGTCAGCTTCTTCGGCACACGATTTTGTTCGAATGTATCACTTGACAAATTTTCAACATCGGCAGGATTAACAATTTCCAATATTTCTTCACCTGATAAAGTATGTGACGTTAAAACATTAGCACCTATATCTAGAAAGTCATCCACGGATATGAAATTCATATTAGGTCTATCCCATTAAACGGATAAAGAGTGTACTAAACATGGTAATTTGTATGAAAACGAGTTTTTGGGACTGCGTAAAACAGTTCGTAATAACCGAGGGTTCGTATTAACCGAGTTCGTATTATAAGATATATTTTATATGAAAATTTTTGCCAAAACATCGGGACTTTTAAATTAGTTCGTATTAACCGAGGGTTCGTCTTAACCGAGTTTTAGTGTATTTTTTTTTTAATATTAAATTGTGTTGCCTTTTTTCTTTGACGAATACTTTTTTGTGAACGTCTGTTTTTGACGTTTGTGACGTTTCAAATCGCATTGTGGAAACCAAAAAAACAGACGAAAACGACAACTCTTACGTTTTCACTCAATTCAAAGTGACATTTGCATTACAAAACCCCAAAATGAATTTCTTCACTCTTTTACACGAATTTTTTGAGTGACACGTCTTACAAAAACAGACCGTAAGAGAAATTCCACAATTCCCAAAAAACTGTAAAAAAATTAAAAAAAATGGGATTTTTACATTTATTGCAGTCTTATCCACATTTGAACCGATGTTGAACAAGGATAATGCTACCATATTTAGACACTCACAATAATTTAACAGTAACTGATTGTAGTTTATTTAAAAAGTAATCAGTAAACTCAGGCCGGATTATCCATAATGCAATGTAGGCAACTGCCTAGGGGCCACTCATCGGCTAGGGGCCCACACTCTAAATTTTTTTTTAAGAATTATGTGTAACTAACTCTCAATGAAAAAAATATTATTGCCTTGTTTTTTATATTAAATCTTCATATTGTAATACATTTGAATTTTATAGTATAATATTAAACTTTATCGTAGCTTTTTAACAACAACATGATGCTTGTTAGGAAAAGACCTAACCACGTGCTTGATTACTAAGAAGACAAGAATGGAGCAAAATTAATGATTAATAAGTTTTTTGTTAAAGTTCTGCCTATTATGGAGGCTCTAACTTTTCTAAAACTTCGGGTTCTGATGAGATCTTTAGCCAGATCGAAATACTAGTATCAACCTAGCTAATATGTTTGATTTGCTTTATTTTTGTAAATATACGGAGGTTGAATGCTCGTTATAAATTGAAAATAAAAATTTTTTTTTTAGCAAAAAATTCTTTAGTTGAACCAAAAACGTTACCTTGCTACCTTTTTGACCAAAAAAAAAACTCAATGTATTATTTGTTAGGACAATATCCTAACAAAGAAATATAGAGTATGGCCTCGAACTTAAATAATTTGCATTTTCATTAAAGATTTTCTTTTATTTTTAATATCAAAAATAAAATAAAAATTTTAAAAACTCCCAAATCCGAAAAATAAACGATTTTATTTCAACTATCAAAATTTAACTCCCAAGTAATTAAAAACAAACGTTTTTTTTTTTTGTTTTGCTATCATTAACATTTTGGTTTTAATAAAGATTTTTTTGTAAAAAGAAAATTTTAAATGAAAATAATAGCTGGTACAGAAAACCAACATTTATGTGTAGTTTTTTTTGTTTTAAAATAAATGGTAAAACAAGTAAAAACAAATTATTTCTTTCTTTATAAATGTATATTCCTTAAAAAACTAAGTTTACTGATTACTTTTTAAATAAACTACAATCAGTTACTGTTAAAATATTGTGAGTGTAAGCTCTCAAAATGCTTGAATACCAGAGGTGTCTAACTTTGGAGTCTAATTGATCAGCTCCTGATCAATCTAGTGGACCCTTCTTTGAAACATAAGCTTGTAATTACTTTGATTATGGCTGCCTGAAGTTTCATGACAATCCGATCAGCCAACAAGAAATGGCTAAATGATTTCCAAAATATTTAAAGAATCAAATACTATTGTATTTTCATTTCTTATATATTTACAAGTTTGACGGTACGTTCTTTCGCTTTATGCAAATTATGCACTTGATGATACGTTATTTTGAATTTTGATTACGAAATCGTCATTTTTGAATCTAGGAGTGTAAAATTTTGTAGAGATGTAGTTTAATAAAATAAATCGTAATCGATCAAAAATTCGATTTTGGGTTTTTTTTAATGATACGTTATATTGCATTATAGGAGACGATTTGCAATATGTTTTTCACATAACATTTTTTCATAAACAGTAGTAAGTTAAGTGAAGCAAGTGCTTGTAAATCACTTTTTTTCGAACGTTGGTAGAACACTTTTGACCAATGTTTAGTTTTTTTATTTGCAAAGCTTGTGTTTTGCCAGTATCACCCGCAAAATTCTTTGCCAATATTGTTTTTAACAATATTACAACCAATTAGAAGTATTTTTTTTTTTAATTTTATTATATTTTCGCACATTTAAATATGATGTATAAAATTAAGACCGAACTGTATTTCGGCTTTTTAAATGTGTTTTATTACACATATTTCTCAAAGTTAATTTAATGTAACCTATTTTAAAAGCACCAAATTTTTTTAATTACCAACGTTTTGCCAACGGAGGCAAGTTCGCTAAAAACCAACGGTTGGCCATTGTTATCAATCGGGTAACAGGACAATACTGTCAATATTGCTAATCCTACGTTCTGCCAACTTATAACCAACTGTCTCCGAAGCTTTGCCAATACTGTGCCGACTGCATTTTTCTGCCTATTTAGTTATTCCGAAACTGACTCCGCTATTGGGGCGATCTTAACATATTAGGGTAGCTAGGAAATACAACATATTACCAAATGCCTTAAAGATTTGTCTATCGATACATACAGGAAAAAACTTCTTCAAAAATTTAACTAAATACTTAATTTTTTCGTTATTATTTTTTTTAATTAATGCTTGTGCATTTTAGTCTAATTTTTTTCTTTTTACTTTAAACATGGGAAATAAAAATTATTATATCTAATCTTTCATTTTTCTTTTTACGTTTAAAATTATATTTCAACTTATACATAATTTTATTTTTATTATTTTATTTCTTTTTTTGGATAATATTTCTTATTTGTAAACTAGTAGTAGAAATTTGTAACCGATTATGGCCATTAGGCTAGTTTATTGTTATAAATAAATTAAATTAAAAATAAAACTGCAAAAAATAATCTTCTACTTTGAAATTAATACCATAGATGAGACATAAAGGGCCCGCCATCTAACGTTTTTTTTTTCCAACTAGTGCTTATTTCGTGAATGGTAACACTTAGCTCATGTCTGATTTGACAGATAATTAGTTTTATCCTTCCGCTGAACGAATATGGTCCGTATGTTCGTTATCTTGTGAAAAAAAGTGAAAGAAACTGGCATCCTCATCGATAAACCAAAGCGTGAAAAGCCAAAAACAGAAAGTGTGCGTGAAGCGCCATCAACATTAATTCACCGTCGTTCTCAACAATTGAAAATTTCGGAGACATCATTGAGACGAATTTTGCATAAAGACCTTGGTATGACGCCATACAAAGTCCAATTGGTTCAGGAGTTCAAAAAAAAGTTATTTGGCGGACCCTTTATTTTACTGAATATTTTGCCATCAAAAACGCAATTCTAGATTATATTGAATAAAAACCATTGAAACAAATTTCTCAAGGTGATTCACAAAGAATAATAATATTTTAAACAAATAACTAAAATTATTGAAATTAATAATAATAAAAAGAAAATTATCTCAAACCTGACAACAGGCACCATGCAATGTAAAATCCAATAGGAAAAAAATCAACTAGAATATGTTGTGTTTAAATATTAGTATACATGCCGAATTCCCAATTCGTTCCCAGTAATCGCAACATTAGCAGTTGGACTGGCAACCCTGCCAAATAAAAAGATGTTGGCTAAACTTGTAAGAAAATAACTCATGTTGATATAAATACCTGATCAAACCTTGAGTTTCTTGGGGGTGGTGGTTAGAATGAGGCTGAAGATGACCTAGTAGCATAGGGCGAAAGTGCGGCACTTCCTCTAGCGCTGATCCCCACAAGATATTTTCAATTTCTCTTACATTTATTAACAATTAGTGTTTTTTCTATTTAACATTTTAATTATGATCTCAAACCTGACAATTCAAAATTATTTTTGAGTATAATTATTAGTGTCCGACCGAGTATTCGGCTTCGGAGTTCAGCCAAAAAGTGAAGTTCGGCTAAATTTGGCCAAACTACCGAACTTTTTATGACCGCACAAATAAATAACAACTGTGGTTATATTTACTTTTCAGAATTTACAAAAAAACTACATAAAAAATACAACGTTGAATATGATAGAATACCAAAAAAAAAACAACGATATTTAAATATCAATGTGTGTGAAAAAATTTCAAAAAGTCAAAAGAGTTCAAAAAAATGTTTCCAGAAATATACCTACAAGACTTATAAGCAAATAATCGAATTTAATGCGATACAATTTAAATAAACGTATACTTTTATATTTTGCAATTAATTTCGAGTGGTAAGTAATCGTAAAAGAGAATAAAAACTTCATCAATTTGGGAAAGACATG
Organism: Delia radicum; assembly: GCA_021234595.1. NCBI lineage: Eukaryota > Metazoa > Arthropoda > Insecta > Diptera > Anthomyiidae > Delia > Delia radicum. Next base: position 102,157,169 of record CM037851.1, read on the forward strand.
TTGCAGAACCAGACTTAGAAGTAGCAGAACCAAATGAAAATTTTATAGAAAAAGAAATTAAAATGTTTATTACGGAGTATTGGAATTCAAGTCCATTTACAAATTTAAAAACTGTAGCAATAAAATATTTATCAGCCCCACCAACTAGTGTAGCTAGCGAACAGGGGGGTTATTATGTAATTCGATTCGAAAGAAAAAATGTGTAAATTCGTATGAATTGTATTTTGTAGTACGATTTCGAAAATGTATTTACGAACGTACGGAAACTTTTTTTCGAACCGGCCGTTTTTTATCCCCCATTCGAAAAACAAAAATTACCCTTTCGTAAATGCAATTATGTAATACGAAAGCGAACTTCACAAACGTTAATACATTCGTATTTTATTCGAGAGCTAATTTGTTGTCGAAAAAAGAAAAAAAATTTAAAATGTAAGTATTGTTATACAAAATATAAGAAAAAGTGTTAAATAAATAAGTAAATGAAATCCGGATAGGGACACGCCTACATCAGATTGCTTTTCACAATTTGTTAAATAAGTTTTGGGACTTTAGCACATTTAATTACTATAAATGCAATTAATGTTTATCCCGATGAAAATAAATTTAAATAACAAATATGCAGGTGCTTGTGCAAATTTAAATGTAACTGACACTAATAGAAAACATATGATTTTCTATTGTTGATTTACTTGAATAAACGTCACTACATTGCTGGGTCTGTCAAAAAACAGAGTAGTATTTGGAAGATGACAAAGCCAATTGTGACAATGTTTTGTTGTTGTTTTTGTTTTTTCTTTGATATTTTAAATTTTGAATCTCGCTCCTAGACGAGGACAAGAAATTCTCATTGAGTTTGTGATTTAACATAACAAATATCTCTAGAAATTCTAATAACAAAGTCCCCTGAAGATTTCCTTAGGCAGGAATGAAATCCGGATAGGGACACGCCTACATCAGATTGCTTTTCACAATTTGTTAAATAAGTTTTGGGACTTTAGCACATTTAATTACTATAAATGCAATTAATGTTTATCCCGATGAAAATAAATTTAAATAACAAATATGCAGGTGCTTGTGCAAATTTAAATGTAACTGACACTAATAGAAAACATATGATTTTCTATTGTTGATTTACTTGAATAAACGTCACTACATTGCTGGGTCTGTCAAAAAAACAGAGTAGTATTTGGAAGATGACAAAGCCAATTGTGACAATTTTTTGTTGTTGTTTTTGTTTTTTCTTTGATATTTTAAATTTTGAATCTCGCTCCTAGACGAGGACAAGAAATTCTCATTGAGTTTGTGATTTAACATAACAAATATCTCTAGAAATTCTAATAACAAAGTCCCCTGAAGATTTCCTTAGGCAGGAATGAAATCCGGATAGGGACACGCCTACATCAGATTGCTTTTCACAATTTGTTAAATAAGTTTTGGGACTTTAGCACATTTAATTACTATAAATGCAATTAATGTTTATCCCGATGAAAATAAATTTAAATAACAAATATGCAGGTGCTTGTGCAAATTTAAATGTAACTGACACTAATAGAAAACATATGATTTTCTATTGTTGATTTACTTGAATAAACGTCACTACATTGCTGGGTCTGTCAAAAAAAACAGAGTAGTATTTGGAAGATGACAAAGCCAATTGTGACAATTTTTTGTTGTTGTTTTTGTTTTTTCTTTGATATTTTAAATTTTGAATCTCGCTCCTAGACGAGGACAAGAAATTCTCATTGAGTTTGTGATTTAACATAACAAATATCTCTAGAAATTCTAATAACAAAGTCCCCTGAAGATTTCCTTAGGCAGGAATGAAATCCGGATAGGGACACGCCTACATCAGATTGCTTTTCACAATTTGTTAAATAAGTTTTGGGACTTTAGCACATTTAATTACTATAAATGCAATTAATGTTTATCCCGATGAAAATAAATTTAAATAACAAATATGCAGGTGCTTGTGCAAATTTAAATGTAACTGACACTAATAGAAAACATATGATTTTCTATTGTTGATTTACTTGAATAAACGTCACTACATTGCTGGGTCTGTCAAAAAAACAGAGTAGTATTTGGAAGATGACAAAGCCAATTGTGACAATTTTTTGTTGTTGTTTTTGTTTTTTCTTTGATATTTTAAATTTTGAATCTCGCTCCTAGACGAGGACAAGAAATTCTCATTGAGTTTGTGATTTAACATAACAAATATCTCTAGAAATTCTAATAACAAAGTCCCCTGAAGATTTCCTTAGGCAGGAATGAAATCCGGATAGGGACACGCCTACATCAGATTGCTTTTCACAATTTGTTAAATAAGTTTTGGGACTTTAGCACATTTAATTACTATAAATGCAATTAATGTTTATCCCGATGAAAATAAATTTAAATAACAAATATGCAGGTGCTTGTGCAAATTTAAATGTAACTGACACTAATAGAAAACATATGATTTTCTATTGTTGATTACTTGAATAAACGTCACTACATTGCTGGGGTCTGTCAAAAAAACAGAGTAGTATTTGGAAGATGACAAAGCCAATTGTGACAATTTTTTGTTGTTGTTTTTGTTTTTTTCTTTGATATTTTAAATTTTGAATCTCGCTCCTAGACGAGGACAAGAAATTCTCATTGAGTTTGTGATTTAACATAACAAATATCTCTAGAAATTCTAATAACAAAGTCCCCTGAAGATTTCCTTAGGCAGGAATGAAATCCGGATAGGGACACGCCTACATCAGATTGCTTTTCACAATTTGTTAAATAAGTTTTGGGACTTTAGCACATTTAATTACTATAAATGCAATTAATGTTTATCCCGATGAAAATAAATTTAAATAACAAATATGCAGGTGCTTGTGCAAATTTAAATGTAACTGACACTAATAGAAAACATATGATTTTCTATTGTTGATTTACTTGAATAAACGTCACTACATTGCTGGGTCTGTCAAAAAAACAGAGTAGTATTTGGAAGATGACAAAGCCAATTGTGACAATTTTTTGTTGTTGTTTTTGTTTTTTCTTTGATATTTTAAATTTTGAATCTCGCTCCTAGACGAGGACAAGAAATTCTCATTGAGTTTGTGATTTAACATAACAAATATCTCTAGAAATTCTAATAACAAAGTCCCCTGAAGATTTCCTTAGGCAGGAATGAAATCCGGATAGGGACACGCCTACATCAGATTGCTTTTCACAATTTGTTAAATAAGTTTTGGGACTTTAGCACATTTAATTACTATAAATGCAATTAATGTTTATCCCGATGAAAATAAATTTAAATAAAAATAATTATGTTTTTACACTAAACATTGTTTTTTTTTCACGATGTTGAATCTTTGAAGGAGTGGATCACATAAAAAAAGCAATACTAAGCAATGACAATAAGAGATTATGGTGGACTTTATGATTAAACATCCCAATTTTGCTAAAGGTCACCTAAATGTAGCGAATGCTAGAAGCAAGTCCAAGGACTTGTGGACAAGATTGGATTGGATGCAGCTGGCCGTCCGACTCATGATATTACAAAATGGAAAAAGTACGTTTTTCAATTTATCAATTGTCGGTTTATAGATTGGTATTATTCAAATTTACATATGTTTATAGGTGTGGGCAGATTATAAACAACACATAAAGGTAAAATGCCGGGAAAAGCGAAATAGTATTTCAGGGACTGGAGGTGGGCCGAGTAAATTTTGTTCCCTTTGAAATATAATTGCTCATCCCTTATAGGTCTGATTAATTGAATATGCGTACCATCTACTGCTCCAATTACTCCAGGTATTCCACATTTTTCAAAAAGTATCTCTTAGCTTCTCTCTTCCTATCCTCTGTCATTTCAAATACAATATGTTTGGGACAAAGAACTCTTTCAATAACATCGCAAACCTCAAACACGCAGAAAATTGATGCTTGAGAAAATCCTAATAGGCGGTCTTGGCCAATTTGATGCTGATATTCACCTTGCGCCAAAAATTTAAGTGTGGCAGCTAATTTTAATATAGGTGAGATGGCAGTTGACCTTTCTGCTGGTTTAAATTCATCTTTTACACAACTCAAGACTTAGGTAAAAGCATTTTTACTTAGCCTAAAGTTTTTTATGAAACTAAAAAGATATTATTAGGAATATATTTAATCTTAAAGGTAAAATTTTAAATTTTTTCTTACTTTGTCTCATTAAGATTCATTATATCTGACGAATCTCTTATAAGTTTCTTTTGAACTCTTTCCGGAATATTATCATTTTCTTCATCACTATCTTCTGTCCACAATAAAACACAATCCATTTAAGCTTCGACTTTTTAAATAAATATTTTCTTTAATAAAGTTTTCTTTAAATATTTGTTTTCAAATTTTGACATTTAAGCACAGTGCTGACAACTTTGACATTATAAGACATGCTGCCAAGTTATGTATTAACCGATAAAATTGGCATCACTTGTATTTACCCTTTTTTACACAATACACTCTGTGAAACATTCGAACGAATTAGATAATACAATTTTACTTTCGAAACGGAAATTTGTTTCGAAAGGTTTTACTTTTCGAATCGAATTACGTAATAACCCCCAGCTTTTTAGCGCTGCCGGACAGTTGTATTCTGATAGACGAAGCAATTCACATGGTTTGAATGCGGAAAAATTTCTTTTCTGTCATTACAATATCAAACTTTTTAATTTTTTTTTCTATATCAACTTAAAAATCGGGCAACTATTTTTTTTTGACTATAAAATATAGTACAAAGGCTGAATTCAGTTTATGGGGGACACCCCTAGAGAAAAAATCTGAATATGCCATCCCCTTCAGAATGTTCCCAGGAGTACGAAAATCATAATGAATAAGGGGGCTCACGCCCCCTATGGGCGTGGCAGTCGAAAAACGACCCGGCCCCACCTACGTAGACAAAATGGGTATCAAATGAAAGCTAATGTCTTCACGATTCCAAAAATAGCCATAGTTGCCAAATCTGGCCGGTTTTGCAGCCGATACGGCCATTTTTGTTAAATAGGGCGGGGGGTTGTAAATCGACCAATGCCACCTACTTAGGCAATATTGGTATCAAATGAAAGGAAAATGTCTTCACGATTCCAAAAATACCCGTAGTTTGCCAGATCGTCCAGAATTTGAGGAAGATATGTTAATTTTTTATAAAATGGGGGAAGGACTTTTTTTTGTTTATTTCTTTTTAGCCTCGGCCAGAGGCCGAGCACTCGAGATCCCCGCCGTCTAGAATTAAGGACATACTGGAGTTAAAAACCCCTAAGCCCGGCCGTAGGCCGGTCACGCAGAAAAAACTTTACTAAGCGAAGCCAGTATAACAAATTTTCATTAACCAATCAGAAGCTGTCAAGAGTTTTCCTCGTTTCTTAATTTTTGTACTTATCCACATTTATGATTTGACTCTTGACACGAGAACATCACTAAATATGGATTGCGTTACTGCCTTTGACATTCACGACTGGGGTCGTGAATTGGACGATAAGCCGCCGATTTTATTGAAAAACTTATGCAATTTGGCCGTTGAGAAGCGTGGAAACTCACAACTTTACGTGAGTTCTCATTGCTTCTCCAAGGGGATTTGATTTACTATGACCTCCACGCGGTAATCCATGGGTATAACGCTAACAATAGTAATTCTTTTCGCACAAAATGCTCATTTTTGTTTGATTTTAACAAAATATAAGCAAAAAAAAGGAAAAAAAAAAAATTTCCCCCACCCCAAATTTTGCCAAAATGGCCATATCGGCTACAAAAATCGCCCGATCTGGCAACTACGGCTATTTTTGGAATCGTGAAGACATTAGCTTTCATTTGATACCCATATTGTCTACGTAGGTGGGCCGGGTCGTTTTTCGACTGCCACGCCCATAAGGGGCGTGAGCCCCCTTATTCATTATGATTTTCGCACTCCCTGGGGTCATTTAAGGGGGCGTGGCATTTTTTTTTT
>CM037851.1:102163224-102187837 GCA_021234595.1 Delia radicum
AATTGCCATTGATATTTAAACAATCGATTAATTAGATATTTTTGGCCCATAATTTTTTCTCTGTACCATTTCATAACATGCGAGTTTCGAAGAACTGCTTGTAAAAAAATTTAATTAATTTATAACCCGTTTAAGTGTCGGTTTTTACACCATGATTTTTGTTTAAATTTTATAAAAATCAATCGGTTTAATTACTTCGAAGTAGAACTGGTAAAACAGCTTTTGAAACTTGTCGTTTATTTTCACTGGAATATGTTTTAAAATTACAGTGGTTGGAGAGAGATGGAAGAAGATGTCGGATCCTACAGAATTATTTTATAAATTGATTGATAGTTGTGTGTTTAAAACAAATTCAACTTGTCTTGAAATAGATAGAGATATTGGTAACAATAATTTGAGTTTTTTAAAGAAACAAACAAATAAAAAATTTTCTATCTTATTTATATAGACCAATTACCAAGGACTGTTGTTTGGGACGTTACCCAGAATAATAACATTTTAAAATAGAGAACGTGGGCATGGTCGACCTTAATCTTCAGTACACCATTTGATTTACTTACCCTTAAACCGCTAAGCTAAACAGACGGTGATCACTTAAATCCATTACAGGAAAAGTCGAAATAAGGGTTAATCAAAAGACTGCAGTTTACCTTCTAAATCTGGAAATAAGTCAAATGTTATTAACTATAGATGATTAGCAAAACTCAGCGCGATTCCAAAGCTATTCGAAAAATGTTCAACTGATTCTCTGTGTCATCAAATTTCTTCTATAATATCTCCTCTTCAGCACGGTTTTCGTAAGGGGTGCTCTCCACAAACTAATCTATTACAATTAACAACTTTGGTAAATTGTGGTTTCCTTAATGGCGAAAACACTGATGTCATTTACACTGATTTTAGTTTTTGATAAAGTTAACCATAATCTTTTACTCAAAAAACTAGATACGATGGGTTTCGCTATAAATTGTTTAAGCTGGATAAAGTCATACTTAAAAGACTGAAATCAGAATGTAATTAGTGTCCGACCGAACAGTTCGGCCCAGAATGCATTTTGGTCTGTATTCGGTATTTTAAAAGCATTATGGACAAATTTGGCGGATGGAAAAATGTTTATTGGGCTGATTAGATGCTATTTTGAGTGTCAAATTTGAAGAAAGGTCTGTAGTTAAGCAATGAACTTACTGTTCGGCCTCAGAAAGTTCGGCCAAATTGAAAATAGTTCGGCTGCCGAACTTTTAACTTTATAGCTAAACTTCGACTTTTCTCTTAAATCTTATACACAAAATCGAATGAAATCGGCTCAACAAACATGTTTCATATACCAAAATTTATCATCATTGCCTCTAGATATCAAAAAAACCGACAAATATAGTTTTTTGGCCGAACTGTTCGGTCGGACACTAATGTTAATTTTAATAACACAAACGTCGAAAAAGATTATTGTAACATCTGGGGTTCCTCAAGGTAGCCATCTTGGACCACTTTTATTTTCTCTTTTTATTAATGATTTACCATCGGTGATAAAGTTTTCAAACGTTCTTATGTTATGTTGCTGATGACGCTAAAATTCTTCGTGGCTTTAATAAAAATTCCGATCAGATTTATCTCCAGCAGGATTTAAATAGTTTTTACGAATGGTGCTGCTCTGATTTATGGAACTAAATTTAAAAAAAATGTAAACATATGTGCTGCTCTAGAAGGACAAAATCTTTTGGTCTTTACTCTTTGGGTGGTTTTCAGTTGGAATTAGTAGATAATATTCTAGATTTGGTATTCTCTTAGACCCAAAATTGGATTTTAAACGGCAGCTTAGCTTTTATAAAACGATGAGCTAAGGAATTTACAGATTCCAATGTAACAAAACAATTATATACATCGCTCGTGAGACCAATTTTGGAATATGGGTCTGTGATTTGGGATCCATTATCCATTGTTCAAATTGGAAAAACTGAATCAGTGCAAAAACAATTTTTACTGTTCTGCTTACGAAGCACCTACCCTAATACCATTAATAATCTACCTTCATATACAATCAGACTAAACCTCGTTAAGCTTCCCACTCTGAAAAGTAGAAGGACAATGCTAAACGTTACGTTTTTTTATTAAGTTTGAATAATGGTGATATATGCTCCGATTTCCTGTTAGAAAATTTTTGTACTTTTCGTTCCTCCAAGATCAACACGTAATTATACTCCATTATATACTCCATTCTATCGTCAAATGTATGCTGATGCTGATCCGTTTATAAGAATGTGTAATGATTTTAATAATCTTTATAATTTGTTAGATTTTTCTTCAAATGTTAATATTATTAAACGCAACATCATTTTGTTTTTAAATTCTTCTATTAAAAAAAAAAAATATTGTACTATTCCCAAGAAACAACTTTACGGACTGTCCGTTACAAACGGATTCATGAATCCGGCATTGACGGTACGAAAACGGACCGGAATTGACGTATCCGTCGAAGCTTGTACGAAACGGACCATTAACGTACAGTAAAATTGTATTACTCAAATTTTCGAAAATTATCCGTTTAACTAAACTCCGTTTGCTGTATCCGTTTCGGTGCCGGTTAAAACTCCGTTACAACCGTTATCGTTTTTCTTCCGGTATTACCGGAGTGTGTTTTGTTTAAAAAAAATCAAACAGTTTTATTTATTAATAAATTAAATATTAATAAAATAATATAATAAAATAGAAATAACCAAGGAATAACTTTGATACATTAACTTGATACAGGTAAGTTGACAAATCTTAAATAGTTTTTAATCTAGTAATTTTAATAGACTCCTTCCTACTCAACAAAATTTCCCCATCAGTAAAATAAGCAATCTCAACATGCGTAGTTTATAAATCATTCCGCAGGGACGCAAGAAATATATTTCAGTCAATTTTTCCAAATAAAGAAGACCCACTGTTTATAATTTAATTTTTTTCTTATTTTTAATTCATAAATATCTTGTTTTTCTAGTTTATTTTTAATGTAATTGTTAATCCATTTTTGTTAATATCTTTATAAATGAAAAAATTTAAAATAAAACCAAACTTTTGTTTAAAATTAAAAAAAGGAGAAATCATTTAGATAAAATAAATAAAAAAAAAATAAAAATGGACCATTTAAAAAAAACGGTACGAATACGGACCATATTCGGACCGTATACGGTAAATTAAAAACGGAGTCCACTCTGTTTTTAAAATAAATGACGGACAGTTTACGGTACGTTTTGAACGTACACTTAATTTGTACACTCCGTTTTATATACAGCATGACGATACGAAAACGGTCCGTTTTAGCGTGCTTTATATACTGTTTCCAATCTGTATTCGATGTTCCTTTTATTCCGTTTTCCGGTCCGTATACTGATCCGGAAAACGGTACGGAAACGGACTTCGGATCCGTATATGCTGTACCGAAAACGGCACATAAACGGACCGGATTGTTTGCTGGGTTGTACTATTAATTATAATTTTGTAATTTTTATGTTAATAGTCTGTAAGGATTTATTCCCTAGACCAGGGGTGCCCACGGCCTATGCGCTTGGTACTCATTTGTTTTGTAAAAACACTTAGCTATATGCTGTGTGTTTTAATACACATATAGAGCGCTCAGCACTAGCAATACGAAATACACAAACAACTTTGTCTTATTAGTTTTTTTGTCGTTCTTCACTTTATACACGCAAGCGCAAAGCAACAACACTTTCGTATGCTTTGCTGGTAACACTTTCGTATGCTTTGCTGGTAAACATTGAAATATTTTTTTCTTTTTTCTTTGTATGTATTTGTTTTTACAACAAAAATGTTGAATAAAAATTAGTTTTTCTTTAAATGGATTGGTGCTTGCTCTTCCATAAGGAACTTTTGGGCACTCCTGCCCTAGACTTAAATAAAAAAAAATTGAAATACAATTTATGTTAATAATGCAATAATAACTCAAAATATTCACAAAAAAACTCTTAAACATTTTTCAAACTAAAATATATTAGTGTGAAAATGTTTATTATGATTATGTTTATTTTTATTACGTTTTGTAAATTCGTAAATATTATTGTTCGTATTTTGTCAAAAATAGTCTAAGGCAACCGAAAAAAACCAATATGTAGTAAACATTGTATAACACAGTGCAACACGAAAAAAAAATAACCATATACGGACACCACTACGTGATAAAAGACTAAAAAAAAAAGACCCGTGTCTCCCATTTTTCCCAAAGTCATATCCTCTTTGTTTATGGGCCGCCAAAGATTTGGGGCCTCGGTATCATTTTCGCAAAAAAGTGACATTTTCTCAGGCTCATATCTTGCAAACCGTTCAGAATTTCGATTTACTCTCTATGGCAAAGTTGTAGCTCTTGTCATAAAGAACAAAAATTGCGAACATAAATCAAAATCAAAAACTTCACCTTCCAGATCAAAATCGCAAAAAACTCAAAAAAATTCGATTTTTTTTTACCTTTTTTCCCGTGTTCAGGTCCATAGGTAGCAAACCGTTCAAAATTCAAGGAAAATATCAACTACAAATATGTACCTAAGATCTCAATAAACAATTTCTAGAACGGATCAAATGGCAACTAAATTAAAAAAAAAAATAATGTTTGATCCCACTTTTAACCCTCAAATCCGCACCAATAATCTTAAACACCCCAGTCTTAGAACTTGTTTCTTTAAAAAATATCCAAGTTTCTTCGATATCGGAGTTTTTCGCATTAAGTTCTCGTTTTTCGTAATATAATTTCTTTAACAGTGCTCACTTAATATAAAATATATAACAGTCACATTATTTTATACAAAATATTAAAAAAATATAAAATAGTTCATATTTTTAAATTACTCGAGTTACTCGATTAATCGACCAAAATTGTTCGAGTTATTCTTTACTCGAAATTGGCCACTTCGAATTACTCGAACAATTGTTCGACATCATTTCATCGATTAATCGAGTAACGGTTAACCGTTTGAATACCCTAGTAATTATACAACTACATAAGTTTGAAGTTAGTTTACAAAGTTCTAGTAAAATATTTACAAATTTTTGAAAAATATATACAGGCATAGTAAAAATTTCTAAAAAAATTCATATAAAGGGTCCGCCATCTAACGTTTTTTTTTAACTATTTTATTTCGTGAATGGTAACACTTAGCTCATGTCTGATTTGACAGATAATTAGTTTTATCCTTCCGCTGAACTAATATGGTCCGTATGTTCGTTATCTTGTGAGAAAAGTGAAAGAAACTGGCATCATCATCGATAAACCAAAGCGTGAAAAGCCAAAACAGTGCGTACACCCGAGAATATTGCTGCTGTGGCAAAAAGTGTGCGTGAAGCGCCATCAACATCAATTCACCGTCGTTTTCAACAATTGAACATTTCGGAGACATCATTGAGACGAATTTTGCACAAAGACCTTGGTATGACGCCATACAAAGTCCAATTGGTTCAGGAGTTCAAAAAAAAAGTTATTTGGTGGACCCTTTATTATTATATTTTTTTTTTTTTTTTAAAGAATATGTGAATTTGCATCTATTAACATACTTATGAATACAGCAGAGCTGTGAATGAATCATTCATTTTTGAATTAATTCGCGAATCATTCATGCACTGAATTAGTAAAATTTTGAATTAATTCTTTTTGCCAAAAAACGAATTGAATGAAATTTGAATCGATTCATATGCATTTGGTTGGAATGAATTGCAATTCATTTTAAATCAAATGAATTCGGCAAAATGAATTGCAATTCATTTTCAATTCAAATGAGTTTGGCGAAATGAATTGCAATTCATTTCCAATTCATTTGACTTGAATTGATTTTGAATTAGTTTAAATGAATTAGAAAAATGAATTGCAATTCTTTTTCAATTCATTTGAATTAATGTAAGTAATACTTGACGAAACAAACTCCAAACACCATGTTTACTTTGATTTATTGCAATTCATTTTTCATTTCATTAATATGAATTGCAATATTTTTTCTAATTCATTTGAATTTATTCAAAATCATTGAATACAAATGAATTGAAAATGAATTGCAATTCATTTCTCTAATTCACTTGAATTAATTCAAAATCAATTCAAGTCAATGAATTGGAAATGAATTGCAATTCATTTCGGCAAACTAATTTGAATTGAAAATGAATTGCAATTCATTTTGCCGAATTCATTTGAATTGGAAATGAATTCCAATTTATTTTTACCAAATTCATTTAAATTAATTCAAATTTCATTCAATTCTTTTTTATGTGAAAGAATTATTCAAAATTCAATTCAAATTCGTAATGAATTGAAATCAAAAATGAATAATTCATTCACAGCTCTGGAATACAGATATCTTATTATTACTTTCATATATACATAATTACATATTTATATTCATTTAAAATATTCGTTTAGTTTGTTTAGTTTTAGTAGTTTGTCTTTTAGAATTAATTTTTTCCTTAAGTAAATGATTTTGTATGCGATACACTTGTATTTTGTCTGGTTTTGAAATACCTGGACCAATATAGTTTCCTAAGAACCCTAACAGAACACTACTAGCCTCTATTGCTTGAGCTAATGTGGGGGTTCTTCCGTATTACCTCCTCCATCTGATTCCTCAGAATTTGACTCAAGCTCATAATATTCTGTTTGATTGACCATGTTAACGATTTCATCGTCAGATACAATAGCAAACGGTGCGACATCAACATCGCACTCCATCCCTTTGAGATAGCATCAGCTGTAAAACCAGGTGGTATAATACATCTGATTGTATCTCAACACTTGAAGTGTAAATAATTTTCATCAGTCTTGAGATAGTAAGTTATTTCCAAATTTTATTTAAAACATGTGGGGTTACAGAATCCCACGAAATCGCTGCTGTTCATAAAGCTGGCTTAATGTCAAAGATTTAACAATTCGTGTCGACTATTAGAATCCACAAGTTTTTGCACGATAAATTTACGGTACTGGCATTTGAAACTCTGAATGGCTCCTTGATACATAGGCTGAATCAAGGATGTACAATTCTGTGGTAGATATTTTACTGTAGCATTATCAGATATCATTGCAATTTACATCCGGGTGTGCTGGACATTGTCTAATAGCAAAAGAACTTTGCAATTCTTTTCGAGACCAATGCGTTGTAAATGTTACTATTACCTCTGTACAAAATTTTTGTTAAACCACTCCAGAAATAGCTCTTGTGTTACCCAAGCTCTCTTATTAGACTTATAAACTACAGGAAGGTATACAACATTTTTTTAAAGCTCTTGGATTAGCACTTTTTCCTATTATCATCAATTTACACTTGTGAGTCCCAGCTGCATTTGCACAAAGTAAAAGCTGTGTGATTCTTGGACTCTTGTAGCCCTCAATAGAATATTCATCACCACTCGCCAACTAATTCTGGGGGCAAACACTTCCAAAATAGACCGGTTTTGTCTGCATTATAAATTGTTCAGTTGTAAGTTGCTTATTTTTAATGTATTCTTTTAAGTCTTCCACAAAAATCGTTGCAGACACATCACACTCCTTTTCTTCTGTTGATTACATCCTACGAATTCCTTGCCGATTTTTGAATTTTTTTCAGCCAACCAGATGAATACTTGCACTCGGAATTTATGTTTAATTCACCATGAAAATATTTTGCCTTCTTCAGTAATCATTTCGCCTGGAAATTGCAGTAAATTTTTTAGTTTATGTTCATAAAATGTCTGGATTTGAGTTATCTTACCTGTAATGGGACATCCCTTAAATCTTTCTATCGAAACATTCATATGTTTCCAAAATCAACCTTTGGTTTTTTGGGATTTTTTCAGTGGTATGTCTATTTTTTTAACCGTGCATTGAATCACTTTCCGAGCCATATTTCCAAATGTTTTCTCTTTCGTTTTTTATTAAGTCGAGTACAGTTGGTTTGCCAACACATATTTATATTTTTCAACGTTCAAGGAAAATCGTATTCTAGGGATCACAATAAGAACTTGCCGAAGGAACCATACCTCTAAAACGAATTCTGATGTCCCGACTTTTGACCCGTAGGGTCAAATTTGAAAAAGCCCACTTTGATATTTCAAAAGTAGGAGGAATCTCTCCAAGATTATGGGAGCTACTTCTTCTCCGGGAGACGCGCTAGCAGATTAATGCATAAATCATCATTCTAGATGACCGTTAAGGGGTTAAAATTTAAGTTGAAAGAGGGCCTTTTAGCCGTGTTTTTATAGCAAATTGTACAAATCTCGGGATAAAGATATTTCAGAAGTAGGAGGATTCTTTCCAAGATTAGGGTCTCTATTTCTTCTCCGGAAGTCGCTCTAACAGATGAATGCATAAATTATATTCAATTGGGTTGGATTCGATTGGGGCACTCTAAATGGGGTCAAAGTGGGAATTTTTTCAAAATTTGACCCTACGGGTCAAAAGTTCGGAACATAACACTTTTGTTAACTTTTGAAAAATTTTATTGTTAAAACAACAATTATTTTATTCAAATTGATGTAAATTTTTGTAAAACCAGCAAATTTTATTGGGATTACGAAGTAATTGTCGTTTTGACAAATTTTTCTTATTTAAATAACAAAATTCCATTTGTTAATTCCACAAAAATTTTAAAAAAAAAGTTCAGTAAATTTGGAGTGCTTTCAGTTTTGTGGCGTCGTTACTCGTGTTAGTAGCGTGTGAGATTCATTTGTAAAAGTTGAAAAATTTAATAAATTAATGTTACATGGGTTTTTTACAAAAGAATTGTGAATTATTAAACTCAGTGTCTTATATTGCATAGTTTAGTGTGTATTTATTAATTATTTTTAAATAAATTAATGTAATTTCATGCAGTTTTATGTAAATTGTAAACTTTTATTACTGCCATTTAATTTATTTATTTATTATACAAGTGATCATTTGTAATAGTCAAGAAAACTAGTTATATAAATATAAAAAATGTAATTTATTATGAATTTAAATATTAAAGAAATGAATGTGTTTTATAAATGTAATGTTTCATGTGTTTTAAAAATTGTGATTTGGTATGTACAAGGTGGCGCACAAAATACCTTCCGATGTTTTTGGCTGTAATTTAAAAAAAAAAATGAAAAACTTTGATTCTTCTTGTGGATTATTTTTATTTGGTATTTTAATTTTTTTTTACATCAAGTCGAGAATATGATGTCATGTAAATGGCCGCCGCTACAGTTGATTGTCATTTGAGCCCTTTTTATGGCATTTTCCATCACTTTGGCCAAAACTTCCGGCGATAGGTCCTCACATTCTTGACGGATATTGTCTTTAAGAGCCTGCAAGAGTCTGAGGCTTGTTGACATAAACCCGCGACTTCAAAAAGCCCCACAAAAAGAAGTCTGGAGCGTTCAAATCAGGCGATCTTGCTGGCCATTGCAAATGGCCAAAACGGGAGATTAGGCGCCCTGGAAATGCATCCTTCAGCATATCGGTTGTGGCACGTGCAGTTGTGTGCCGTTGCACCGTCCTGTTGGAACCACATGTTTTCCAATCCCAGTCATCAAGTTGCGGCAAAAAGAACTCGTTGATCATTGCTCTGTAGCCCTCACCATTCACAGTAACCTTTTGGCCCGCGACGTCTTCGAAGAAAAAAGGTCCGATGACTCCTCCAGCGAAAACAGCACACCATACAGTGACTTTGAGTGGGTGTAATGGATGGCTCTTCATGGGTTACACGCTGATTTTCAGTGCCCCAGAAGCGTAACTTTTGCTTATTTACGTACTCGCTAAGATGGAAATGGGCCTCATCACTCATGATTATTTTTGATGAAAAATCATCTTCCTCTTGGTGGTGATTAAGGATGGCTTGAGCGTATGTTACACGCGATTGGCGGTCAGCAGTTAACAGCTGATGCACCTTCTGGACTTTGTACGGAAACATCTTCAAATCTTGTACCAAAAATCGCTGTAAAAGACCGTCGACTGATACCCATTTGCGTGGCACGTCGTCTGGTCGATGTCGACGGCACTTCCATGACATCCTCGGCTATAGCAGCAATATTCTCTGCAGAACGGCTACTCCGGGGCTGCCAAGCCTGGCAGCATCTCGTGTTGTGCCAGTCTCTTCGAGGCGAGCGGCTAAACGTCGCAGTGTTTCACCAGTAGGCGTTGGACGGAGAGGAAATCTGCGACGAAATTCACGTTGTGCCAAAGTCACCGACCGATTATTGGTCAAATAAATAGTCACCAATATCCGCGTTCTGGAGCAGTGTAGCGTAACATTGTTTATTAACGTGAAATGTGTCCATTCTATATTGAAAAAAGAAAATTTTCGCAATACATATGTAATTTATTTTAAAGTGTAAATTCATTTTATGATCTCTGCACAGTGGGATATATCATACAATTTTTTGGAAATACAGTGCTCTGTATTTACTGTATTACAAAAGTGGTTTACTTAAAAAAAAATATCTCAGGCCTTGATTTTTTTTTATTTTAAATTGAAGCTAATTAAATTCTATATCAATTTTTCATACAATATTTTTCGATCCGATTCTGGACTATTTTGTTTTATATATCGACGATTTTAATTTGAAAATTTAGCAATATCTTAAAAACTGTTTTACTTTTTAATTTTCGGATTCAGATTGCCATTTGACAGAAAAAATAAACGCCAAATATAGTAACACAAAGTCGCTGTAAACTAGTGTAATATAAAATATTAGAGTATAAATGCATAGTTAAGAAATTATTTAAATAAATTGAACAATATTGAAAAAAATACTTGTGCAAATTACTATTTCCTTAATTATAGGGCACTTTTTCTAAAAAGATAGAGAAATAACATACTCAGCCTTAGTACCATAATGTACTAAAGTTAAGTAAAATATATATAATATATATTTTATATTTATTTTCAGTAAAAACATTACTTTAACAGAAGAGGTTTTCACACAAATTAAATAAATTATTTACTTAAAATTATGTTTTTTCAACATTTTTAATTAAATTTTTCTTTAAATCTAAGATACTTTTATAAAAAATAAATATATTATTTACTCAGCATTAGTACAAAAATGCATTAATTAGAGGATAATATATTAAATTTAAGGAAAAAATATATACTTTTGCATAGGAAATTGTTTACTTTAGCACAGTAAAAATTATAGTAATTTAAATTATATATTTCCTTAAAGTAGGAACATTTAATTATTAACAGCAGGGTTTTTACTGTTAAACAGTAATAGTATACAAAAACTGAGTACAGTACTTTTCGCTTATAGTCACATCTCTTATTGGCGTTTTCTTTTCTGGCAAAAAATGTAACATTTGTTTGCCCTTTCTAAAAAATTGCACTTTTTGTGTTCTTTCTAAAAAATTGACAGCACTTTAAAAAGGAATCATGTTCTTTTAAAAATATTTCGCCCTATTAACATGCAAAAAATGTTGCCATTTTCACCCTTTATAAAATGAACGGGGTGAAAATGTTGCACTATAAAACAGCTGATTTTATAGTTTTGTTTTGAAAAAAAAAAAAATATTTAAAGACGAAAATTAACAAATTTTGTTTTATAAATTATAATAATTTTAAAAAATATACATTAAAATTGCTAAAAATGGAAAAAAGCTGCTGTAAGTGATATGCGGAAACAATGTTGTTGGGGTACCAATGGATTCTTCCTCATCATCAGATGAAGAGGAAATGTGTGTTCTGCAGGAGCGAAATATTGAGCTTGCATCAATTCCTGAATCCATTTTAAATAAAAAAAAATAATTAATTAAAAACAATTTGAATGCCAATTTGCAATTTGCCGCTTTTTTATTTTTCAACTTGTTTACTTTTATACACAAATCAGCTGTTCTAATGCAGGGCAGCATTTTTTGTATAAATTCATGTTTTATTGTGACTATGAATATGGCAACATATTAAGAGGGTTATAACAACATTATTTAAATGTCACTTATAAAAATGCAACATTTTTTTGTCAGAAAAGAAAAACGCCATTAGTTGCACACAAGTTGTGGACTATATCGCTAATGTGACTATATCGCTAGTTTTTTTATATGCCATTTTGTTGCCTATAATAAATTGTGATATAGTCATCATAAAATGTGACTATATGCAATTTATTTATTATTATAACAGGTGGAAAATTTGGAATATAAAACGATGTTTGAAACGATTCAGCTCAGTTTCCTTGTTCCAATGTTCGTGTTAGCCTCTTAAATTTTTAAATAATTTTAAACCGAAAAAAATTCAAGATTTCACAATTATATTAGAAATTTTCTGTATTGTGACTATAACTTAAATTATTTGCATACAAATTTACTTTTAGTAGCCAGAGTTTAGTGGCATATAAGCCAAATGTGATTATATCGTGAATGACTATATCCTAAATATTTTGTATGCAATTTGATTTTAGATAACAGTAAAAGTGTAAAAATGGACTATATCGCTAAATTGGACTATAAGCGATGTGACTGTGAACGAAAAGTACTGTATATTATATCCTTAAATCTAGGAGACATTTTTACATTGTTAGGAAGTTTGTTACTATTATTGAGTAAATAATACTCAATTTGAGTATATTATTTATTTAAAACTAGAAAACATTTCTATATTTAGAAGAAGTTTTTACTCTTATATGGTAAAAATATACATAATTGGTTAATTTTTTTAGGAAATAATATGATTTTTTTAATTAAAAATAAGAAAATTTTTTTTTTTTAATTTAATTTTTATTTGTTCTAACGATAATTTTTTTTTAATTCAAGGAAACATTCTTTAAACAAGAGAAAGTTTTTATGAAATTCTCAAATATATTAAAGACAAATTTACTTAACTTATGGAAAAACACATATCGTTTAACAGAATCTTTTTCTATGCCAAAGTATATTTATACTTATTTTTGATACAAATAAATACATTTTATTTCCTTAATTTATGGAAAAATGTATACATGTTTTATGGAAATTTGCCTTTAGAGCTTATTTATTAGCTTATTTTACTACATTTAAGTAAATGTTTTTTAATCCGAAACAAATTTTTTTGAGTGTGGCAAGAATGTTGGGCTTAAAAATAATGTATTAAATATAAATTGTCTCCATTAGCTATAGTATATTGTACACTTCCAAAAGTGAGCAGTTGGAAATATGGAGACAGCATTACTCCAACATGCTATCTAACTCGACGCTAAGTCCCGTAAGTGTCTGCTCTTGCACTTCCCACAGAGAGAGACAAGACATCTCCATAGAATGTCCAGACACTACCGAAGTGATCAAATGCTACCGAAGTGACAAATGCTATTAAAGATAACAAAGCGCCCGGAGCTGATAATATTGCACCTGAGTTGCTCAAGGCTGATCCCCAAATAACAGCGCAACTACTGCTACCCCATATCGTAAAGTTCTGGCAAACTGGTGAACTAGATTCATAACTTAGGAAGGTATTATAGTCAATATCCCTAAAAAGGTGACCTTACCGACTGTAGGAACTGGAGAGGCATCACAATTCTTAGCGCAGTTAACAAGATAATAGCGCATATTATAATAGATGAGTATCGGATGCTTGTACTTCCTGATCTTAGACCAGAGCAGGCTGGTTTCCGGCCACACAAATCTTGTGTCGACCATATCAACAGTCTGCGAATAATCATCGAGCAATCCGCCGAATGGCAATCTCCCCTCTCTATGATATTTATAGACTTCGAAAAGGCGTTCGACACCTTGAGCCACCACGCAATATGGAACGCACTTGCCTGTAAAGGTGTGCCACTTAAGATTATTACGCTAATCCAGTCCTTGTACAAAGATGTTAGATGCCGAGTTGCCCACGACAACGCACTAATCAACAGTTTTAACGGGGATAACTGGTGTTCGACAAGGGTGTGTATTATCTCCCCTTCTATTTAATATCGTACTCGACGTCGTTGTAGGAAATGTAACTCAGGCAAATAGGGGCATAAGATGGGGACTCAATCAACATCTAGAGAGCCTAGAATATGCTGACGACATCTGCCTCTTATCCCAAAGTTATCGCCACATGTCTGCTAAACTGAGGCTTCAAAGGCATTGGTAAAGATAAATATAAAGAAGAACAAGGTCATGCGGTGCAACACCCTTAACAACACTAAATTTAAAATACAGAATATTGAGCTAGAAGAAGTTAATACATTCTGTTATCTTGGCAGCATACTAACAAAAACTGGAGCCTGCAGTGATGATATAGCCTTTCCAATCTCAAACGCTAACCCAGTCATTTGGTATCTTCCCAGTAAAAACTTTTCGTGTTTTTAGAAGCAGGATATAACAAATGCGCTGACGTAAGTGCTTACTATTACATAATACTAAGAAGCAGCAAAAAAAACGAAAAATTTTTGTATAAAAATAAACAAACAAAAATTTTGAGCTTACTGTTTTCCCTAACCAGGATGCAGGTTGTAAGCAGCTTACCCCAATCCCTTATAAGGATGCAGGTTGTAATGCAGAAAGTTTCATATCGTGAATTATAAACGAACTGTACCAATTTTCCCGAGTGATTTCCGATTGCGTTTGGTATTTTCGAGTATGAAATACAAATTAATTAGTCATTTAACTATTTTTGAAGAGCTAGCACGTGGAGCGGTAAAAAAAAAATTAGTATATTATACATATGTCAAAAAATTTTAACAAAACAAACTAATATCTGTAGAATTTTATGTAAAATAAACTATGTATATGCATATTATTACTTTTAATCGTAATAATGTAGCCATGAAATATGACTTAACAGCATGCCATGAAATAACAGCTTTTTGTAAGCGCTAAAATCTGCGCTTATTATGCCAAAAACTAATGCTTCCAAGTGGGAATTCGCCATAAAAATCATGGCATATGTAAGCAGGTTGCAAGGGATTCTTTTGGGCTTACTCCCTTACAAACCTGCTTCCATGTAAGCAGCGTTTTTTACTGGGAAGTTATTGCACAAAGATAAGTAAAGAAGTTCATAGTCTGAAAAATGGTTGCAAATTAGATGGGTCTTTCTTGATACTTGTAAAAAGTGCCAAAATGTGTCTTCTATTACATGACCTTCTTCGGAAGACTATAAGACAGTAAAAAACCATTTTATTAAGTCAATGTGGCTTATCAAGTTTTTGCAAGAAATTTTATTTAGAATTTTTTAATTTTGTAGAAATTATATCTGTATTTCGGGCATTTAGTGCTGTAGAAACTTGTAATAAATGCCAAGATACAAGTATCTGTTGCTCCAAAATCATGCAAAATAGCAACTATTTCCTCAAAATAAAAAAATCTTAAAGAGAATTTCTGCAATAACTTGATAAGCCACGTGGATTTGAAAAAAATGGGTTTTCACTGCCTTATAGTCTTAAAGCGATGGACATGTAATAGAAGACACCTCTTGGCACTTATTACAAGTATCTAGAATATAAAAGTCCAGTAAAACAGCGACTTTTTCTTAAAATAAGAAAATCTTAAATAAAATTTCTGCAAAAACGTGATAAGCCACATTAATTTTAAAGAAATGGTTTTCAATGACTTCTAGGCAGCTGTTAAGCAAGATGTTAGAGCTATAAATGCTTGTAATAAGTGACAGTATGTGTCTTCTATTACATATCCGTCGGTGGAAGTCTAGAAGAGTGTAAAAACCATTTTATTACGCCAATGTGGCTTATCAGTTTTTGCACAAATTTTATTTGGAAGTATTTAATTTTAAAGACTAGGTAGCTCTAAGTGCAAAGATGTGTCTTCTATTTCATGTCCATCGCTGGGAGACTAATATACGCTAAAACCCATTTTGTTAAATTAATGTGGCTTATCAAGTTGTTGCAGAAATTTTATTTAGAATATTTTTATTTTAAAGAACAGAGCGCTGATTTGACAGATTTTCGTGATAAATATATTTGTTGTAAGTGTAAAGATGCGGCTTCTTTAATATGTTCCTCGCTGGGAGACTAGAAGACAGTAAAAAACATTTTATTTAATTAATGTGGTTTATCAAGTTTTTACAGAAAATTTATTTAGAATAACTTGATAAGCCAAAAGAGTCAAAATAAATCATACATCGATGGTTTTCTTAAATGATTAGATCATCTGTTGGAAAATAATCTTTATCCACCATATATCTTTATCCAATCAATATATTTACAAAAAAATGCAAGTTTGCTCTTTTGTTCAGAAGTGTATCTTATTGGTGTGGCAATGAATGAATGATATATTTTTTTGAAAATATTTTGTTACTCGAAAACAAAAAAGCAAGTGACTGGTTTTGACATTTACGTTCGAACTGTTGACAACTCGTTCGAAATAGAGAAACCAAATTTTGTATGAAAGCTGTTACGTTTTCATTCGACTTGTACTTCAAGTCATCGTTCGCATAGAAATTTAGTTAGAGAAACCCAAATCAATTTTCTTTCGCTTAGAAAGCGAAAGAAAGCTTTCTTTCGAAATAGAGAAACAGACCATAAATTCCAACCTATCGGTCAAGAAATAAAAAAATATCAATCTAGTCAAAAGTTAAAGATTGGAACGATAAAGAATTGAGCTTTTTTCGTCAGTTAGTATAGTGTTTTCAATTATTCGACCTAGGCGGTAAACCGGTACTATTATTTGGATCGATTTGAATCGTTTGAAATTAATTTTTTTTTTATTTTTTTTCAATAAAAATACAAAAAACTGCTTTATTTTGTTAAATATCATGTAATATGTTTGTTGAGGATGATTCAAACCATCCTGTGATGTTTTAATGTAACATGCTTTAGAATCTTGGGGTTTTATTTTGGGAGTAATCTAAGGCCTCTTGAGAAATAAAGTGTTATCAGTAGTACAGTTTTTTTTATACAAAATTGTTTAATAAAACTATAAATTTTGCGATAAATAAAAAAAAAATTACTTTTCATAATAAAAATTCAGATTATGGGCAATTTCGCTAACAAAAGAAACCTGGAAGGACTAAAAATACCAAAATTTTATGACATTCCTTTTCGACCTGGATATTTGTTTATGTAAAAATAACCGAGTTTTTAAAATATTAAATCTATCAGATTCTAAGAAGTTCTTTACGAGCTAATTTTTGATTTAAAACAAATTTCCTTTCCTATAAAATACATTCTGATTTTTTGAATTCTTTTATCAGGAACCGTAATTATTAATCATTTTATCATAAAAGCCAGATGCAAAAAGTTATTTAGTGACTTCTATTTTTTTCGAGCATAAATAAAAAGTTATTTTTTGAATTTAGTTTTTGATTTTTTTGGCAAAAAAGAAGACAGTAAAAAACATTTTATTTAATTAATGTGGTTTATCAAGTTTTTACAGAAAATTTATTTAGAATAACTTGATAAGCCACAAGAGTCAAAATAAATCATACATCGATGATTTCTTAAATGATTAGATCATCTGTTGGAAAATAATCTTTATCCACCATATATCTTTATCCAATCAATATATTTACAAAAAAATGCAAGTTTGCTCTTTTTGTTCAGAAGTGTATCTTATTGGTGTGGCACATCATGTTCTTGCGTAAAAAAATATTGAAATATAGGCGAATTGTAAAAAGTAACATTTGCTCTAGATCAGAAAGTATTAGGAATATAGCTTAAATCATTTAAGTGGATATTGATACCACGTTAGGTAATGCAATGAACACATAAAATCATTTTTACAAAACTTGTGGCTTGTCATATTTTTGCACTAAGCCCTTCATTTGAAAATCTTTGGGCATTATTTGTACACCAGCGAATGTGTCTACAAAAAACCTTCATTTGATACCAAATTTGTCTATAATTACTATAGTTAAGAATGAAATAAACCGAAAAAGCGTAAAATGGGGTAATTTTTGATCCCACTCAGTAATACGTAAACATGAGATTGGGCAGCTAAAAAAACAAGGGTCCCTAAATTTCTCTACAACATATCCGAAGTTCCCTGTTGAGATAGCGACGTTCATTATTTTCTCATATATTTAAAACTAACGGGATTTAAATAAACCAAATCATTTTAGTTAAAATATTTAGCCCCTTATGGACTGCCGTTTACAGAACATGAATACGAAGCCTTCGTTTTCAAAATACAACCCAAAAGAAAAAGTTGGCCATTGTGTACAGTTAGTTTTGGCCGACACTGTATTAATGAACCGTTTTCTAGTGCTATCGAAATCTAATTTAAACAAATTTTTAGGACTTGCCGATTTTTGTTTCTATTAAATATCTGAAATTGTACAGGAAATTCCGTGGAACCTAAAAGTAAAAATTATGCAAAATGTCCCGAAGTGTGCCTCGTGAATTTCCTGAATTAAAACCCTAATCGCTCCGTAAATGAAAAGTCCACAATATAAATTAATTCAAGATTACTCATTCAAAAAAGCAGATGATTCTTTGAGACATACAATGTACTCATGTTTGGAATGTGAGCTCAGATTTAAAATATTTCAGAGATTCATTATGAAATTTAAGTATGTAATGTAGGTACAAATAAAAACTGTATCTCACTTTTGTATCTGCATTCATACAATTACCAGCAGTTGAATTCACAAAACTAATGGCGTAAACAAAAAAAACAAACGTTTTTCCATTTCAGTTAGTAAACATTCAGTTGTTTAATCGATAAGTTGTGTTGTTGTCCCAAACAACACTCGAAAAGTTGTCATAGAGACAACAAGTTAATACAAAAAAAAATTAATTAAATATTTCAATGAACAATTAGTTGATTGTACATATTGCATGAAACAAATAGTTGCAAATGCAGTCACGCATCAGTCACTGAATTCATTCTACAAAAATATATAAATTTATCGTTTCTGATTCTGAAGTGAATTTAAATGGAATAAATTTTTTGCAGCACAAAAAAAAAATAAGAGACATCGCAAATGATGGCGCAAGTAATACAAAGTGTTAATAATATGATGAACAATGATACTGAGGTAAAGAAAAGTTTTTTAAACTTTGAAATATACAATAAAAAGTACGTTTTACTTCCCCCCAAATTAATACATAATACAAAGGAGTACACAAAAGTAACAATAAAAAATTAAAATCATTCAATAAAACTAATTTCGGACATACGATTATTATTACACAATTGAAATGCAAACAGTCGAAAAACAATGTCAGTAAAATTTAACTTAAAATCGGAAAAACTACTAAAATTGCAGTGTTTATTTGTTACTACACTCGTAAAAGTTTTACAGTTACTACATGACAGTTGTTTGTGGTCATAATCAGTAGTTGTTGTTTTTAACTGCAATTACAGTTGTTTTTCTATGAAGTAATGCAAAAAAAAAAAAATATTATGACAGTCATTTAAAAAACTGAACTAAAGAAAATTACTGTATTTTTAAACAGTTTGTTGAAGCAGTTGATTCAGTATTTTAATAAAACAACTACCAAAACAGTAATTTTGCAGCAAACAGTTAATTTTTGTGGGTTATTTTAAATTAGAAGATTATGTCGAGTTTTTGAGTTTTAAAAACTCTAGTTTATTTATATTTGTTATTATTTATATGTTCATAGTATGCAAATAATAATTAGAAAATTTCATTGTATTTCTAATGAATAAAAATGTCATAACTGAAGTAATATTTGGAATTTTGAATTTTAATAGGATGTATGAAATGCAAATTTTGATTGCAATTGAGAGAAAAAGAGATTTTTTGAAATGCCGAAAACGTAACTGTTAAAAACAGTAGTTTTTTTGACCAAATTTTTACAGTAGTTTTAAAGTGTTCGTAGTAAAAAAGTGTCAGTTGTTTTTACGACATTGCACAATGGTAAAAATGTGGCTGAAACTAATTTATTTTTAATTTATTGTTCTGAAAATCTTATATTTTTTAAAAATATCGAATTAAGATTATCGTATTATTAATCGTTTCTAAGTGAAAATCATTCGATTAGCTAAAAATGCAACTTATAATTGTTTAGGGTTAAAAATATAGAAAATGTGCTAAAAATCCGCATTGAGCCAAAAAATTCGTAAATTATTACTGTAGCCAACTTGACAAAACGAATGATGAATTTTGGAGCCACTTTCACGTGCAATTCTCAGAATTAAGTCCCAAAATCATGTGTTGTACTGTGTAATAAACAAAATTGAAACGTATGTGTGTTAAACTCATTATAGACCACTAAGTTCAATATATTCACCATCGTAATAAAAATGCTTAAGCTGTTCGGATGTGTTGTGTACAAAAATTCAAAATGGTTAAAAACGCGATTTTTCGAGTTTTTAAATCGCGATTTACTCAAACTGTGAAGTGATGGACAAATTTGGAAAACAGATTTGGAATCAGCGAGGCAAAATCTATTAATAATATATATATATATATATATATATCGCGGTTCAAAAGAATCATTACAAAACTACTACTTGAGACAGAGTAAACTAAATTTTTTTTTTTTTATAAACATTTTTGGTTTTCAAAAGTTTAGTAACGTCATTTGTTAGAAAAAGACACTAGCCACGTGTTAGGATACTAAGAAGATAGGAGTGGAGCAAAACTGATGATTAATATGTTTTTGTTAAAGCTCTATTTCATATTCTGGAGGCTCTTGCTTTTCTAAAACTTCGGGTGCTGATGAGATCCTTAGCCAGATCGAAATACTAATATAAATCTAGCTTGTATGCATGATTTGCTTTATTTTTGGAAATATACGGAGTTTCAACCTCTCGTTATAATTTAAAAATAAAAAACTGCAGCTTTTCGTGGTTTTTGGAGTAATATTCTATTTATATTCTAATTATAAACGGTGCTAAAAATATATATAAGAAAGATTACAAATTTTTTCATTAATTTACTACAATGTATATTTATATATAATGTGATGTGTGAATTATTTTTCATTAATTGTACCATATACACTTATATATCATCATATATTGTAGAGTAGATGGTCATATATAGATCTATATCTATTTCATATGACCAGATATACAAGATATGCTAATACATAACATACGAGACAGTGATACATTACATCATATTAAAAAAATTTCATAAACTAAGTATAAGATATGAACATGTATCGTAAATGATACCAAAGTTTGATATGAGATACCAATTTGGATATATCAAGTTGATACCAGTTGAATATATAGAAACTTTTTTCATCGGTTTTTAGTTGTTTATGCTACATTTGCTAGTTGTTGATCGACATACAGGTTGTTTTAACTGTCATTTTCAGTAGATTATACTGTCAAACTTTTTGGGTGCAATTTTCATAAAGTCTAACTTTATAAAAACGAAAAAAAACTCTTTAAAAAGTAAAACACCACTATTGTATACTACACTCGGGGAATTAAAAGGGTAGAAAAAACTAAAAATGACACTTAATGTAACTACAAATGTAATTAAAAAGGTGATGACTACAAGTTCACCAGCTACGCCTGTGACCTTTAATAAGTCTAAAGTCCCAAAAATAAAATTGGGGTTTCTAAATATTGGCCTATGCCCATAAACACAAATTGTTTTGTGGTATACTTAAAGTGCGATACATAATTTCTCATCAGTTTAGGATGCTCATTAAAATATTAAAAAAAAATGCAAAATATCAGAAGTGACTGAAAGCGAAAATTTTCTGGGGGCCTAAATTATTTCTGGTGGAGGAGGCTTAGCCCCCCCAGACCGTCCAATCTACGCTGGTGTAAAAATTACTAAAAACTTTAGTTATTATTACCATTAAAATAGCTGCAATATTAGTAAAAATAACTGCCAAACACTTAAATGAATTTGTAAACTCTTGTTGCATTTTTAGACGGGGCTTAAGCCGATTCCGAGAAGCTAAAAAGTATTTATATACCCGAGGGAAATGGATCTGAACTGACAAGATCTATTTAGATATGTAATACCAGATCTCATAGCGTATATAATCAGATCTAAATAGATCTCAAAAATGTGGACAAATTTTAGATCTAATTAGATCTGATCTTATCTGGGCGGATCTGATCAAATGGGCAGATATGACATTTTGCAATTTAGAGATTATTTTAATACGTTTATGCAAAAGCTCATACACTCAAAAAATTTCTACAGTTACTACATGACAGTTATTTTTGTTTTAACTGCAATTGCAATTGTTTACTTTGAAAAATAATTGTTAATATTTTTCAGGGTTGATTTTTTAAACAACCTACCAAAATTAACGCATTTCGTTAATAGTTTTCTTATGCAGTGGCAAAGAGTGTGTATCAAAAGATACAAATACAGAAAACCAACATGGCGTCTACAGCAAGCGGCTCGTATATAAATGTTTTCTCTTTTATCTTTTGTGTAAAAGAGAATGTTAAAGATAGACATATAAAATGAAAACGCTGTAAATTTATTAAACAAGGTAAGATTTGGAATAGAAAATAAATTTATTTACTTGAATACTATTAAATATTGTATTTCTGTTCTTGTAGCGTGAATATTTAAACGTGATATTTTATGTAAATATAGTTTTACAATAGTGAGTTTATTAAGTAATAAAATAACACTAAGAATATTTACAAAAAAAAGTTTTTCATAAATATTATTTCCTCATTTTTACTACATTCGACATTTAATTTTTAACAGTTAAAATAACTACACAATGTAGTTGATTTAAATGCAAATGTAGTTCACACCCTTTTAACTGCAAAATGTAGTTATTTTACCTGCCATTTGCAGTTGACTCTACCGACATCATTTTCTTAGTATATTTTTAAATGTTTTACTTTTTTGGAATTCGGCTATGGATGCCAGATTCTACTCAATTTGACGAAGCAATTTGTTAAAGTGTTTATAAATCCTGTTTAATTTCGCCAGAAACAGCCGTCTTCGTCTGTTTCGTGTGATCAGATACGGGCATACATTGAATATCAATTTCTTTTCTTAAATTTTAATATGTAGAAATTATTGGTTAATGGATCTACAAAAAAAAAACTATCATTGTTAAATAAACTTTCTCAATAAGATATGTGTTTATTTAACCTTTTTTCTATTTTGCAAATAAACAGCATAGTTTTACATACCAAGTTCAATTTATAGTACATACAAAAATTTATGAAAGTTTTTTAAGATTTCTAAATTTTTCAAAATTATAAACAAAATAACAAACACAATAAAATTTAAAAACGAAATTAACCTTGAAGGGCTTAGATCTGGTTTCAGACCTGGACAAAAGGGATTATGAAATCTTTTTATATATGAACAGATCTGGCACCAGATATGATTCAATATGACCAAATCTGCTCATATCTGTGCACGAAAATTATACAATATCCCAGATCCCTCAGTTATGAACAGATCTGGTACTAGTTCGCGGGCTTAAAGTCTTCCACAAATGTCATATCTTATCGTATCTTATCATATCTTATCATATCTTATCATATCTTATCATATCTTATCATATCTTATCATATCTTATCATATCTTATCATATCTTATCATATCTTATCATATCTTATCTTATCATATCTTATCATATCTTATCATATCTTATCATATCTTATCATATCTAGCACCAGACCTAATTACATTCTATCACATCTAATTAGATTTAATCATATCTAGTTAGATCTGGCCAGATCTAATATTTTTTACAAGGGTACTTATTGATGATTAATCGGTTTTTTGTTAAAGCTCTGCCTATTCTGGAGTCTCTAGCTTTCCTAAAACTGTGGGTTCTGATGATATCTTTAGCCAGATCGAAATACATGTACCAACCTAGCTAAAATAATTAACTTGCTTTATTTTTGTAAATAAACGGAGGTTTAAAGCTCGTTATAAATTAATAAAAATAGCAAACAAATAATCTCGATGTATATAAAAACAAAAACAAAAAAACTGGGTTGAAAACTAGACTTTCTTGCGTCGCTTATACATTATTTAGAAATTGTTTGGCCAGTTTTTTTTTTTTAATAATAATATAGTTTTGAGGCTTTTTATTTTTTTACTATTTTCTGGAATGAATAAAATAAATGAAAATATTTTATACTTACTTATTACATGCATTTAATTTTTTGCGAAGTTGGCGATGATGACAATTTTGGTATTGGAAACATGTTTATTGAGCCGATTTAATTCGATTTTGTGTATAAAATTTTAGAGAAAAGTCGAAGTTTAGGCTATAAAGTTAAAAGTTCTGCCGCCAAACTATTTCGATTTGGCCGAACTTTCTGAGGCGAACAGTGAATTCATTGCTTAACTTTTTCAAATTTGACACTCAAAATAGCATCTAATCAGTCCAATAAAAATGTTTCCCATCCGCCAAATTCGTCCATAATGCTATAAAAATAACCGAATACAGACAAAATGCATTTTCTGGCCGAACTGTTTCGGTCGGACACTAACAACTAGTATGCACAGAACTTTGCGTGACGCGCATCTGATCGTGCTATTGCGCACAAAAAGGCAGTTATGTAGGCGGTCAAATTTTAAGACTGTGGTTTTATTCACCCACTATTAGTATAATTTTTTTATTTTTTTTTTTTGTTTTTTAGTAATCTTTAAGCAATTTCAATTTATAATAGAAATATAATAGAAAAAAATGATTTTTTGAACTATTTTGAAAATTAATCGGCCAATCTTAGTGTACTTTGAAATTTTGTTTTTTTTTTTTTTTTTTTAATCAAAAATTTTACTATTTAATATTTTCAATTAAGAAATTTTAACTAATATAAACTATTTTCAAAATTACTAAAAAATAAATGAATAAATAAATAAATTAT
>CM037851.1:102187937-102220937 GCA_021234595.1 Delia radicum
AAAAACTAATACATAAAGTAAGTATTTTTTTAAATTAACACAAATATAAGACTACACCTAACATAGCACAAAAACTATTGTCATTTCGACAGGAAACAAAAACTTAAAAATAAAATTTGTACATTTTCATTCATTCATTACATCATTGCTTACACTTCAATGAAACTTTTATAACTAGACAAATATCCAACTTGTTGACATTTACTCAAGAATACGCAAAAATTATCCCGTTAATCTTAAGAAAAAAAAACAGCAAACAAGCAGTGTTTAATCATCTCTCTGCTCCAAATACGATAGCAAAACAAACAAAACTAATCACATTTAAAACACCTGCATTATCTATTTGCGATCAAGCAGTTTTCAATCTTCTAGATGAGCAAATTGTGATCTTATTTAACGAAAAAAAACAATTACATTTTAAACACCTAGAAGATTGATTTGCGAGTGCTATATAATTTGTTGTTGCGTTTCAAAACAAGCAATTTTTACCCATAAGCGCGAAACATTTTCGAGTCCCTTTTTATCCTTGTAAGTGATTAATCAGTTATTGATCACCAAAAGTACTCGAAAAAGACTCGTTTTGGTGATTTATCAAAAAACAATCTTCCAATTGCTAGGCGGGGTGATAAAGCAGCAAAAATATATGAAAAACGTATCTATTTTTAAAATTGGTGGTGAAAATTAACACATTTTTGTATGAAAATATGTTTAAAGTTTAGGAAATTTAGACTTATTTAAAAACAGCGTTCAAATCCTCGAGAAAACACACATTTTGAAAACCATTTTGACACTATGTCGTGGATCCCGGCTGCCACTTATTTGAATTATTTTAACAAATTATTCACTATTTTTTCCCCTTTTTCATATATCCGACTTTATGTATTGTATTAAAAAAATTGTAAATTTTACAAGCAAGCATGATTTTAGTCTGAAAGAAATAATAAAGAAAAATATAAAATTGGAAAATTTAAAAATATACCTGACATCGCCTAGGTCTTATTTCCATCGCCTAGGTCTTATTTATTTCGTATTTGGGTGCTCTAGCCCCCAAGCCCCCCCCCCACCCCCTAGCTACGTGCCTGCATACATACCAGTTATAAAAACCTTCATACATACATACATACAGGGTGGCTGATGCATATTGTTACAATTAGAAATTTAAATAACTTTTTATTTTTATTTCTTTGTTTTTACATTTGAAAAGCCATACATTTTTAATAAGTATTTTTAATGGCTTTTAAGAAACAATTTATTTAAAATGACTAACACGCCTGATGACATCAAATGCAAGCGAAATTCCGTGCAAATTACAGAGAAAATTCCAAGCTAAGGGGCAAGTCTACTGCGTTCAATTGCTTGTTGTTTGATTTTTTTAAAGGAGAGAAATGAAAATCCTTAAGCAGTACTGTCCGTATTGACTGTCTGGTGATAAATATATGAGCAAAAATATTCCATGTCGAAACTCTAGAATTGACTTGTATTGCAGCAACTATGGCAACAATTGTTTCTTACATTCGAACTGAGAAATTTTGATTAAAAGGCGTCCTAATG
Organism: Delia radicum; assembly: GCA_021234595.1. NCBI lineage: Eukaryota > Metazoa > Arthropoda > Insecta > Diptera > Anthomyiidae > Delia > Delia radicum. The sequence goes on from CM037851.1 coordinate 102,189,489, forward strand.
ATTGACCCACGATTGACAAAATAATTTACGAGCCCAATCTGCTCGGAGGAGTGCCGCCTAATGTGCCCGTTAAGTTTGTTTATGCGGAAATGCCAGCCCCCAAAGCATTGTAGTGGCGCACAATCAAAATGTTAGTTTCATTACCCCATTCGTTCATTTCCTTAAATTGAAAGACGAATCAATGAAACCAATAAAAAAAAAATAAATCGAACCGATTAATAACTCAGAAAAAAAGTTATTACGTTTTCTTTTGTAGTGGCATTTATCAGCCACCCTGTATTACAAAACAAAACAAAAAACAACAACAATATTTTGTGGGTTTTTCCCAGATTTTTTTTAAAAAGAACTACAACTACTTTTACAAAGTGTGTATACCCTCCGCACTATGGGATGAAAAATTATTTTTACAAACACGCTTGCGGAGACATACATAATGAAATAATTATTAAATACCCATTTACATTACGACACATATGTTTATACTATACATCACATAAATCAAACAAAAAGTGTAATAAAATTAAGTTTGTCAAAAAATTAAAAAAGAAAATATTTTATGCGTTTAGAGTGTTTTCGAGACACAGAAAATTAAAGAAACTGGTATTTTTTCAAATAATATAAATCGAAAAATTGATCCAGTGACAAATAAATATGTTTTGCTGATATATTAAACTTTTGGCAAAAATTCGTAATTTTGTTGGCAGCAAAACCCATAAAATCATCATTTAATTATTTTGGGTATTAAATATAGTCAAAATGACGATAAATCGTCAAACCTGGCAACACTGCATGCGATTGCTACTAAACATACATACATACCAGTTATAACACCTACATAGATACAGGGTGGCTGATTAATATTGGTACATTAAGAAAATCAAATAACTTTTTTTCAATACATATAAATAGTTTTTTATTCTTTCATTTGAAAAGCAATAAATTTTAGTTAGATTACGCCGATCGTTAATTTTCCTTAAATTGAAAGACGAAGCAATGAAACAAAAAAAACAAAAAAAATGGAACCGAATAATAACTCAGAAAAAAAGTTATTACGTATTTGTTTTGTAGTGGCATTTATCAGCCACACTGTATTACAAAACAAAAAAACAACAACAATATTTTGTGGGTTTTTTGTTATTGTACGTGTTGATTATGACCACGGATGGTAACCGATTCTATGTGGTTATTGGCTTCGTGAATGCTATTTTCTTTTATTTCGGTAACGTTATTTTAGGGGTAACTATATTTAAGTTATGTATTTCGGTTGCGGGCTTTTAGCGTTAACGGTATTTTATTTATTTCGCTAGCGGTATTTTAGAGATAAAATAACGTTACAGCTATTTTATATCTATTTCGGTAACTTTATTTTAGGGAAATATTTTTCATTTATTTTGGTAACGTTATTTTAGATATTCAGGTAATGTTAATGCACACAACAATTTTTAGCCCCATTATGTCCGAGTTTTGATTACTTTCTTGCTTATGATCATACTTTGGGAAAATATATATATTTAAAGAAGTTTTTTCAGATCTTGGTAGATTATTTCGGTAACGGTATTTTTATGGTATTGAAATTTTAATTATATCGGTAACGGTATTTTACGGATAACGGTGTTTCAATTATTTCGGTAACGGTATTTTAAGATATTGATATTTTATTTATATCGGTAACGGTATTTTACGGATAACGGTATTTCAATTATTTCGGTAACGGTATTTTTGGGTTAACGATGGTCAGTTGGAAGGGGTTTGAATCGGTTACAGTAATTTAGCGATATTGACTGCCATTCCTGATTGCGTATATTCTTGTGTATAAGCATTGAATGTACGTATGTATGATGAAATAAATAGAATATTTTAAAATTTGATTCAAAATTTTAAGAGGTATTCCCACATTTTCACTCATAACTTTTGAACGCGTTAACCGATTTTGATCATTTTCACTAGCAAACTGCTCATGATATCAACAAACAATTTGACTGAAAATTAGCAACACCTCTTCTGTATTAGCGGAGTATTTTGTATTAACACAGACAGACGGACAGACGGACAGACGGACATGGCTATATCGACTTCTCTATTCATGCTGATCAAGAATATATATAGTTTATGGGGTCCCAGATTTTTTTTAAAAGAATTACAAACATTTGACAAAGTGATATATACCCTCCTGCACTATGGGATGGAGGGTATAAAAAATAGTTAAATTTTGCAAAATTTTTAGAAAGTTCATGATAAAATCATTTAAAATTTTTGTTTACAATAAAGATAAAAGAGAAAAAATGTCTAAAAAAAGCCGCTTGTTCCACCGCCACACACACTTTGTCAGAATGTCGAACTATTGCCGAAATGTGGTAATTTTGGTGGGTTGTTTAAAAAATCAACCCTCAAAAACATTAAAAATTATTTTTCTAAGTAAAACAACTACAAATTCATTACTGTTCAAATAACTGTCATGTAGTAACTGTTGAGCTTTTCTGAGTGTTGGTTTCCCAGTATATATTTTTAGTAAATTTTATAGTCTACACTCAGAATATTCTTACAATAACTACATGTATTTCATTCGAGTCGTAAACAGTAGCAGTTGTTTTAACTGCTATTTTAGCCATTTTTCTATTGGAAAATGAAAACCGACTAATTTAGATAGTCCTTTCAAAAAATTACTAACCAGAAATGCTGTACTTCAGTAACAGTTGTTTTGAGTAGTTATTTTAGTATTTTAATAAGCAACTACCAAAAAAGTAATTTTACAGTAAACCATTTTTTTAGTTATTTAAAAATAGAAGACAAAGTTCTTAAAAATTCTCATTTCGTTTATATTTGTTATTATTGATATGTTCATAGTTTGACAATAATAATTAGAAAATTTCATTGTAAATATATATAACGCACAAAAATGTCATAACTGGAATAGCGTTTGGAATTTTAACTTAACATTTTAAATAGGATGTAGGAAATGCAAATTTTTATTGTAATTAAAAGTTAAAAATATTTTTTTTATTAAAAATATTTTTAAAATACCAAAAAACAACTGTTAAACCATTAGTATTAACAACTTATGTAGTCGTTTTATGTTCATTGTTTTTATTGTTTTGTTGCTCGTTTTTATGGTTTATGTATTAATTTAAGCTTAGTTGTTTTTGACCGCTTCGATAGTCGTTTTTACTACCATTGTACTTGTTTTATCAATAGTTAAAAATTACTACAGGTTAAACATTTTTATGATAAATACAGTCATCGCTTTTTTGATTATATTTGTAGTTGTTATTAGTCGTTTCTACCTACTTAATTTCATGAGTATGTCCGAGACATCTAATGGTGGTATAATTAATTGAAATTAATATTTTGAAGCTTTATACGCACTTAAAGGGTTGATATTTTTTTACAAATTTATTTTTTTGTATTAACCGGTCAAATATCTTTCAACAAATCGTACAAAATTTTAAATGTTGTTTTCGTGCTATTTTTAAGAATTTTTAAGACAGTTTTTGAAAATTGTTATTTGGTAACTCTAATCGCTCCAATTTATTTGTTGCTTTGCTGGTTGAGAGAAAATAGCACATTTTTGATATTGAAATTGATTCGATTAGCAAATTTTTTTCAAAAAGTACATGTTGAATGAAAAATGTTTCTATTTCTAAAGTTTTCTTATATGTATTTATCGATACCAATAAATCACGTATATTACGCCGGTTGTCCTTATATTTTTAGATATTTTGAAAAAAAGTGCTTTCAAAAAAAGCGAAACATTTTTTTTTCAAATCATTATATTTCAACAATGGAATTACAAATTTAAAAAGTTTTAAGACCACGTGTGTATATAATAATTAAAATTTTAATATGCTTTTAACTGCGGTCTTATCACCTTCCTATCAAAAGTTATAGGCTTTGAAAATGTGTTTGTCTTCAAAGACACGTTGGTAAAAAATGGGTTGAATTTTGTGTAGGAAATACAATTTTTTGTTGTAATAGAGAGAAATTTTTTTTTATATTAAAATATGTTTTTCAATTGCCATAAAAAATAACAGTTAAACAACCATTATTTTTACCAATTTTTTCAGTTGTTTAAAAATTTTTGTAATTAAATAATGTCAGTTATTTTTGCGACATTGTTAGTTATTTTTACTGCATTTGTTAGGTGTTTTACAACAGCTAAAAATAAATAAATTTTTAGTTATTTTAATGGTAATTACCATTGTCGCATTTTTAACTACATTTACCCTTGTTGTAGTAAATAATACTGACAAACTTTTTGAGTGTAATTCATACGAAATTTTTAATAGTATAGTTTTTTCCATTATTGATTTTTTCGATAATAACAACATTTAAAATTACCAATAATTGAAAAATAAAAACTAATTATAGTTATACGTCGGGTGGGAACTTAAAAAGTGTTTTTCAAATTATGTCTTAACAATAAAATATTGAAAGTGAGAACTTTTAACTTCCCAGCAAAACTTTCGTAATGGGTGCGATAAAGTAATGCATTGCCTTGTAATGTGTACTCCTTACCTGTATCATTATTTTCCAACAAGAAGTAATGAGTTACCGATAATTGAACACTCATGGATTACCTTGTAATGAGACCTCATTACCTTTTACATTACTTCAAAACATAAATAATGACTTACCGATCACCAATTACATAATGCATGAATTATAAACGTAAAGTAATTATTAATATATATTTTTGAAAATCTATTTATAGACACATTACTTTGTGATTTTTTGTAAGCATAATGGTAAGGCGTATATTTTTGATATCACGAACGAAAACACGAAGCACAACAACTCATCTACATTTTAAGCAATAAAATATTGTATGTATCAATAGCTCATTTGGTAGAGTTTTCGCCTAACTAATTGTTAAATACCAGAGACCCCAGGTTCGAATCCCAACATGATACGTGGTCATTTATTTAATAAAAAAAAAAAAGTTATTATTTAATTACAAAAAAATATCTGTAGAAAAATTTGTTTATGCATTACTACACATTACTTTTTCCCACCATGTAACCATATAAGTAACCAGTTACTTTTCAAAAAATATTCCTTTATTTATAAAATAGAATATTTTATTATAAATAATTAATTTTTTTAAATTTTTGAATATTTAAATAAAAATACAAAACAAATTGTATAATAAACTTTCCAAGGTTGGCAAAACATTTGTGACAATTATGTTATAAAAATACGATGTTTTCACTTTATACGACATTAGATGAATCCGACCATATTATTTATTTGGTTAAGGGCGGGTAACATATCAAAATGTAGCCAAAGTTAAACCATAACTTTTGTCAATTTCATTCAAATTTTACATTGTTAAGCGGTGGTTATTTTTTTTTTTAAAGTTATCAGATCTAAAAGTATTTTCAGATATTTTTTTTTTTTTTTATTTACTTGCAATTTCTTTTTTAAGTTATTCCATTTCAATTTTACTAAACAAAGAAACTGGCAGAACTCGTATTGGCATACTAAACAAAGTTGAAAATATAAATTTTATGTTAATAATTCATTAAAAACTTGTATGAGTAATACAAATCTTTATATTTGGTTTCTTTCTTTTTTTTTTTTTTTTTAATTAGTTTATGTATTTTTTTTCTGATTTGTATTATTAATGTAGGCCATAATTTTGCAATTAACTTCATGGTTCGAGCTAAGTATAAAAGTAAACTCAGAAAAATTTTGCAGTCGTAATATGTTAGTTATTTAAGTTTTAAATAGTTTTACTATTTTTTTTTTATTATGACAGTCCCTGAAAAATAACGTCAAAACTACATTTTTAATTTTTTTTCCTAATTTGTCATCTTTTTGGGTATTTTACAAATATTGAAATGTTGGTAAGTTTAATGAAGAAGAACTAGAATGCACAGAACTGTGAGCAACGCGCACCTGAATGTGCCATCGCGCACAAAGGCAGTTATGTAGGCGGTCAAATTTTAAGACTATGGTTTTATTCACCCACTATTAATATAATTTATTTATTTATTCATTTATTTTTTAGTAATTTTGAAAATAGTTTTATATTAGTTAAAATTTCTTAATTGAAAATATTAAATAGTAAAATTTTGATTAAAAAAATCGAAAAAAAAACAAAATTTTCAAAGTACACTAAGATTGGCCGATTAATTTTCAAAATAGTTCAAAAATCATTTTTTTCTATTATATTTCTATTATAAATTGAAATAGTTTAAAGATTACTAAAAAACAAAAAAAAAATAAAAAAAATTATATTAATAGTGGGTGAATAAAACCACAGTCTTAAAATTTGTGCGCAATAGCACGATCAGATGCGCGTCACGCAAAGTTCTGTGCATACTAGTTGTTAGTGTCCGACCGAACAGTTCGGCCAGAAAATGCATTTTGTCTGTATTCGGTATTTTAAAGCATTATGGACGAATTTGGCGGATGGAAACATTTTTATTGGACTGATTAGATGCCATTTTGAGTGTCAAATTTGAAAAAGTTAAGCAATGAATTCACTGTTCGGCCTCAGAAAGTTCGGCCAAATCGAAAATAGTTTGGCGGCAGAACTTTTAACTTTATAGCTAAACTTTGACTTTTCTCTTAAATTTTATACACAAAATCGAATTAAATCGGCTCAATAAACATGTTTCCAATACCAAAATTTGTCATCATCGCCAACTTCGCAAAAAATTAAATGCATGTAATAAGTAAGTATAAAATATTTCCATTTATTTTATTCATTCCAGAAAATAGTAAAAAAAATAAAAAAGCCTCAAAACTATTATTATTATTAAAAAAAAAAAACTGGCCAAACAATTTCTAAAGAATGTATAAGCGACGCAAGAAAGTCTAGTTTTCAACATAGGAAACATACAACCCAGTTTTTTGTTTTTGTTTTTATATACATCGAGATTATTTGTTTGCTATTTTTATTAATTTATAACGAGCTTTAAACCTCCGTTTATTTACAAAAATAAAGCAAGTTAATTATTTTAGCTAGGTTGGTACATGTATTTCGATCTGGCTAAAGATATCATCAGAACCCACAGTTTTAGGAAAGCTAGAGACTCCAGAATAGGCAGAGCTTTAACAAAAAACCGATTAATCATCAATAAGTACGCTTGTAAAAAATATTAGATCTGGCCAGATCTAACTAGATATGATTAAATCTAATTAGATGTGATAGAATTTAATTAGGTCTGGTGCTAGATATGATAAGATATGATAAGATATGACATTTGTGGAAGACTTTAAGCCCGAACTAGTACCAGATCTGTTCATAACTGAAGGGATCTGGGATATTGTATAATTTTCGTGCACAGATATGAGCAGATTTGGTCATATTGAATCATATCTGGTGCCAGATCTGTTCATATATAAAAAGATTTCATAATCCCTTTGTCCAGGTCTGAAACCAGATCTAAGCCCTTCAAGGTTAAATTTCGTTTTAAATTTTATTGTGTTTGTTATTTTGTTTATAATTTTGAAAAATTTAGAAAATCTTAAAAAACTTTCATAAATTTTTGTATGTACTATAAATTGAACTTGGTATGTAAAACTATGCTGTTTATTTGCAAAATAGAAAAAAGGTAAAATAAACACATATCTTATTGAGAAAGTTTATTTAACAATGATAGTTTTTTTTTTGTAGATCCATTAACCAATAATTTCTACATATTAAAATTTAAGAAAAGAAATTGATATTCAATGTATGCCCGTATCTGATCACACGAAACAGACGAAGACGGCTGTTTCTGGACGAATTAAACAGGATTTATAACACTTTAACAAATTGCTTCGTCAAAATTTGAGTAGAATCTGGCATCCATAGCCGAATTCCAAAAAAGTAAAACATTTAAAAATATACTAAGAAAATGATGTCGGTAGAGTCAACTGCAAATGGCAGGTAAAATAACTACATTTTGCAGTTAAAAGGGTGTGAACTACATTTGCATTTAAATCAACTACATTGTGTAGTTATTTTAACTGTTAAAAATTAAATGTCGAATGTAGTAAAAATGAGGAAATAATATTTATGAAAAAACTTTTTGTAAATATTCTTAGTGTTATTTTATTACTTAATAAACTCACTATTGTAAAACTATATTTACATAAAATATCACGTTTAAATATTCACGCTACAAGAACAGAAATACAATATTTAATAGTATTCAAGTAAATAAATTTATTTTCTATTCCAAATCTTACCTTTGTTTAATAAAATTTACAGCGTTTTCATTTTATATGTCTATCTTTAACATTCTCTTTTACACAAAATATAAAAGAGAAAACATTTATAAACGAGCCGCTTGTTGTAGACGCCATGTTGGTTTTCTGTATTTGTATCTTTTGATACACACTCTTTGCCACTGCATAAGAAAACTATTAACGAAATGCGTTAATTTTGGTAGGTTGTTTAAAAAATCAACCCTGAAAAATATTAACAATTATTTTTCAAAGTAAAACAATTGCAATTGCAGTTAAAACACAAATAACTGTAGAAATTTTTTGAGTGTATGAGCTTTTGCATAAACGTATTAAAATAAATCTCTAAATTGCAAAATGTCATATCTGCCCATTTGATCAGATCCGCCCAGATAAGATCAGATCTAATTAGATCTAAAATTTGTCCACATTTTTGAGATCTATTTAGATCTGATTATATACGCTATGAGATCTGGTATTACATATCTAACTAGATCTTGTCAGTTCAGATCCATTTCCCTCGGGTATATTAAATACTTTTTAGCTTCTCGGAATCGGCTTAAGCCCGTCTAAAAATGCAACAAGAGTTTATAAATTCATTTAAGTGTTTGGCAGTTATTTTTACTAATATTGCAGCTATTTTTAATGGTAATAATAACTAAAGTTTTTAGTAATTTTTACACCAGCGTAGATTGCACGGTCTGGGGGGGCTAAGCCTCCTCCACCAGAAATAATTTAGGCCTCCAGAAAATTTTCGCTTTCAGTCACTTCTGATATTTTGCATTTTTTTTTAATATTTTAATGAGCATCCTAAAACTGATGAGAAATTATGTATCGCACTTTAAGTATACCACAAAACAATTTGTGTTTATGGGCATAGGCCAATACTTTAAAAACCCCAATTTTATTTTTGGGGACTTTAGACTTATTAACGGTCACAGGCGTAGCTGGTGAACTTGTAGTCATCACCTTTTTAATTACATTTGTAGTTACATTGTCATTTTTAGTTTTTTTCTACCCTTTTAATTCCCCGAGTGTAGTATACAATAGTGGTGTTTTTACTTTTTAAAGAGTTTTTTTTTCGTTTTTATAAAGTTAGACTTTATGAAAATTGCACCCAAAAAAGTTTGACAGTATAATCTACTGAAAATGACAGTTAAAACAACCTGTATGTCGATCAACAACTAGCAAATGTAGCATAAACAACTAAAAACCGATGAAAAAAGTTTCTATATATTCAACTTGGTATCAACTTGATATATCCAAATTGGTATCTCATATCAAACTTGGTATCATTTACGATACATATTCATATCTTATACTTAGTTTATGAAATTTTTTTAATATGATGTAATGTATCACTGTCTCGTATGTTATGTATTAGCATATCTTGTATATCTGGTCATATGAAATATATGTATATAGATCTATATATGACCATCTACTCTACAATATATGATGATATATAAGTGTATATGGTACAATTAATCAAAAATAATTCACACATCATATTATATATAAATATATACATATACATATAGTAAAATTTAATGAAAAAATTTGTAATCTTTCTTATATATATTTTTTTAGCACCGTTTATAATTAGATTATAAATAGAATATTACTCCAAAAACCACGAAAAGCTGCAGTTTTTTATTTTTAAATTATAGCGAGAGGTTGAAACTCCGTATATTTCCAAAAATAAAGCAAATCATGCATATAAGCTAGATTTATATTAGTATTTCGATCTGGCTAAGGATCTCATCAGCACCCGAAGTTTTAGAAAAGCAAGAGCCTCCAGAATATGAAATAGAGCTTTAACAAAAAACATATTAATCATCAGTTTTGCTCCATTCCTATCTTCTTAGTATCCTAACACGTGGCTAGTGTCTTTTTCTAACAAATGACGTTACTAAACTTTGAAAACCAAAAATGTTTATAAAAAAAAAAAAATTTAGTCTTTACTCTGTCTCAAGTAGTATGTTTTGTAATGATTCTTTTGAACCGCGATACATATATATATATATATACATATATATTATTAATAGATTTTGCCTCGCTGATTCCAAATCTGTTTTCCAAATTTGTCCATCACTTCACAGTTTTGAGAAAATCGCGATTAAAAACTCGAAAAATCGCGTTTTTAACCATTTTTGAATTTGTGTACACAACACATCCGAACAGCTTAAGCATTTATATTACGATGGTGAATATATTGAACTTAGTGATCTATAATGAGTTTAACACACATACGTTTCAATTTTGTTTATTACACAGTACAACACATGATTTTGGGACTTAATTCTGAGAATTGCACGTGAAAGTGGCTCCAAAATTCATCATTCGTTTTGTCAAGTTGGCTACAGTAATAATTTACGAATTTTTTGGCTCAATGCGGATTTTTAGCACATTTTCTATATTTTAACCCTAAACAATTATAAGTTGCATTTTTAGCTAATCGAATGATTTTCACCTTAGAAACGATTAATAATACGATAATCTTAATTCGATATTTTTAAAAAATATAAGATTTTCAGAACAATATCAATATACAATAACAATATACATACAATATCTTAGTACATGAACCAATTTTGATGAATTTTTATTTTAAACATCTACTGACACGAATTTTGACCAAAATTCGGAACGTTTGTAATACTTTCCATGTGCATTTTGTGGTACTTTTACCAATAATTCAATTGCAATACATGAAGTCACAAATATGCTTCCAGTTAAATAAATGCCAAAAAAAGTATTGTCGAATAATGTAAAGAGTCAACCTCCAAGAAGTCCCAAGAATTTTCCGATGCTTGTTAAAATTTGGTAGTTTTACTTTTTTTTTCTTACAATTTCTAGGATTAAATAAATCATTGAAATACGCATTCGAAATACTTAAAACCGCCATGCAATGATTAAAAACAAAACTAATTTTGATGCAATAACAAATTTATAAAAAACTAAATTCCAAGGGATTGTCATATCCTATTTTGTTTTCATAGTTTGAAAATGAAATTTTTTTAATTAAGAAACCGATATAAGAAAAGTTGCAGCTTTGATGTATCAAACGATTTAATATAGCCCACTCAAAATAACAAAGCTGCCTGATTCTTTTTATTTTAGAATATAAATTTTCGTTTGCCATCAAAATTTCTAAAAAAATAAATTAAAAATGAATTAGTTTCAGCCACATTTTACCATTGTGCAATGTCGTAAAAACAACTGACACTTTTTTACTACAAACATTTTAAAACTACTGTAGAAATTGGTCAAAAAAGCTACTGTTTTCAACAGTTACGTTTTCGGCATTTCAAAAATCTCTTTTTCTCTCAATTGCAATCAAAATTTGCATTTCATATATCCTATATAAAATTCAAAATTCCAAATATTACTTCAGTTATGACATTTTTATTCATTAGAAATACAATGAAATTTTCTAATTATTATTTGCATACTATGAACATATAAATAATAACAAATATAAATAAAACTAGAGTTTTTTAAAACTCAAAAACTCGACATAATCTTCTAATTTAAAATAACCCACACAAATTAACTGTTTGCTGCAAAATTACTGTTTTGGTAGTTGTTTATTAAAATACTGAATCAACTGCTTCAACAAACTGTTTAAAAATACAGTAATTTTCTTCAGTTCAGTTTTTTAAATGACTGTCATAATATTTTTTTTTGTTGCATTACTTCATAGAAAAACAACTGTAATTGCAGTTAAAAACAACAACTACTGATTATGACACAAACAACTGTCATGTAGTAACTGTAAAACTTTACGAGTGTAGTAACAAATAAACACTGCAATTTTAGTAGTTTTTCCGATTTTTAAGTTAAATTTTACTGACATTGTTTTTCGACTGTTTGCATTTCAATTGTGTAATAATAATCGTATGTCCGAAATTAGTTTTATTTGAATGATTTTAATTTTTTATTGTTACTTTTGTTACTCCTTTGTATTATGTATATAATTTGGGGGGAAGTAAAACGTACTTTTTATTGTATATTTCAAAGTTTAAAAAACTTTTCTTTACCTCAGTATCATTGTTCATCATATTATTAACACTTTGTATTACTTGCGCCATCATTTGCGATGTCTCTTATTTTTTTTGTGCTGCAAAAAATTTATTCCATTTAAATTCACTTCAGAATCAGAAAACGATAAATTTATATATTTTTGTAGTATGAATTCAGTGACTGATGCGTGACTGCATTTGCAACTATTTGTTTCATGCAATATGTACAATCAACTAATTGTTCATTGAAATATTTAATTAATTTTTTTTTGTATTAACTTGTTGTCTCTATGACAACTTTTCGAGTGTTGTTTGGGACAACAACACAACTTAACGATTAAACAACTGAATGTTTACTAACTGAAATGGAAAAAACGTTTGTTTTTTTTTGTTTACGCCATTAGTTTTGTGAATTCAACTGTTGGTAATTGTATGAATGCAGATACAAAAGTGAGATACAGTTTTTATTTGTACCTACATACATACTTAAATTTCATAATGAATCTCTAAAATATTTTAAATCTGAGCTCACATTCCAAACATGAGTACATTGTATGTCTCAAAGAATCATCTGCTTTTTTGGAATGAGTAATCTTGAATTAATTTATATTGTGACTTTTCATTTACGGAGCGATTAGGGTTTTAATTCAGGAAATTCACGAGGCACACTTCGGGACATTTTGCATAATTTTTACTTTTAGGTTCCACGGAATTTCCTGTACAATTTCAGATATTTAATAGAAACAAAAATTCGGCAAGTCCTAAAAATTTTGTTTAAATTAGATTTCGATAGCACTAGAAAACGGTTCATTAATACAGTGTCGGCCAAAACTAACTGTACACAATGGCCACACTTTTTCTTTTGGGTGTATTTTGAAAACGAAGGCTTCGTATTCATGTTCTGTAAACGGCAGTCCATAAGGGGCTAAATATTTTAACTAAAATGATTTGGTTTATTTAAATCCCGTTAGTTTTATATATATGAGAAAATAATGAACGTCGCTATCTCACAAGGGATGTATCCCGACCCGGAACGGCAGATCCTAATGAACTTCGGATATGTTGTAGAGAATTTTAGGGACCCTTGTTTTTTTAGCTGCCCAATCTCATGTTTACGTATTACTGAGTGGGGTCAAAAATTACCCCATTTTACGCTTTTTTCGGTTTATTTCATTCTTAACTATAGTAATTATAGACAAATTTGGTATCAAATGAAAGGTTTTTTGTAGACACATTCGCTGGTGTACAAATAATGCCCAAAGATTTTCAAATGAAGGGCTTAGTGCAAAAACATGACAAGCCACAAGTTTTGTAAAAATGATTTTATGTGTTCATTGCATTACCTAACGTGGTATCAATATCCGCTTAAATGATTTAAGCTATATTCCCAATACTTTCTGATCTAGAGCAAATGTTACTTTTTACAATTCGCCTATATTTCAATATTTTTTTACGCAAGAACATGATGTGCCACACCAATAAGATACACTTCTGAACAAAAAGAGCAAACTTGCATTTTTTTGTAAATATATTGATTGGATAAAGATATATGGTGGATAAAGATTATTTTCCAACAGATGATCTAATCATTTAAGAAATCATCGATGTATGATTTATTTTGACTCTTGTGGCTTATCAAGTTATTCTAAATAAATTTTCTGTAAAAACTTGATAAGCCACATTAATTAAATAAAATGTTTTTTACTGTCTTCTAGTCTCCCAGCGAGGAACACATAAAAGAAGCCGCATCTTTACACTTACAACAAATATATTTATCACGAAAATCTGTCAAATCAGCGCTCTGTTCTTTAAAATAAAAATATTCTAAATAAAATTTCTGCAACAACTTGATAAGCCACATTAATTTAACAAAATGGGTTTTAGCGTCTATTAGTCTCCCAGCGATGGACATGAAATAGAAGACACATCTTTGCACTTAGAGCTACCTAGTCTTTAAAATTAAATACTTCCAAATAAAATTTGTGCAAAAACTGATAAGCCACATTGGCGTAATAAAATGGTTTTTACACTCTTCTAGACTTCCACTGACGGATATGTAATAGAAGACACATACTGTCACTTATTACAAGCATTTATAGCTCTAACATCTTGCTTAACAGCTGCCTAGAAGTCATTGAAAACCATTTCTTTAAAATCAATGTGGCTTATCACGTTTTTGCAGAAATTTTATTTAAGATTTTCTTATTTTTAAGAAAAAGTCGCTGTTTTACTGGACTTTTATATTCTAGATACTTGTAATAAGTGCCAAGAGGTGTCTTCTATTACATGTCCATCGCTCTAAGACTATAAGGCAGTGAAACCCATTTTTTTCAAATCCACGTGGCTTATCAAGTTATTGCAGAAATTCTCTTTAAGATTTTTTTATTTTGAGGAAATAGTTGCTATTTTGCAGTATTTTGGAGCAACAGATACTTGTATCTTGGCATTTATTACAAGTTTCTACAGCACTAAATGCCCGAAATACAGATATCATTTCTACAAAATTAAAAAATTCTAAATAAAATTTCTGCAAAAACTTGATAAGCCACATTGACTTAATAAAACAGTTTTTACTGTCTTATAGTCTTCCGAAAAAGGTCATGTAATAGAAGACACATTTTGGCACTTTTTACAAGTATCAAGAAAGACCATCTAATTTGCAACCATTTTTCAGACTATGAACTTCTTTACTTATCTTTGTGCAATAACTTCCCAGTAAAAAACGCTGCTTACATGGAAGCAGGTTTGTAAGGGAGTAAGCCCAAAAGAATCCCTTACAAACCTGCTTATATATGCCATGATTTTTATATGGCGAATTCCCACTTGGAAGTATTACTTTTTGGCATAATAAGCGCGGATTTTAGTGCTTACAAAAAGCTGTGATTTCATGGCATGCTGTTAAATCATATTTCATGTCTACATTATTACGATTAAAAGTAATAATATGCATATACATTATTTGTTTTACATAAAATTCTACAGATATTAGTTTGTTTTTTTAAAATTGTTGACATATAAAATACTTATTTTCTTTTTACCGCTCCACGTGCTAGCTCTTCAGAAATAGTTGAATGACTAATTAATTTTTATTACATACTCTAAAATACCAAACACAATCGGAAATCACTCGGGAAAATTGGTACAGATCGTTTATAATACACGATATGAAACTTTCTGCATTACAACCTGCATCCTTATAAGGGATTAGGGTAAGCTGCTTACAACCTGCATCCTGGTTAGGGAAAACAGTAAGCTCAACATTTTCGTTTGTTTATTTTTATACGAAAATTATTCGTTTATTTTGCTGCTTCTCAGTATTATGTAATGGTAAGCACTTACATCAGCGCATTTGTTATATCCTGCTTCTAAAAACACGAACATTTTTTACTGGGTTAATAAGCCACACTTTTTTTTGTAAAAAAGCAGTTTCCGATGGATTTCTATCATCCATGAACGGGTATGTGATGGGAGCCTTCCTTAAGCAACTAATTTGTATGCTTACAGTCTGGTTTAGTTAAAGCCTTATTTTCTACATTGTTTTTAAACTTTGAAGGCGATTATTTCATTATTTTAATTTTGTGGCTTATCAAGTTTTTGCACTAAGCCCTTCAAATATTTTTGTTATTAAAACAAATGTGTTTTAAGTAATATTAAATCTGGCGTTTTATTAAGAAATCATCATTAAGCTAAAAATAATGCATAACAGTGTCTATTTAATATAATCGAGGGGGTGTCTCAGGTTTTTCCGATATTCCAAATTGTTCGGTTTTTATTCGACTTTTCCCGAAGAGCTTTTTCCGCCTATATTTCCAATAATTCAATATAATATTGCCTATATAGGCAATATGGGTATCAAAATTTCTGTTTTCGTGAGTACTTTACCCATGCTTACACTAACAATATTTTTTCCGTTAAGACTACTTAATACACATATTAAATTAGCTGAAAATCAGTTAAAAAAGGCCTATTTAATTTTCGATTAAAACAATTGTATTTTTTAGTTTATTTTCAACTGTTGAAAAATTAATTGACAAAATCGATAAAAACAATAGATTGTTTTCGTTTATTTCAATACTCAATATAATATAACAACTTTTTTTTAAATAGAAAGTTTTAACTGAATAAATAAAATAAAACTATTACCGAAACTCCGTTTTTTGTTTGTTTATTGAATAACAGACAGAAAGTTAAAAAATATATTTCTTTGGTAATTTAACTGTATATTCCATTGAAACAACTTTACCGATTAAATTTTTAAATAACTGTTGAACTTATATGGAAAAGTTCTTGTGAGTCTACCAATAAATCTAGTTTTAGTAAATTTAAGACAAGTTTTCATACAAAAGCAAATGCATTTTTAACCCTTAAACGTGAGATTGAGCAGCTAAAAAAAATACGTGTCTCTTTTGTTGATCCTTTACGACATATTCAAAGTTCATTAAAATCTGCGAAGTTTGGGTCGCTTGTCAGATACTGACGCGACAAAACATATTGAACTATAGAGCAATTCCATATGAAAGCGATCACCTTTTGGACGACCCCTCTCCGATTTTAAAATAAATAGTCTCAATCGATTGCCCAGCAAAAAATAATGTACCTACATATTTTTTTTTTTATAGTGACTGGTTTAGTGGTGGTGTGCACCACTGTCATGTGACAAAATTGAAGAATTCTTCATAAGGGACCTCATTGAAAGTTGTTTTAAAAAAAAAACTACTAAAGGTATTGAATCAGGCTTTAATTGAAAAATAAAATTTTCCTAATTTTTCTTGTTAAATAATTAAAAATAATTCAATTATAAACAAGTGGAAGCATTAAAGTCCGATGTGCCGAATTTGGTATTAAAAAAGATTAAATTCGGCTGTGACGAATTTTTGGATACCCTCCATCTCGGTGTTTTCATAAACCAGGGAAAGTGCAAACAATATTAATATCTATATTCTTTGTAAAAATAACAAAAATAATGTTGTTTTTATAAGTAAAACAAAATATGACTGATTGATTAATGTCTTTGGGATGTTTCAGAAGAAAAAAATGTTTAATTAAAGTTTACTAAAATGAATCTGAAATTCTGCAGTGGGTATTCAAAGGTTATTCTGATTACCTAAAGAAGAACGTGTAGTGAAAAATATATATATTTGTATAGTTCCTTATGATGTTAGAAAAGCTGTTGTAAAATTCGCCTGTCGTTTGTCTCTTTGCCTATATAATAATGAAGAAAGTTACTAAAATATATTTTTGGATCGTTAGAAGAGATGCAATGAATACAAACGCATAAAAACAGTTTCAAATAATCAGAATTTTAGATAAATTTAAGGGAACAAAAATACACTTGCGGAGACATACATAATGAAATAATTATGAAATGCCAGTTTACATTACAACACATGTGTTTATACTATACATCACATAAGTAAAACGGAAAGTGTGATGAAACTAAGTTTGTCAAAAATTATAAAAGAAAATCTTTCGAGTGTTTTCGAGATACAAAAAATTAAAGAAACTGGTATTTCAAATTATTGTTTTTCAGCTCAGTTGCTTGTGCAATTCTCGTTTACGACTCCTAGAATAAGAACCCTAAGAAATTTTCCCAAAATTCGATTGGTTTTTACACATCAATACTTTAATTTAGATTATTTTTGTATGTATCAAATAAAAATTAGGGCTTTTAAGGAAAACAAATGCATATAATCAAAAGATTTTAAGATGAAGTATGCACCTTATATGTCTTAAATAAAAAAGTTCTGAAAGTGAATGTCCTTTAAATTGAATGGGGTTTTTAATAAATGTAATTAGAATGTAAGAGTTTCCTTGCAAATTTATTAAAGGTTGAGAATGAAAATAAGTAAAAATAGTGTACGAAAAAAAGTTATGAATTTACATTGTTGGATTCGGGGATTTTGTTCCTGGATATTTTTTTGATCTGATAACGATTAATGTGTCTGGCAACTCCGGTTAATGCAGACAAATAAATAAAGAATTTTAACTAAACTATTTTGTTCCACCTTTTTCTTATTGGTGATTTTTTGATTTGTTGGGGTTAACAAAAAAAGGTATATGGCAAGCCTGGTATATGGAAAACAAAAGCATACTTTATAAATTAGCTTAACAATTTTTCGAGGGCTTCTCGCATTATCACTTATAACCAGTGTTGCCAGGTTTGCAAAGCATAAAACGACAAACTTTCTAGAAAAAATCGTCAAAATCGTCATCATATTTTGAAAAATCGTCAAAATAAAATATATTTGTTAGAAGAGGGATAAAGTTTTAATAAAAATAAAATACAATAATGTTATTCACATTTCAAATGTTAACGTGTTATCGTTGTAATATAACACGATTTTTGACACTTCTCTTTGGTTTAAACTTCGAAAATCATTATATTTTACAACGATATTCATATTTATAAAATGTTGAAACAGTGTGCCCCAGTAGGCTAGTTGGTAGCGTGCTGGCTTATCAGTGCGGGGGTCGTGGGTTCGATTCAAACCAGAGGCACTGATCTGTTTTCGCTACAACGCGCCGAAGGCCATAGTAGCTAGTGCTCGGTTAGGGTAATAGTATATAACTTGTAATTATATGATTATTAATTATTAAAATAACAAAAATATAATGTTGAAAGATCAAATAAATACAACTTTAAATCAAACTAATTTTACCACTTGAACTGTTAAACACTTATATCTGCATAATTCTGTGAACAACATTTCAGTGGCACAACTTTTTAAATATTAAATTCTTTTACAAAATTTGGAAATTCTTTAACAATAAGTCTGTTCGATTACTTTTCCTGTAAAGTTCAGTAAAAACTACTCAGTAACAAAATTACAAATAGTAAGACAAATTTACAAAAAAGTAAACGAACAGAAAATTTGTAGGAATTATTAAATTAGATAAAATAGCTTGTTTTAAATATTAAAAAAAAATCAACTGGTCATTATGGAAAAGGAAAAAGTTAATTGAAATTATCGACCAAAAATAATTTAAATGTTTTTTAACTTCTTCCATAGTTAATTATTTAATCATTTTCACTTTCAATCCATAAACAATTAAAATTTAATTTAATTTTTGTTTACTAAAAATACAAGCATATTTTTTTATTTTTTAGTCATGTTTTTTTCATCTTACAAATTCTTACTGGCAAAAATGTATCCAGTAAAAACTTGTAAGTTCTTTGGCATCAAACTGTCACTTTACTCTCTCTTTTTACCAGTTTTTACTGCGTATTTGTCTAAACGAACACCTTCCAGTAAAAACTTGTACAAATTTTTGTGTTATCGAACAAACTTAATGTTATATTTTTAATTATTAAATTTTGGCACTTTATTTATATTATTAGGCCTGTTTTTTAAGCACCGGATTTATTTTTGGATTTATTTTGTTTCATTTAAAGTTGTATATATATCATCTTTCAACATGAAATATATTCGGGCTAGAGATCTGTTTGTTTCGCAAAAAAGTCCATGCCTTGTGTTTTAACATGAAAATTTTTTTATTTTTATTTAAATCTAACTCCAATTAAATTTTATAAAAATTTAAAGAAATGTTCTAAACATATAAACACTGAAACTAAATTAAGCTAAACCCGTAATGAATTTATAAAAAAATAAATGCGGTTTGGATTAAGTTTTATTCAATTCTAGGATTTGCATTTTTGCAAAATTGTATTTCACATCATATTAGCATATAAAAGCTAGCTATCGATCAAAAAACAATGTTTTTGCTTTCAATTTTTAACGAAATAATATAAATTTAATAATCGATCCGGCGATTTTATGAGAATGATAAATAATTAGATCTTGCTGACATATTAAATTATTGTCAAAAAATCGTCATTTTGGAAGCAAAAGTCGTCAAATAGTCATTTAGTTATTTTGGGTATTAAATATCATCAAAATGACGACAAATCGTCAAACCTGGCAACTCTGCATGCGATTGCTACTAATTCATACGTACATACATATATATATATATTCCCGTCGTTCCTATAAGGAGCATAGAGCCGTACATACATACTGTATTACAAAACAAAACAAAAAAACAACAACAATATTTTGTGGGTTTTTTTTTGTTTTTAAGTGTTGATCATGACCATGGATGGTAACCGATTCTATGTGGTTATTGGTCGTAGGAACGCTATTTTCTTTTATTTCGGTAACGGTATTTTAGGGGAAACTATACTTCAGTTATTTCGGTAACGGGATTTTAGCGTTAACGGTATTTTAGCGTTAACGGTATTTTATTTTTTCGCTAACGGTATTTTAGCGGTAACGATATTTTAGATATTTCGGTAACTTTATCTTAGGGAAAAAGATTTTTCAATTATTTTGCTAACGGCATTTTAAGGATAACGTTATTTTAATTATTCAGGTAATGTTAATGCACACCACAATTTTTAACCGCATTATGCCCGAGTTTAAATGACTGTCTAGTTTATGATCACACTTTGGGAAAATATATCTATTTACAGAAGTTTTTTTGTTCAGATCTTGTTAGATTATTTCGGTAACGGTATTTTAAGGTAACGGTATTTTACGGATAACGGTATTTCAAGAATATCGGTAACGGTATTTAAGCGATAACGATAGTCAGTTGAAAGGTGTTAGAATCGTGGACGGTAATTCAGCGATATTGACAGCCATCCCTGCTTGCGTATATTCTTGTGTATAAGCATTGAATGTACGTATGTATGTATGTATGATGAAATAAAAAAAAAAAATTTTAGAGGTCTTCCCACATTTTCACTCATAACTTTTGAACGCGTTAACCGATTTTGATCATTTTCACTAGAAAACTGCTCATGATATCAACAAACAATTTGACTGAAAATTAGCAGTACCTCTTCTGTATTGGAGGAGTATTTTGTGTTTCCACAGACAGACGGACGGACAGACGGACAGACGGACAGACGGACATGGCTATATCGACTTCTCTATCCATGCTGATCAAGAATATATATAGTTTATGGGGTCCCAGAATTTTTTTAAAAGAATTACAAACATTTGACAAAGTGAATATACCCTCCTGCACTATGGGATGGAGGGTATAAAAATATAAAAACAATGAGAACAAGGTGGTCCCTTAAATGCTTTTCTCCTGTCCAAACAAGGAGTCGGGGCCCATTTTTTTATTGCTGATTCTTAAAGCAAAAATTATGAGGAATCCAAAAAAAATAAAATTAGCCGGAAAATTTAGGAGCTTCTGTGGAAAATCGGAAAATTTAATTTTCATGGGAAAATTTAATTTTCATGGGAAAAATGGTAAATTTCTGATAAAAATTAGGAAAATTTTATTTTTCAATTAAAGCCTGATTCAATACCTTTCCAACGAGCTATCACTCGTTGCGATCGCTTAGTAGTTTTTTTTTAAAACCACTTTCAATAAGGTCCCTTATGAAGAATTCTTCAATTTTGTCACATGACAGTGGTGCTACTAAAGCGATCGCAACGAGTGATAGCTCGTTGGAAAGGTATTGAATCAGGCTTTAATTGAAAAATAAAATTTTCCTAATTTTTCTTGTTAAATAATTAAAAATAATTCAATTATAAAAAATATAAAAACAATGAGAAAAAGGTGGTCTCTTAAATGCTTTTCTCCTGTCCAAACAAGGAGTCGGGGCCCATTTTTTTATTGCTGATTATTAAAGCAAAAATTATGAGGAATCCAAAAAAAATAAAATTAGCCGGAAAATTTAGGAGCTTCTGTGGAAAATCGGAAAATTTAATTTTCATGGGAAAATTTAATTTTCATGGGAAAATTTAATTTTCATGGGAAAAAAGGTAAATTTCTGAGAAAAATTAGGAAAATTTTATTTTTCAAAGCCTGATTCAATACCTTTCCAACGAGCTATCACTCGTTGCGATCGCTTTAGTAGTTTTTTTTAAAACAACTTTCAATGAGGTCCCTTATGAAGAATTCTTCAATTTTGTCACATGACAGTGGTGCACACCACCACTAAACCAGTCACTATAAAAAAAAAAAAATATGTAGGTACATTATTTTTTGCTGGGCAATCGATTGAGACTATTTATTTGGCAAAATTTCAGTTTATGGGGGACACCCCTGGAAAAAAAAAAAAAATGCCACGCCCCCTTAAATGACCCCAGGAGTGCGAAAATCATAATGAATAAGGGGGCTCACGCCCCTTATGGGCGTGGCAGTCGAAAAACGACCCGGCCCACCTACGTAGACAATATGGGTATCAAATGAAAGCTAATGTCTTCACGATTCCAAAAATAGCCGTAGTTGCCAGATCGGGCGATTTTTGTAGCCGATATGGCCATTTTGGCAAAATTTGGGGTGGGGGAAATTTTTTTTTCCTTTTTTTTTGCTTATATTTTGTTAAAATCAAACAAAAATGAGCATTTTGTGCGAAAAGATTACTATTGTTAGCGTTACCCAGGGATTACCGCGTGGAGGTCATAGTAAATCAATCCCCTTGGAGAAGCATGAGAACTCACGTGAAGTTGTGAGTTTCCACGCTTCTCACGGCCAAGATGCCATCTGCATCTAGTCGTCTTCATCCTCATCTTCACTGTCTTCAGACTCATCTACAATCTCTGGTTATACTGGCTTCGCTTAGTAAAGTTTTTCTGCGTGACCGGCCTACGGCCGGGCTTAGGGGTTTTTTAACTCCAGTATGTCTTAATTCTAGACGGCGGGGATCTCGAGTGCTCGGCCTCTGGCCGAGCTAAAAAGAAATAAACAAAAAAAAGTCCTTCCCACATTTTATAAAAATTAACATATCTTCCTCAAATTCTGGACGATCTGGCAACTACGGGTATTTTTGGAATCGTGAAGACATTTCCTTTCATTTGATACCAATATTGCCTAAGTAGGTGGCATGGGTCGTTTTTCACCCCCCGCCCCTATTTAACAAAAATGGCCGTATCGGCTGCAAAAAACCGCCCGATCTGGCAACTATGGCTATTTTTGGAATCGTGAAGACATTAGCTTTCATTTGATACCCATATTGTCTACGTAGGTGGGCCGGGTCGTTTTTCGACTGCCACGCCCATAGGGGGCGTGAGCCCCCTTATTCATTATGATTTTCGTACTCCTGGGAACATTCTGAAGGGGATGGCATATTCAGATTTTTTCTCTAGGGGTGTCCCCCATAAACTGAAATTCAGCCTAATGTATTTTCTATTTTTAGCAAAAATCCAATTTTCTTGCTTAATTAATAAATTTATTTACAGTTATATTAGTTTTTTGTTTCTATATACATCGAGATTATTTTTATGTTATTTTCAATTTATAACGAGCTTTCAACCTCCGTATATTTACAAAAATAAAGCAAATCAAACATATTAGCTACGTTGATACTAGTATTTCGATCTGGCTAAAGATCTCATCAGAACCCGAAGTTTTAGAAAAGTTAGAGCCTCTATAATAGGCAAAGACCTAACCACGTGCTTGATTACTAAGAAGACAAGAATGGAGTAAAATTGATTATTAATAGGTTTTTTTTGTTAAAGTTCTGCCTATTATAGAGGCTCTAACTTTTCTAAAACTTCGGGTTCTGATGAGATCTTTAGCCAGATCGAAATACTAGTATCAACCTAGCTAATATGTTTGATTTGCTTTATTTTTGTAAATATACGGAGGTTGAAAGCTCGTTATAAATTGAAAATGAAATTATTTGTTCAGTCGGCAATGAATGATCTTCAAAAATTGTAGTTCTGAGATAAAAAAATACATTTATGATGCATTGAGGTCCTTAAAGATAAGAAATTTTATCATTTTTAAAACTATGCCTTAAAATAAAGGATTATAAAGGATAACAACAATTTGTATGCCAAAAAAAAATTTATATGCAATATCAGAGTCAAATGATGATGTCTATGTCCATTTTATCGGAATTTTTTGGACTTTAATTATTTGTTTGTTTAGTTAATACTGCTAAATTGTAGCCACAATTAAAATTTTCTTAGAAACAGGGCATTTAAAAGGACATTTGTCACAGGATTTTATACAACATTTATATGGGTCGTAATGCTTAATTAATTTCCTTTATCAATGACACCATTATTCGTGCCGAAACTGTTTACATTAATGGGATATTAATACTTGAAATATTTTTCGAAATACTGCGTTCATCTCTATACCTAAGACAAATTTCCGCATCTGAAAAAAGCGTATTTAAATGAAGCAAAGTACAAAATCTTTACTTTTTTCATAAATTTAAAAACTTTTATTTTTGCCAAAAAAATCAAAAACTAAATTCAAAAAATAACTTTTATTTATGCTCGAAAAAATAGAAGTCACTAAATAACTTTTTGCATCTGGCTTTTTATGATAAAATGATTAATAATTACGGTTCCTGATAAAGAATTCAAAAAATCAGAATGTATTTTATAGGAAAGGAAATTTGTTTTAAATCAAAAATTAGCTCGAAAAGAACTTCTTAGAATCTGATAGATTTAATATTTTAAAAACTCGGTTGTTTTTACATAAACAAATATCCAGGTCGAAAAAGGAATGTCATAAAATTTTGGTATTTTTAGTCCTTCCAGGTTTCTTTTGTTAGCGAAATTGCCCATAATCTGAATTTTTTATATGAAAAGTAATTTTTTTTTTTTTATTTATCGCAAAATTTATAGTTTTAAACAATTTTGTATAAAAAAAAAACTGTAATACTGATAACACTTTATTTCTCAAGAGGCCTTAGATTACTCCCAAAATAAAACCCCAAGATTCTAAAGCATGTTACATTAAAACATCACAGGATGGTTTGAATCATCCTCAACAAACATATCACATGATATTTAACAAAATAAAGCAGTTTTTTGTATTTTTATTGAAAAAAAAAAATAAAAAAAAAAATTAATTTCAAACGATTCAAATCGATCCAAATAATAGTACCGGTTTACCGCCTAGGTCGAATAATTGAAAACACTATACTAAACTGACGAAAAAGCTCAATTCTTTATCGTTCCAATCTATAACGTTTGACTAGATTGATATTTTTTTATTCCTTGCCCGATAGGTTGGAATTTAGACTACAATTTGCTCGTTAAAAACAATTGCTATGGGGAGTTAAAAATGCATTTAATTTTTTGTTGAGTTTCATGTAAAAGTTGAATATTTTAACATGTCAAATAGGTATTTTTTAATAATTTCTTATTTTATTTTCTGTTGTATTTTACAACTGATACTTATTTGTTATTCTAGAATTTAAATCATGTCAGAAAATTACCAACATTTGGCACCTGTCAATTTTTTATTTCCAATAAGGGGCCAAAGTTTGACTTTTTTGGAACAAGGCGAGTTGTTATAAGGATAAAACTGAAAAAAACTGAATATATTCGATATTTCAATGTACTCTGTTTCTATGCGCTTTTACGGTTTACAAATTTACCGTTAGCTAGAATTTTGTTTTAAATGAAAGAGTAACACTTTTACAATAATAATGATTGTTACTTTACTAGGTCTTTGATTTGTTTTCATATTTTTAAACGAATTGTTAAGAAGTAGTCACTGCGTTTGTAAAAACAACAAAATTTAATAGGCAAAAAATTTTATTTTGAGTGATCGGACGACATCGATAAAAATTGTAAGTATTATTACACGTGTAAAAAAACGTTTTCTAAAAAGAAAAATATAAAAACATAATCCGGAACTTTTGGGGATTGTTTTTCGGATGTCGAATATATTTAAGAGGATGTTTTTTTTTTTTGTGTATTACTCTACAACACAAAATAAACGTTTGTGTTTGGAAATAATATAATTTTTCCCTCGGTTTCCATAGACAATGGAAAAATTAACGGATGATGAGTTAAATTCCTTGCCAGAAGCTGATTCAGATCTTGATGAAAAAATTGAAGACGATGATGAGGTGCTATTTGAAATGACATATGTGCAATCTACGGATGCTCTGCCAGGCGAACATGTATCAGGGGAAAATATTGATGATACAGAATATATAGAGCATGCCAATATCTCTTCAGATCAAGAAGAACCTGGGCCAATCAGTGTAATAGAACCGGAGATTTCACTAAGCGTGTACCCCTAAAAACAATATAAGTTGGAGAACAGTTTCTAGTACCCCGAAAATTATGAACGCGTTACTTTTGTGCCAAAATCAACTGATTTCGTCAAGTGTACACTACGAGTCATTTTGTCGATTTGTCAATTAATGCAGCATGGATGGAATATCGTCAAGACTGCATCAAAAATAGTATCCCGAAAACACAATCCTAGATTCTATGCATTTTCGGATCCATGTTGCCCGAACCCTGCTCCCCGCTCAACAAGAAGATGTGCCAGAATCATATACCCAGACCATCAAAAGAATATTTACGAAGCAACCAATCTGCAACTATATCCTCGAACTTGAACAGTAGCGACAGCTCAGACAGCGCTCGACGCCCCAAAAAAGAAAAAAAAAATTTTCAAAAAGGACCACCGCAAGTCGTTCGCCTAGCCAAAAGATGCATATCCCAATTTTCGTACAAGCTAAAAGCGCAGGTCGGTGTGAGGCGCGAGGTTGTGACAAAAGCTCGTTCATTATTTGCAAAAAAATGCAATGTATTTCTTTGTGTGAAGAGAAATTCGAATTGTTTTGACAATTTTCATCAAAATAATAAATATATTAAAATATTTAGTTTTGTATTATTTTTATTAAATTTGTTTTTATTTCAAACCAAAAATATGAATAACCGATAAAGATTAAGTTTTTGTCTCTTATTATTATGCATAACAATAAAAGGTGTCTTTGGAGGTCTATGTCGATATATTTGACATTCTCTAAAAGTCACGGGGGCAACCACAGACAAAAACTAATATTTTTCCCGGCTTCGGTGTCATCATATTACCCTATATAAAGGGTCCGCCATCTAACGTTTTTTTTCAACTAGTGCTTATTTCGTGAATGGTAACACTTAGCTCATGTCTGATTTGACAGATAATTAGTTTTATCCTTCCGCTGAACGAATATGGTTGTGTATACGCTTGAACAACGCTGGGAAATATTGCGACATTACTTTGAAAATCATGGTAATGTGGCTGTTACAGTCAATGGCGATCGTTATCGGGCCATGTTGAACGAATTTTTGTTCACAAAAATTGAAGAGGAGGATATTGGCAACATTTGGTTTCAACAGGACGGCGCTACGTGCCACACAGCCGAAGCTACACTCGATGTTTTGCGCCCTGTTTTGAAGATCGCATTATCAGCAGCAGAGCTGATGTCATTTGGCCACCTCGGAGCTGCGATTTGACACCGTTGGACTATTATTTGTGGGGTGCCGTCAAAGATAAGTGTTACGCCAACAAACCAAAGACAATTGACGCTTTAAAGGACAATATTCGTGAAGCCATTGGTGAAATACAGCTGCACACAATCGATAATGTGCTTAAAAATTGGACCGATCGTGTAGGCTACTGCATGGCCAGCCGAGGCAGCCATTTGAATGAAATTATTTTCCATTATTAACCGGAAGGATTGTTCTTTCAAATAAAAAAAGAAATTTGAGAAAATATTCAGTAGGTTTTTTTTTTATAGCATTTTCAAAAAAAAAAAAGTTATTTGGCGGACCCTTTATAAGTTTTCAGATTTTAGCTCGACCAAAATTATGTTTGACCCCGAAAGGGCTATAAAAATTAATAAAATAAAAAATTATAACGTAGTACTACAAGGTGGCGCAAAAGTAATCCTCCTATCAGAAAATGCTATACATTTGCGATTGGCCCCTAATGTCAGTTCTGTTTTTGACATTTGTGTAGTAAACACATGCGAAATACACGTTAATAAACAATGTTACGCTACACTGCTCCAGAACGCGGAATATTGGTGACTATTTATTTGACCAATAATCGGTCGGTGACTTTGGCACAACGTGAATTCGTCGCAGATTTCCTCTCCGTCCAACCCCTACTGGTGAAACACTGCGACGTTTAGCCGCTCGCCTCGAAGAGACTGGCACAACACGAGATGCTGCCAGGCTTGGCAGACCCCGGAGTACCGTTCTGCAGAGAATATTGTTGCTATAGCCGAGGATATCATGGAAGTGCCGTCGACATCGACCAGACGACGTGCCACGCAAATGGGTATCAGTCGACGGTCTTTACAGCGATTTTTGGTACAAGATTTGAAGATGTTTCCGTACAAGTCCAGAAGGTGCATCAGCTGTTAAACTGCTTGACCGCCAATCGCGTGTAACATACGCTCAAGCCATCCTTAATCACCACCAAGAGGAGATGATTTTTCATCAAAAATAATCATGAGTGATGAGGCCCATTTCCATCTTAGCGGGTACGTAAATAAGCAAAATTTACGCTTCTGGGGCACTGAAAATCCGCGTGTAACCCATGAAGAGCCATCCATTACACCCACTCAAAGTCACTGTATGGTGTGCTGTTTTCGCTGGAGGAGTCATCGGACCTTTTTTCTTCGAAGACGTCGCGGGCCAAACGGTTACTGTGAATGGTGAGCGCTACAGAGCAATGATCAACGAGTTCTTTTTGCCGCAACTTGATG
Source organism: Delia radicum (assembly GCA_021234595.1). NCBI lineage: Eukaryota > Metazoa > Arthropoda > Insecta > Diptera > Anthomyiidae > Delia > Delia radicum. The sequence continues at coordinate 102,218,169 of CM037851.1, forward strand.
AATTGGGATTGGAAAACATGTGGTTCCAACAGGACGGTGCAACGGCACACTGCACGTGCCACAACCGATATGCTGAAGGATGCATTTCCCGGGAGCCTAATCTCCCGTTTTGGCCATTTGCACTGGCCAGCAAGATCGCCTGATTTGAAACGCTCCAGACTTCTTTTGTGGGGCTTTTTGAAGTCGCGGGTTTATGTCAACAAGCCTCAGACTCTTGCAGCTCTTAAAGACAATATCCGTCAAGAATGTGAGGACCTATCGCCGGAAGTTTTGGCCAAAGTGATGGAAAATGCCATAAAAAGGGCTCAAATGACAATCAACTGTAGCGGCGGCCATTTACATGACATCATATTCTCGACTTGATGTAAAAAAATTAAAATACCAAATAAAAATAATCCACAAGAAGAATCAAAGTTTTTCATTTTTTTTTTAAATTACAGCCAAAAAACATCGGAACATACCAAATCACAATTTTTAAAACACATGAAACATTACATTTATAAAACACATTCATTTATTTAATATTTAAATTCATAATAAATTACATTTTTTATATTTATATAACTAGTTTTCTTGACTATTACAAATGATCACTTGTATAAATAAATAAATAAATTAAATGGCAGTAATAAAAGTTTACAATTTACATAAAACTGCATGAAATTACATTAATTTATTTAAAAATAATTAATAAATACACACTAAACTATGCAATATAAGACACTGAGTTTAATAATTCACAATTCTTTTGTAAAAAACCCATGTAACATTAATTTATTAAATTTTTCAACTTTTACAAATGAATCTCACACGCTACTAACACGAGTAACGACGCCACAAAACTGAAAGCACTCCAAATTTACTGAACTTTTTTTAAAAATTTTTGTGGAATTAACAAATGGAATTTTGTTATTTAAATAAGAAAAATTTGTCAAAACGACAATTACTTCGTAAAGCGATAAAATTTGCTGGTTTAACAAAAATTTACATCAATTTGAATAAAATAATTGTTGTTTTAACAATAAAATTTTTCAAAAGTTAACAAAAGTGTTATGTTTTTGAAAAATTCCACTTTGACCCATTTAGAGTGCCCCAATCGAATCCAACCCAATTGAATATAATTTATGCATTCATCTGTTTAGAGCGACTTCCGGAGAGAAGAAATAGAGACCCTAATCTTGGAAAGACTCCTCCTACTTTCTGAAATATCTCTATCCCGAGATTTGTACATTTTGCTATAAAAACACGGCTAAAAGGCCCTCTTTCAACTTAAATTTTAACCCCTTAACGGTCATCTAGAATGATGATTTATGCATTAATCTGCTAGCGCGTCTCCCGGAGAAGAAGTAGCTCCCATAATCCTTGGAGAGATTCCTCCTACCTTTTGAAATATCAAAGTGGGCTTTTGTAAAATTTGACCCTACGGGTCAAAAGTCGGGACATCAGAATTCGTTTTAGAGGTATGGTTCCTTCGGCAAAGTTTTCTTTTTGTGATCCCTAGAATACGATTTTCCTTGAACGTTGAAAAATATAAATATGGTGTTGGCAAACCAACTGTACGCGACTTAATAAAAAACTAATAAAACATTGGAAATATGGCTCGGAAAGTGATTCAATGCACGGTTAAAAAAATAGACATACACTGAAAAAATCCCAAAAACCCAAGGTTGATTTGGAACATACGAATGGTTTCGATAAGAAAGATTTAAGGGATGTCCCATCACAGGTAAGATAACTCAAATCCAGACATTTTATGAACATAAACTAAAAATTTACTACTGCAATTTCCAGGCGAAATGATTACTGAGAAGGGCAAAATATTTTCATGGTGAATTAAACATAAATTCCGAGTGCAAGTATTCATCTGGTTGGCTGAAAAAATTCAAAAAATCGGCAATGGAATTCGTAGGATGTAATCAACAGAAGAAAGGAGTGTGATGTGTCTGCAAACGATTTTTGTGGAAGACTTAAAAGAATACATTAAAAATAAGCCACTTACAACTGAACAAATTTATAATGCAGACGAAACCGGTCTATTTTGGAAGTGTTTGTCCCAGAATTAGTTGGCGAGTGGTGATGAATATTCTATTGAGGGCTACAAAGAGTCCAGAATCACAAAGCTTTATTTTGTGCAAATGCAGCTGGGACTCACAAGTGTAAATTGATGATAATAGGAAAAAGTGCTAATCCAAGAGCTTTTAAAAAAATGTTGTATACCTTCCTGTAGTTTATAAGTCTAATAAGAGAGCTTGGGTAACACAAGAGCTATTTCTGGAGTGGTTAACAAAAATTTTGTACCAGAGGTAATAGAACATTTACAACGCATTGGTCTCGAAAAGAAATTGCAAAGTTCTTTTGCTATTAGACAATGTCCGCACACCCGGATGTAAATGCAATGATATCTGATAATGTTACAGTAAAATATCTACCACAGAATTGTACATCCTTGATTCAGCCTATGGATCAAGGAGCCATTCAGAGTTTCAAATGCCAGTACCGTAAATTTATCGTGCAAAAACTTGTGGATTCTAATAGTCGACACGAATTTGTTAAATCTTTGAACATTAAGCCAGCTTATGAACAGCAGCGATTTCGTGGGATTCTGTAACCCCCACATGTTTTAAATAAAATTTGGAATAACTTACTATCTCAAGATGATTGAAAATTATTTAACTTCAAGTGTTGAGATACAATCAGATGTATTAATACCACCTGGTTTTACAGCTGATGCTATCTCAAAGTGGATGGAGTGCGATGTTGATGTCGCAC
>CM037851.1:102821037-103157535 GCA_021234595.1 Delia radicum
TTTTTTTATTCTTACATTTTAATTTTTTTTTTGTATACACATTTAAAGAGGATTCTTACTTGAGAAAAATGGCATGCTATACTTATTTTTATTACAACCCGTTAAAAATGTATTATTCCTTAAACTTTTATTTTTACATACCCACATTTATTTTCTTTTGTTTTAAAATTTTTACTACAAAGTTTTTTGTTTGTATTAAATGCTTTACGAAAAAGATTTTATTGAAATCGAAGAAGTAGAGCAAGTGCATAATAATGTTGAAGTAGATGCAATGCACAAGATGACGTATAGTGATTCCTTTTTTTCTAAGTCGCCGTTTGATTTTATAAGTCTTCAGAGTTTAAAAACTCTAGTTAATTTTGGAATAAACATCTCATTTATGCTTTTTAATGCAGCTGAGTGGGCAGACCAGAAAAGTTTTCTAAATGCTATTGAAACCTCCAGAAATATTCAATCAACAAGCATTTACACCGAACAACTTGTTGGTAAAATTTCGCGGTTGAACACTTCTGGCTTAGTAAAAAATAGAGATAATTTTAATTTCAATTTATAACGAGCTTTCAACCTCCGTATATTTACAAAATTAAAGCAAATCAAACATATTAGCTAGGTTGATACTACACTGATAGAATTTTCCTTCATAGTATTAATGAAACGATTTCGTTAAAATCGATTCATTGGTTTAATGAAAAATTTCATTAATTGAAAGAAAATTCATTAATATTGGTATATTTTTCATTAAAATTTTTTATGATTTTTTTATAACTTCATAAAAAAAATCATTAAATCAATGAAAAATTTTTTTCAATAAAGATTTCGACTTGTAATAAGAAAAAAAAAAATTTTTTTTTTTATTATCATTTTGAAATAAAAAAAACTGAAAAATTTCTTCTAAACAGAATTAACCAAAACTTTGATAAAAATAATTTTTTTTTATTAAATTTGCCTAGAGCTAACAGTTTTTGACGAAATTCCAGGGAACAGATTCTCTAAGAAAAACGACATAGTTTTGTTCAAAACGAGACCTAAATTGTTATCGTTTTAACGATGTTACACAAAAACGTTATGCTAAACGATAATAAATTTTTGTTTTTAACAGCATTGTTAACAATATTTAACATATTTATGTAATATGGTCGTAATTTAACTACAAAAAGTGAACAATAATCGTCGATCGTTCTACAGAATTCCAAGCCAGATGAATAAAAAATTCATATTTTGTACCGACATATAAGAAATTATGTCATCTTTTAACACAAATTACAAAAAATGAAAAGAAAGATTGAACAATTTTGTAAAAATAAAACAATAAAAGCCGAAATAAATTAAAATTGGAGCAGACCATCTATATATATAAAATAGAATGTGTGTTTGTTTATTTGTTTGTTTGTTTGTTTGTTTGTACCTTATAGGAGACCAGACCACTGGACCGATCTTCCTGAAATTTTCACAGTATGTAACTGGAACTCCGGAATGGTCAATAGAATACTTTTTTTTTGGACACGCCCACTTTTACGCCCACTATTTCATTATTTGAAATTGTATACACATGATGCTTTAGCCTTGGGATAGAAAGCTAAAATTTTCACCATGTGTTCTTTGGAACACGACAAAATTTCCTGTACTTTTACTTTTTAAAATTTTGCCCAGGAACGTGGTAAAAGGGGGGATAAAAGTGGGAAAAAGTCTCCCCATTAGCGGCCTCACCGAACCCTTTACGATAGATAGCTGAAATTTTCACCATATGTTCATTCGGATATAACCCAACTTTCTGCAGTTTTACTTTTTGGAATTTAGCTCAGGAACGTGGTAAAAAGGGGATAATAGGGGAAAAAGTCTCCCCCTCAGTGGCCTGACCATACCACTGGACCGATCTTCCTGAAATTTTCACAGTATGTAACTGGAACTCCGGAATGCTCATTTCTAGGTCTGTGCACGCTAACAACGTAGCGGGCTGCGTACATTCCGGATTTTTTAAATTTTAAAAACGATCATCATAAACGAACTATGGTCAACTAACTTATTTCAATATGAATAAAGTTTAGTGATAACCATAGTTATGAATGTTAAATTATAATATCATAATAATATTAATAAAACTATTTTTTTTTAACTTAGCTAACTAAAAAAACAACAAAAAAGTAACAAAAGCCTGGAGTAGGCCCTATCTTTATTAATATTCCAACATTTCCTAATTCCTTTTAAAAAAAGTTTTAATTTACTTTAGCCTTCATCCCAAAAACTAGGTCTGGGCACGCTAACAACGTAGCGGGCGCAGCCCGCTAGTACCTTATAAATAATATCAACGAATGATAATTTCTCAATATCCACCAAATTAATGCTATGCTAAAATAATAATAAAAAGTGCAAATTATTAAATATCAACGAAAATATTTCATACAAACTATGAATTTTATTTATTAAACACATGAAACTTATTAATTAATGAAAAAAATTTCATATATTTTGTGAAATTTTCATTGGGTCAATGAAACCATTCATTAAAATTGATTTAATGAAACACCTTTCATTGACTCAATGAAACGTTTCTTTGGGGACTTTTTTATGAAAAAATTCATTGGATTAATGAAGGAATTCATTAATACTACGCACAAATTTCTATTAGTGTAGTATTTCGATCTGGCTAAAGATCTCATCAGAACCCGAAGTTTTAGAAAAGTTAGAGCCTCCATAATAGGCAGAACTTTAACAAAAAACATATTAGTAATCAATTTTGCTCCATTTTAATTTAATTTTAATTGTTTATCTTTATCAGCAGTTAAAAATAAGGGAATTAATCAAATAATTTATATTTATTGTTTCTAATAATCATTATCATTGTTTTGTTAATAAAAAATTTGTACTAGGTTTTTAATAAATAAAATTTACTTTGCAATAAAAATTACAAAACAAAAAAATTTTGTTGTTACTGGCAAACAAATTTAAGGGTTAATAACTTTTTAACTGGTAGTAATAAAAATAAGTATAGTATACCATTTTTCTCAAGAAAGAATCCTCTTTAATTGTGTATATTAAAAAAAAATTAAAGAATAAAAAAATCGATTTTTTCCGACCACTCTAATGGCTATCCGGTGCAATGTAAAAGCGTAAAAAACTGCTTATAAGCCTAATTTTTCATTTAGAATCTATTCGTGAAGTCAGATTTTAAATATATTTAGCGGTTATTGTTCTACAAAAGAAGGTACCCAAAATTCGCGATTTTGGCCACCGAGCGGGAATTGAAGGAGTTGGAATTTTTCAAAAATAAAAACGCCATTATTTTTATTGACACAAAAACCTTCTAAAAAGTAATGATATCCCAAAATCTAAAACTCAAAAAATAGTCTAATAAATATGTTTTTACCTACATATATATGAGGCTTTCCAAACTAAAAGTACACCTGAAAATGGTATATCGTATCAATTAGAGATGGGCGCGTTAGTGAGTTTGAAACTCACGAGAGAAAAATTCCTCTCACGAACATTATTTGTCAACTCCTACTCACTTCACGTGAATCACGCAAATTCACGAAATAAAATCTCACGGAAATATTAAAATGTAAAAAATTTACAAAATACTGTTTGTATATTACAAAGCATGTCTCGTAGATAATTTTTGTAAATACAAAAAAATATTTTTTAAATTGGCACCAACAATGGGGATTTGTAATTTGATTTTTTGTAATATTGAATTTTTGTCTTTAAATAGTTTTTAAATGAAAAACTACTATATACAAGCATTTCAAAAAAGAAATTTGTTGGAAATAAATTTGAATTTGAAAATGAGGATATCTGAATTTAAAAATTCCATTGTTGGTGCCATTGTTGTTGTTTTTACACAGAAAAACACATTAAATATTCAATCGCCGGAAAAATTTAGAAAGATGTAAGAAAGATGTGACTCAATACGATTTTTTCGAAGTTTTTATACACTTATTGCGTCCTCTAGCGGTGGCATTCGCAGTTAAAATTAAAATTTTGGCGCTTTGTATCTACTTAACAGGTTAATATTTTTTTTAAAATTATAATTTATATCAATTGATAAAGCTAATATCTATCGAACTGTTAATCACAATTTGATCTATTGGATTTTCACGATTTTTGCGAAGTTTTTGAGAATATTGGTGTTTTTTGTAATTATTTCAAAACTTTAATATTGCAACACTGGAGAATATTTTTTTTAAATTTTTTGTTTGTTGGAGGAAAATATATAATTATTTACATTAAATGAAGTAATTTTCTGCACATCAAAGTTTATACAAGTTTGAAAAGTTCTTGGTGATATCTTTTACTAATAAAAAAAAAAAAATACATACTGTACGACACACAGTATAATAATAATCATTCACTTGTGAAATTTTTCTATAACATTAATAATTCAGACCTCCACTCACACTTGGAAACTTTTCAATTTTTTCAATACCAGACATACCAATATTTGTGTATTTAAGTATAGGCAAATTTTTATGTCTAATTACATATTGTAATTTGGTGTAATTGAGTGATTGCCCTGTAATTAAATACACAGATGTTGTTACTAATTCCCATGTTTGGCATTAAATTTTTTACAAATTTTACAAGGAAGTGTTCATACATGTGAGCGTAGGTCTAAATTATTAATGAAAAAGAAAATTTTCACAAGTGAATGATTGTGAAATGTAATTGACACCTCCCAAGTCTCCTGTACAACAAATTTTTCTCATTCCAAAAATGTTTCCATACCTCCCTAATCTAATCAGCAAATATTCCTTATAACACCAGTCTTCCTTCTATAAATTAAACATGTTTGAAAAAAATGTCCAAAAATTAAAATTTTTAATTAATTATATGGCAACCCTGGAACAATAGTTTTAATTTTTTTTATTTATTTGAAGAGCTATACAGAAAAAAATATTTCCCTACTCTTTTTCAATTAAATCGGTTTGTTGAACATTTTAAAAGCTGTCAATTAAAAATTAATTGAATCAATTGAATATTTGCTCAAATTCGCAACTTTCTTGACATTTTTTTATATTATCGCTTAAAATCAAACATCAACACATTGCTGTTGTTTTTTGTAATATTTTTGTAGTTGTTTTTTTTATAAATGTTTATGTTTAGTGGTATTAGTAATAAATATTTTAAATTCATTTCAATTAGATAAGATATTAATTCTTATTAGGTTTATTACTTTATTAAGTTAAATAATTTAAATTATTTTAACAAAAAAAAAAAAAACACTCTGATTTCAACAAAAGGGCTAATTTCTGCAAAGAAAAAATCCAAAAAAAAAAAAATTTGTGTGAATTTGTTCACATTAAATATAAAAAAATATGCTAACTAAATGAGAATTTCATGCCGGTTTCAATTCAATGTTATAAAATTCAAGCTGTTAAACAAACATTTGGTATGGCAACAACATTTTTTTTTTCGTTTTTGATATCTTTTTAATCAAATGAGTTATTATTTAATTGAAAAATAATTCAATTAAAGAGCTATAAATTTTTAATTGAATTAGCAATTTTCGTTGTTGGTGGAATTTCAGCAATTAAAGTCATTGAATCGGTGGTTTTCGGAATTAAAATGGGATTTTATTTTGTTGCGTGTAAGACCTCAAGTTATCTTATGATTTTTACTGCATTAATATATTTCTCATCTATCCAAAATTATCAGGCCCATAAAAGTAGCTGTTGCTTTAAGCAACGACAGTGCAAAATGGGTTAAAGTAATGCAATGGGTTAGGGTGTCCCTTAAAAGTGACTTGTCATAAAGCCCCCATTTTTATTACAAATGTTTCCAAATGGATGAACGTGGAAAACGTTAACAAGTGCCGAAAGTTGACCGAAAATGAACCATTTTGTGAGAAGTGTATTATTATTAAAAATTCCCAAATTATTTAATTTATTCATTTAATATAGTATATCTCATAATTATAAGGTCACTTAATTTTTTTGATTTTCTCTTAAAATATTGCTCTGGTCGATTTGGTTTCTTTTGAAGAATTACTTACCTTTACAGGTACTGTTAGTTCACGCTACGTTAACATACTTTTTTTTACCGTTGTTGCTTTAGGTTTTTTACGTAACCCGATATTTAGTGTTTAATAATTATATGGTCAATTTATTATAAAACAAAAATAAATAATATTTAATTATAATTTTTGGCTAATATGGCCACCTTTATTGGTAATTAAACTAAAAATTCGATTTTTCATACTACTGACTAAATTATTAATTATATTTTCATTAATTTTTTCCCATTCTTCTAAAATGGCCGTTTTTAGAGAAGATATGTCATCAAATTGGCGGTTTTCGGCATAAACACGCCGAGATAATATTCCCCATACATTTTCCATAGGATTTATTTACATCTATATTTTTTGATAGAAACCAGTTTTTCGTATATGCACTGTTATGAATTGCGGCGTTGTCCTGCAGAAATATAAATTTTTTTTGTAGGGTTTTGAGCTAGAAAAGGCACTAAACTCATTTCCAAAGTTGATACATAGTCAGTGCTTTTCATTCGACATGAAACGAACTGAATCTCCAGCAATCCATCAGCACAAAATGCTCCCCAGACCATTAGAGAGCCACCGCCAAAATTTCTTCTAGAGAAATTAAGGGGTGATTTCCTTAAATCTCTCCAATATCCTCGATATCCATCTGGATCATCCAAGTTCCATTTTTTTCATCGGAAAATATAACCTTAGAAAAATTTTTTTTTATTACTACATTTTAAAAGAATGAAATTAAATGGCTTACCTGTTCCCAATTGGTATATATATTTTTTCTCTCAAATTCGAGTCTGGTCGTTTTATGCCGGGCCAATAGTCTTGGAACTTGTTTCATTTTGGAGTAAACAATGTTTTTATTACTTGATACAACACGATGTATAGTTGATTTTGAAACATTTGTTCCACTTTTTTGCTGAATAGTCTTAAGGCTGTAGGAGGAATTACTCGTAATGTACTTATGTCTCGTTCCGAAAGTTTATTTTTTCTGCCAGATCTCCTTATTTTGCCATAATTGTCCTGATCATTTAAACATTTTGGACCACACAAAGACTTCTAGCTATTTTTCTAGAAATTTCTCGTAAAGAAAGGTTTTCGTCTTTGTACACCACAATTTGACCTTTTTCAATGTCTGTTAATCCACATCCGCGCGGCATTTGAAAATAGAGAACAAATCCATTCTAATGACACCGAACACTTTGATAATTATTTTACTACTGACCTATTTTGTTATAGTTTTCTTAAAATTACCTTATAATTATGAAACTTTAACTAACGGTATATTTCCAAAAACATAACAACAACAAATTATTACATTTTCCATTATACTTCAGTTAAGAGTACATGCCAAGATGAATTACTCTTTCAAAGATTTCAAAATGATAGGAGCAATATTTTATGAGAAAATCAAAAAAATAAAGTGATCTTATAATTATGAGACATACTATATACTCAATTCATTTAATATACCCACTGGATATCATTAACCGACTTTAGCCTGGAATACAAAATGACTAACGAATTAGATAAAAATGCACACACGTCTTTTTAATTATTTTTAGAGATTTTGAAAACGCCTATATTGAAGATGTCAATTGCTATTTTTATCATATAATAGTTGTTATTAAAGAATAAAAAATAAATTGAGAAAATTATAATTCTAGTTCGTGTTTGGAGCGACTCCTTTCCAGGACATTTTATGAAATTTGATTATTTTGCAAAAAATTCAACAAAATTTTAATGTTTTCATCACTTTAATTTTATAAGACAATACTTATCTTTATTTTTATCTAAAAAATATTAAAAACTTGGTTTCCTGGGGACAAAAAGGACCCATGAAACTTAATTTTTATTATGACTACAAAGTTGTAAAGCTTTTAAATTGATATAAAAAAAAATCTCCACAGGAGAAAAATAATTATTTTATGTCACTTGAAATATGTATATAAGGTTAATTTTTACACTTTTGGATAAAAAAAAAACCAGCTAGGAAATGTTCAGAATAACAATTTTCATAATTATCGGACAATATCACTTAAAATTTATTAGCCTATTATTATCTTTACTTGTATTCAAAACAATCTTTACATCTTTATGCCTACAAGAAAAGAATATTATAAAGCCTTTAAAAAATGGATAAAAAAAAATTTCGACTTTGATAAAAATTATTATTTTGTGTAACTTGATCCATAACATCTTTCAGATTTTTATGAAATTCGGATATATGATAGAGGGTACAAAACTAGCGAACAAGCGCAATTCTTTATATTCTCAAAATTATTTTAAAGGATTACTTTTAATCCTACCCTTTTAACCCTTTTAAATAAGATTGGGTTAATAAAGAATTGCGCTTGTTCGCTACTTAATTACGCTCTACCACATATCAGAATTTAATAGAAAATTTTTTTTTCTGTTAAATTCCTAAACTTTAATAAAAACATTAAAATGTTAATTTTTTGACAAAGTAGTCAATTTTCATAAAATGTAAAGGGTCCGCCATCTAACGTTTTTTTTTCAACTAGTGCTTATTTCGTGAATGGTAACACTTAGCTCATGTCTGATTTGACAGATTATTAGTTTTATCCTTCCGCTGAACGAATATGGTCCGTATGTTCGTTATCTTGTGAAAAAAGTGAAAGAAACTGGCATCCTCATCGATAAACCAAAGCGTGAAAAGCCAAAAACAGTGCGTACACCCGAGAATATTGCTGCTGTGGCAGAAAGTGTGCGTGAAGCGCCAGCAACATCAATTCACCGTCGTTCTCAACAATTGAACATTTTGGAGACATCATTGAGACGAATTTTGCATAAAGACCTTGGTATGACACCATACAAAGTCCAATTGGTTCAGGAGTTCAAAAAAAAAAAGTTATTTGGCGGACCCTTTACCTAAAAGTAGTCGCACCACACACAAACTCGAATTATTATTTTTCTAATTTTTTTTTTTTTTCTCTAATAACAACTATTATATTATAAAAATAGCAACATCTCCGAATTAGGCATTTTAAAAAATCTTTAAAATTAATAAAAAATTCGTTTTTGGAATTTTATCAAATTCTTGGGTCAGTTATGGATTCCAGACTAAAGTGGGTTAGTGATATTCGATGAAGTTAGAATTCCATATCTGAATAATTTTGAGAATATTAAATGAAATAAAAATTTAATAATATACTTTTTTCCAAAATGGGTAATTTTCTGCAAGGGTTAATGTTTTCCAAAAAAAATCAACTTCTTCCATTTGGAATAATTTGTAATAAAACTGGTTGGTGTAATAAACGAAAATCTCCAAATCGTTATATTAATGGACCACCATGGCAATGCATTGGTAATTAATGTGTGGTTTTGCTGGGTTATTATCAATGACCTAAAAGTTTAACAACCATATTTCTAAAATGTAATCACCGAATAACTGACCAACACCAAAATTTAGAAACGGTACTTCATGAATGAAAGTAGTTTTCTTCATTTTCATATTCAAATGAATAATTGTAGTAGTTTTTGTACGTATTTTCATGTTTTTCCCCGCAAAATGATAAACACTTTTATTTTAAATTATGCATAAATGTTTCATATGTAAATAAGTTTAATTTATTAAGGTGACAGCTAAATTCATATAGAAAAAAATTGTTTTAATTACTTTAACTACACGCTGAAAAAATTCACTTTGGAATATGTTTGCTGGTAATTATGTATGTGTTTACAATGATTACAATTTTCAAACCTAAACAAATATATATTTGCAATTTTAAAATTTGTAGATATTATGTTTGCGACATACAAACATAATATCCTAAGGGTTAAATTTTTCACTGATTCAAAATTGATTCCTGATTTCAGGATTCTAAAGAATTTTCACACATTCCAAAAATGTTATTTTGAACAAAATTTAATCTTTCCAAATCTAATCTATCCAATTCGGCCGAATCTCAAAATTAGAGTACAAAAGGAAGGGGAAAAATATATATACATTTTTTTTGCAAAGTAGAAATATGAGAAACTCACTTTTTTTGAGCCAACGTTAAAATACTCGAGAAAAGAAAAGTTTTGATATCCGTATTTCATCTGTTTTGAAGACAGCATTCCCACCAATTAGGTGAAAAAATGCTTTCATAAAAGTTCAAAGAAATGCAAATTCCAGCGCATTTAGGATTCTCCCCAAGAAGACTTCCTTTTGTGGAAATTCAAAGAATTGAACTTTCATTAAACAATAAACATTGCTTAAGATGCAATGCATAACGATCATAAAAGAGAACTTAAAGCCTCTGACAAACCCATATAAAATTCATTGGTTCCGATCAAAATTTTCTTAACATTGAAATCGAAATCATTGAAATGTATTCCTTCTTTATCTATTCTTTTAATGCTTTTTTTTCTGCTGGGTACTTATAATAAACATATACATGTTTTCAGGCAAACATATACATGTTTGCCAGTTCACTAGTTTCAAACATATATATTTTTACAGTCAAACATAATTATATTTGCAAGCAAATATATTATATTATTTTACCACCATTTATATTTTCAGCAGGGAGTTTTTTTCATCGTGTATTGTTAAGCGAAGAAGGTTTAAAGAATAGTTTCTAAGTAAATTTTGTAACATTTCGCCGATTAAAAAATTAATAAAAAAAAAATCTAGTAATAAATAAAGGAGCCCCCTTTAATCAATATGAAAGTTTTTTAAATATTTGCTATCAGAAAAAAACGTCATTAGGAATTACATTTTACATGATATATACAAATTATTGAAATTGTCGATCTTCATCATCATCATACATTTTTGGATTTATGATTGCGACAACCACGTTATTATGGTTGTGACAACCACACTCTTGTATTTTTCTTAATCATAATATGATAATTAGATTGCCATATTATGATTCCCAATTGATCTCAATATTATCACATTATGGTTACGGAAATGTTTATAAATTATCATAGTATAATTCCCAGCATTCTATTGAAGCAGTATAACAAATTTATGCATTTTTTTTTTTGATAGTACAAACGAATATTTATTTATTTAATAATTTAACACATTTAGATAAACTTATTTTAAAATAATTTAAGTAATCAAAGCGTCTTTGCGCTGAAGAATTAGATTTGTGTTATTAAGGAGTTATATAAACCATTACTTTGTCGCTATACGATGTTTACTTACGTTTTTTATTTTAGTATCTAAAAAAGCAAATCTAAATATTGTTTTTTTCAGCACACCTTATGTTGTAAGGAAAAATTAAATAATGGAAACATGTGACTACAACATAAATACGCATTAAAATATTGTTAAGAATACAATTTCACCCTATATTTAGCAATCATGATATTTGCACCATAACCATATTATAGGTTTAGTTATCATATTATGATCAATATTATTATTATTGCAAAAATATTATGGTTATATCGTACTACATACTTAAAAGTACAGGTTTTTAGTTTAAATTTTTCTTTCATAATTCTTTAATTTTTTTGTTTACAATTTATTTTGCGTAAGTACAACAAATTTATTTAAAGCATGCGTGTCAATTTAACTTTTGCCTAGGTTCCCATGGCAGACCCGGGGGAGACTGCCAAATTATTCCTCCTTCCACTTAAAATATCACCACTACAATTAACACCACTGCTTTGTTTTCCTATTGTTATGTCTTTTTGTTTAATATTATTTAATTTGTTCGGACTGACTGCTTCTCACAACTTCTTTTCACAAAATCTTAAACAAGAATGACACTAAAAGAGCGAAGACGCTCATAAAAAAGACTGGTCATCTTATAGTTGGCTCAACTATAATATGGCTGAAGTTAGAGAGAGGAATATGATAATAAATACTGATAATCGATAATAAATACTGATAACCGAAAAATATAAATTTTTAATATGACATGATTAAAGCTACCATATTATTGGTGAACAGAATAATAAGATAAATGAATGAAGAATTATATGATAACCGAAAAAATAGAGATTTTTAATATGAAATGATTAAAGCAACCATATTATTGGTGAACTATGATTGGTACAATAATAATTTAATTGAAAAAACTTCAGCTGTAAATATTTGCTCTTGTTTGCGTTGTAAAACAGTATCTTTATTTTTAAGTAAAAAAACAGTCATAGAAGAAATTTTAGTTTTGACTACAATAGTAGTTCATTTAAAAAAAACAAACCACATTCAATTACTGTATTATGATTTTACATTTTTTTTTATAATTTAACCAATACTCAGGGGATGCCCCCTACTCATGCAGTGCATTGCATTGATCAGGAAAATAGGGTATGGGAAGGAGGAAAGATGGAGTAGTGTTTGTGGATATTTGATTTAAATTTTTCTAAATTGTAAGTAACAGAGAAGACTTCTGCGGGAAGTTTGTTCCACATACGAATCGTTCGACTAAAAAACGAATTTTCTCTGACAATGTTAGTTAAATTTAATGAAATGTAAGTCGTCCTTTTTTCTATTGAAAACTACATTTGCAGTGGTTTTTACCTAGTATTCTAAGCGTAGTTTTGTGGCAGCAATTATATTGCAACCATAAGTTTTCTCTGCGTGTATGATTTTAAACCGAAGAAATTACATTAATTTGGGTTTTGTTAAAACAACGGTACTTTTTCAAAATTTAATTGAAGGTATGGAACTATTTAAACAGCCCAGCCAGAAATTGCCGATGGTCAGACTGATTATAGCACACAAATTAATACAATTTAAATCTCAAATCACTGATGAAGCCTTGGCATAAAAAAGCAGAAAATAATCAAGTCTTATTTAAAAATTAATAGTGCTTATAATTTTTAGAGAAAAACGTCCATTCTTCTTCTTAAACTTATTAGAATTTGTTTTTAAATTTTATTTTGGAAAATCTTTTTTTAGACCACCTATTATTTCAAGTTGTCAGATTTTCGACAGTGTTTTGATAACTTTGTAAAAAGGAACGAACTAGCCACTCCCTGTGATATCATTTTCTGGTTGGCAAAGCACTTAAATATTCAGAATTCACTTTTCCGTTCGTAGTTTTCTGACTGGGTGGGTACACATTTTGATAATGGAATTATGAAAATTGGAAGCTACATTTGATAAAAAGTTTTATGCTTCGTTTTTGATATTAGCTTATTTTTTTAATGTTAGCATCGTTGAGCCCTGATGTCGAAGATCCATGGAACAATTTTATTTGTAGTAACGATTTAATAAAAACTTATGGAATTCAACAGTTTATTTTTTATTTTAACGTCTTATTTTACTGTTTCGATCTTTTTAAGCGCCTAAAACATTGTTTTGTAAGCAGTTTTTTTTTTTTGTTGCAATAAAAATCGACAATTCATAGTTTATATGAAATTTTTAATATTATAATTCTTTTGATTTTCAACACATTTTTTACTATTTCGAATATAATGTGTATGTTATAGATGTTATTAAATTATGTGCTTCCCTAATATATAATTAATAGTATGAAGATGAATAAAGTTCATTCCATAAGCAATAAATCTATTTAATAACATTTTTAATGGTTATTTTACAGCAGAATTATTCAAACAATCCAATGTGGTGGAGGTGTTCTCTTTAGTAATTAAATATTATTTTCTACATTAAAAATTGCAAAAGAAAGTATGAAGTTTAAAGTTTGTGGCTGCTCTTGCAGGTGCTTTCCATTTATACCATAGCGGTATGAGCGATTTTGGCCTGTTAAATAAAAGTAATAAGTATGTACTTCAAACATCGTAAATAACGATTATTTATACATATGTACATACGAGTAATATCAGTGGCATTAATTATTTAATAATTATGTTTTGTTTTTCGCCAAAGTTCATGTACCTAATGGATATGGTTACGGATTTTTAAAGAATTTAAATAAACTGGCAGGTGTGGGCACGCAAATGGCTGGAAGGGCCAAAATTGAGATTTCAAAATCTTACGGACAGCCGCACTGTATTTAACTACCCGACGAAAAAAAATTTATATATATATGTATATATATATTATATATTATTATATATTATATTATATATTATATATATATAAATATATAGTCGTATATAGCTTAATATAGTGGCATCTTATTATACAAGGTGGCGCAAAAATAACCTTCCGATGTTTTTTGGCTGTAATTTAAAAAAAAAATGAAAAACTTTGATTCTTCTTGTGGATTATTTTTATTTGGTATTTTAATTTTTTTTACATCAAGTTGAGAATATGATGTCATGTAAATGGCCGCCGCCACAGTTGATTGTCATTTGAGCCCTTTTTATGGCATTTTCCATCACTTTGGCCAAAACTTCCGGCGATAGGTCCTCACATTCTTGACGGATATTGTCTTTAAGAGCTGCAAGAGTCTGAGGCTTGTTGACATAAACCCGCGACTTCAGAAAGCCCCACAAAAAGATGTCTGGAGCGGTCAAATCAGGCGATCTTGCTGGCCAGTGCAAATCGCCAAAACGGGAGATTAGGCGCCCGGGAAATGCATCCTTCAGTATATCGGTTGTGGCACGTGCAGTGTGTGCCGTTGCACCGTCCTGTTGGAACCACATGTTTTCCAATCCCAATTCATCAAGTTGCGGCAAAAAGAACTCGTTGATCATTGCTCTGTAGCGCTCACCATTCACAGTAACCGTTTGGCCCGCGACGTCTTCGAAGAAAAAAGGTCCGATGACTCCTCCAGCGAAAACAGCACACCATACAGTGACTTTGAGCGGGTGTAAAGGCTCTTCGTGGGTTACACGCGGATTTTCAGTGCCCCAGAAGCGTAAATTTTGCTTATTTACGTACCCGCTAAGATGGAAATGGGCCTCATCACTCATAATTATTTTTGATGAAAAATCATCTTCCTCTTGGTGGTGATTAAGGATGGCTTGAGCGTATGTTACACGCGATTGGCGGTCAGCAGCTAACAGCTGATGCACCGTCTGGGGTTTGTACGGAAACATCTTCAAATCTTGTACCAAAATTCGCTGTAAAGACCGTCGACTGATACCCATTTGCGTGGCACGTCGTCTGGTCGATGTCGACGGAGCTTCCATGACATCATCGGCTACAGCAGCAATATTCTCTGCAGAACGGCTACTCCGGGGTCTGCCACGCCTGGCAGCATCTCGTGTTGTGCCAGTGTCTTCGAGGCGAGCGGCTAAACGTCGCAGTGTTTCACCAGTAGGCGTTGGACGGCCAGGAAATCTGCGACGAAATTCACGTTCTGCCAAAGTCACCGACCGATTATTGGTCAAATAAATAGTCACCAATATTCCGCGTTCTGGAGCAGTGTAGCGTAACATTGTTTATTAACGTGTATTTCGCATGTGTTTACTACACAAATGACAAAACAGAACTGACATTAGGGGCCAATCGCAAAATTTATAGCATTTTCTGATAGGAGGATTACTTTTGCGCCACCTTGTATATGTGGCCATATGTAAACATACTTATTTTTATAACCATTTATAATATTGCACTATTTATAATCATATATCATTATGTATATCTTAAGTAATATATAGTTGATATTTTTTTATCTCATCTATATATCAGATCATATATGCTTCCATGTAAGGGGTCCGCCAAATAACTTTTTTTTTTGAAAATACTATAAAAAAAACTACTGAATAATGAAAGTACAATCCTTCCGGTTAATAATGGAAAATAATTTCATTCAAATGGCTGCCTCGGCTGGCAATGTAGTAGACTACACGATCGGCCTAATTTTTAAGCACATTATCGATTGTGTGCAGCTGTATTTCACCAATGGCTTCACGAATATTGTCCTTTAAAGCGTTAATTGTCTCTGACTTGTTGGCGTAACAATTATCTTTGACGGCACCCCACAAATAATAGTCCAACGGTGTCAAATCGCAGCTCCGAGGTGGCCAAACGATATCAGCTCTGCGGCTGATAATGCGATCTTCAAAAACAGGGCGCAAAACAACGAGTGTAGCTTCGGCTGTGTGGCACGTAGCGCCGCACTATGCTTTGTCCCATAGACAAAAATCAAAAAAAAATTTTTGTCTCAAATTGTTTTTAAATACAGATTTTTTGAAAGATAATAAGGTATCTCAAATAAATGTTAACAAAAAAAACTTAACAGAAAAATGAGTTTTAGTTGTTTCACAAAAATAATTCTGAAAAATTCATTTTTTAAAAAGTCGCTCGAAATTTGGTTTTCAAGTACTTTGATATATTTGCAGTTAAATTAAAATTTATAATTTAGTATTTATTTACAAAATAACTTTTTTTATTGCTCTGAAAAACACATTTTTTTTGTTGAAAATCCAAAAATTACTTAAGTTTAATGGAGTATAAAAAAAAATTATATAAAATTAGATATTTTTTTTTTCTGTCTTTGTAAGTTTATACTCTTAGCTTACAGGGTATTCAAAAATTAGTGCCTATTTTTTACCACAACTTAAAAAAAAATGCGTTTTTTGAAATGCCTAATTTTATGATTTTTACTCAAATATCAGGCATTTAAGAGTGCTTAATATCATTGCGCAACACGATTTTATATTTTGAATGTTAAAATATAAAAAAGTTTAATTATATCATTAGTAGACCAAAACCACTGAAGTATTTTCAAAATTTAGCTCGAGTTCTTTTTTTATGGCCCACTGAAGTTTTTAATTTATTTTTTAAAGGCGTTTTGAGTAAGTCAATAAAAATGTATTAAATCTAATACAAGGTTAATAGATGATTTTAATAAAATTTGATGACGGTTCTTTTCATAGAACTAATTAACCCTCTATCTGCCATTTTTAGGGGTCATTTCAGCCCCTCCTCATAGAACACCACTAACACGTTTAACATTTAAGATAAACTCGGAGACCCAAAATTTGTTGCACAGTGTATGCAACTGTAGCTTTAAGTTATGTAAAATATCTTATTAATAATTAGTTAGATCCAATTAAACTATAATTGCGATTGACTTCGATTTTGAAGTTTTTTTTGTTTCATATTTTTGTTTTGCTTTATCATATTATTTGCCGTTATTTATATTTTTCAAATTAGAGATGACAGCGTGACACATTTGTTTTTAAGTTACAATACACGCGTGTGATAGTAACTATATTCCAGCAGCGCTAATACGACCATATATTAAATTTTCGGAAACGCGAGAGAAATTTTTATTTTCTATAAAAGTTTCAATTGTATAAAAACCGTAAATGTTACAAATTTAATTGCCTTTAACATAAGTGATCGTGAGTGCTAGTGGATGAAATTACTAGCGGGTCCATCTCTATTTGTAATGTAAACAAGGT
This sequence comes from Delia radicum, assembly GCA_021234595.1. NCBI lineage: Eukaryota > Metazoa > Arthropoda > Insecta > Diptera > Anthomyiidae > Delia > Delia radicum. The sequence goes on from CM037851.1 coordinate 102,838,262, forward strand.
TTAAAAAATAAATTTATAAATTAATGTAACTAATCTGTGGTGATGGCAAATATTTTAAAAAATTCCGATATAATTGATTGTTGGATAGCAGCATCCTCAAACAATAAAATATCAGAGGTGTATAAATATGTAAAACATAAGATAGGCGATTCATATTTTAACAAAAAAAACTTAATACAAATTATTCAGTTTTTTAATAGTAAAGTGAATAAGTTATGGAGAGAAAGCAGATGTAATCGAAGTTATTTTGAATAAAAAAATTTTAAATGGTTAAGTTATACTTTTTTTGATCCCGACAATGTAAGTTTATCAGTTTTGATGGAAGTGCGATATGATTTTTTCATAATTTTTTAATGACGTTTCCATTGCTAGTTTTCCTCTTTAATTTTTTCATTTATGTTATCTTTCAAATATCCTTATAGTTTTATTTTTGCAAGAGCATTTTAACCGGTTTATCCTATTTTTCAATAAATGATGTTTTTGTATTTTCCACATTTATAATCCGATTGGCACAAATATATATCTTGCAAATATCAATTTACATACCAAAATTTATTACGATCAGACAATTTTTTTAGGAGTGGTAGCGTTTTTAAGAAAAAGGATATATAGCAGGACCTTGAGTCCTTAGTCCGATTTAAATAAAAATTTACACACACGTTGCTAGTTGCATGTATATCAGCATGACCACTCTTTGTAATTTTGTGGGCATTATTGAAGCTAAAATTATATTTTTCAATTTCAGGACACATGGGAGGTAGGCGTGTCCTAGGGCCGATTTTTCCAAAAATTCTTATTTTTCTTAACTAAGCTATTTTATGCTAGTGTACCAAATTTCAAAAATATCTGACTACTCCTTCTATTTTTGTCCCTTCGTTATATAGGAACGAAGCATAGTGCGCCGTCCTGTTGAAACCAAATGTTGCCAATATCCTCCTCTTCAATTTTTGTGAGCAAAAATTCGTTCAACATGGCCCGATAACGATCGCCATTGACTGTAACGGCCACTCCTTGCTCATTTTCGAAGAAAAATGGCTCAATTATGCCTCTGAACCAAAATCCGCACCAAACAGTGACTCGTTTTGGGTGTATATATTAGTACATATAAAATAGTGAAACCGAAAAAATTCTATCATTAAACCCTCCATCCCATAGTGCAGGAGGGTATATTCACTTTGTCAAATGTTTGTGATTCTTTTAAAAAAACTCTGCGACCCCATAAACTATATATATTCTTGATCAGCATGAATAGAGAAGTCGATATAGCCATGTCCGTCTGTCCGTCCGTCTGTCTGTGGAAACACAAAATACTCCGACAATACAGAAGAGGTACTGCTAATTTTCAGTCAAATTGTTTTTTGATATCGTGAGCAGTTTTCTAGTGAAAATGATCAAAATCGGTTAACGCGTTCAAAAGTTATGAGTGAAAATGTGGGAAGACCTCTAAAAATTTTGAAGCAAATTTTAAATTATACTATTTATTTCATCATACATACATACATACGTACATTCAATGCTTATACACAAGAATATACGCAAGCAGGGATGGCTGTCAATATCGCTGAAATACCGTCCCCTATTCTAACACCTTTCAACTGACTATCGTTATCGCTTAAATACCGTTACCGATATTCTTGAAATACCGTTATCCGTAAAATACCGTTACCTTAAAATACCGTTACCGAAATAATCAAACAAGATCTGAACAAAAAAACTTCTGTAAATAAATATATTTTCCCAAAGTATGATCATAAACTAGACAGTCATTTAAACTCGGGCATAATGCGGTTAAAAATTGTGGTGTGCATTAACATTACCTGAATAACTAAAATAACGTTATCCTTAAAATGCCGTTACCAAAATAATTGAAAAATCTTTTTCCCTAAAATAAAGTTACCGAAATATCTAAAATATCGTTACCGCTAAAATACCGTTAGCGAAATAAATAAAATACCGTTAAAGCTAAAATACCGTTAACGCTAAAATACCGTTAACGCTAAAATCCCGTTACCGAAATAACTGAAGTATAGTTTCCCCTAAAATACCGTTACCGAAATAAAAGAAAATAGCGTTCCTTAGACCAATAACCACATAGAATCGGTTACCATCCATGGTCATGATCAACACTTAAAAATAAAAAAAAACCCACAAAGTATTGTTGTTGTTTTTTTGTTTTGTTTTGTAATACAGTATGTATGTACGTATATTTAGTAGCAATCGCATGCAGAGTTGCCAGGTTTGACGATTTGTCGTCATTTTGATGATATTTAATACCCAAAATAACTAAATGACGATTTTTGGACAATAATTTAATATGTCAGCAAGATCTACTTATTTATCATTCTCATAAAATCGCCGGCTCGATTATTAAATTTATATTATTTCGTTAAAAATTGAAAGCAAAAACATTGTTTTTCGATCGATAGCTAGCTTTTATATGCTAATATGATGTGAAATACAATTTTGCAGAAATGCAAATCCTATTTATTTTTTTATAAATTCATTGCGGGTTTAGCTTAATTTAGTTTCTGTGTTTATATGTTTAGAACATTTATTTAAATTTTTATAAAATTTAATTGGAGTTAGATTTAAATAAAAATAAAACAATTTTCATGTTAAAACACAAGGCATGGACTTTTTTTGCGAAACAAACAGATCTCTAGCCCGAATATATTTCATGTTGAAAGATGATATATATACAACTTTAAATGAAACAAAATAAATCCAAAAATAAATCCGGTGCTTAAAAAACAGGCCTAATAATATAAATAAAGTGCCAAAATTTAATAATTAAAAAATATAACATTAAGTTTGTTCGATAACACAAAAATTTGTACAAGTTTTTACTGGAAGGTGTTCGTTTAGAGAAATACGCAGTAAAAACTGGTAAAAAGAGAGAGTAAAGTGACAGTTTGATGCCAAAGAACTTACATTTTTGCCAGTAAGAATTTGTAAGATGAAAAAAACATATGACTAAAAAAATATGTTTGTATTTTTAGTAAACAAAAACAAAAATTAAATTAAATTTTAATTGTTTATGGATTGAAAGTGAAAATTATTAAATAATTAACTATGGAAGAAGTTAAAAAACATTTAAATTATTTTTGGTCGATAATTTCAATTAACTTTTTCCTTTTCCATAATGACCAGTTGATTTTTTTTTAATATTTAAAACAAGCTGTTTTATCTAATTTAATAATTCCTACAAATTTTCTGTTCGTTTACTTTTTTGTAAATTTGTCTTACTATTTGTAATTTTGTTACTGAGTAGTTTTTACTGAACTTTACAGGAAAAGTAATCGAAATTTCCAAATTTTGTAAAAGAATTTAAAATTTAAAAAGTTGGGCCACTGAAATGTTGTTCACAGAATTATGCAGATATAAGTGATTAACAGTTCAAGTGGTAAAATTTGTTTGATTTAAAGTTGTATTTATTTGATCTTTCAACATTATATTTTTGTTATTTTATTAATTAATAATCATATAATTACAAGTTATATACTATTACCCTAACCGAGCACTAGCTACTATGGCCTTCGGCGCGTTGTAGCGAAAACAGATCAGTGCCTCTGGTGGGAATCGAACCCACGACCCCCGCACTGATAAGCCAGAACGCTACCAACTAGCCTACTGGGGCATACTGTTTCAACATTTTATAAATATGAATATCGTTGTAAAATATAATGATTTTTGAAGTTTAAACCAAAGAGAAGTGTCAAAAATCGTGTTATATTACAACGATAACACGTTAACATTTGAAATGTGAATAACATTATTGTATTTTATTTTTTATTAAAACTTTATCCCTCTTCTAACAAATATATTTTATTTTGACGATTTTTCAAAATATGATGACGATTTTGACGATTTTTTCTAGAAAATTTGTCGTTTTTACGCTCTGCAAACCTGGCAACACTGGTTATGAGTGCAAATGTGAGAAGCCCTCGAAAAATTGTTAAGCTAATTTATAAAGTATTCTTTTGTTTTCCAGATACCAGGCTTGCCATATCCCTTTTTTTGTTAACCCCAACAAATCAAAAAATCACCAATTAGAAAAAAGGTAGAACAAAATAGTTGAGTTAAAATTCTTCATTTATTTGACTGCATTAACCGGAGTTGCCAGACACATTATTCGTTATCAGATCAAAAAAATATCCAGGAACAAAATCCCCGAATCCAACAATGTAAATTCATAACTTTTTTTCGTACACTATTTTTACTTATTTTCATTCTCAACCTTTAATAAATTTGCAAGGAAACTCTTACACTCTAATTACATTTATTAAAAACCCCATTAAATTTAAAGGACATTCACTTTCAGAACTTTTTTATTTTATTGATGTGTAAAAACCAATCGAATTTTGGGAAAATTTCTTAGGGTTCTTATTCTAGGAGTCGTAAACAAGAATTGCACAAGCAACTGAGCTGAAAAACTATAATTTGAAATACCAGTTTCTTTAATTTTTTGTGTTTCGAAAACACCCCAAACACTCGAAAGATATTCTTTTATAATTTTGGACAAACTTAGCTTCATCACACTTTCCGTTTTACTTATGTGATGTATAGTATAAACACATGTGTTGCAATGTAAACTGGCATTTCATAATTATTTCATTATGTATGTCTCCGCAAGCGTATTTTTGTTCCCTTAAATTTATCTAAAATTCTGATTATTCGAAACTGTTTTTATGCGTTTGTATTCATTGCATCTCTTCTAACGATCCAAAAATATATTTTAGTAACCCTTATTTCTTTCATTATTATATAGGCAAAGATACAAACAACAGGCGAATTTTACAACAGTTCTTTTTAACATCATAAGGAACTTTAAAAATATATATATTTTTCACGACACGTTCTTCTTTAGGTAATCAGAATAACCATTTCACCTTTGAAGACCCACTGTTATAAGCATGCACAATTTCAGATTCATTTTAGTAAACTTTAATTAAACATTTTTTTCTTCTGAAACATGCCAAATACATGAATCAATCAGTCATATTTTGTTTTACTTATAAAAACAACATTATTTTTGTTATTTTTACAAAAATATAGATATTTATATTGTTTGCACTTTCCCTGGTTAATGAAAACACCGAGATGGAGGGTATCCAAAAATTCGGCACAGCCGAATTTAATCTTTTTTATACCAAATTCGGCACAACGGACTTTAATGCTTCCACTTGTTTTTAGTCATTTTTACCTTCTTAAGTAGTTAACTGCGTGAATAAATTAAAAAACCATCGCCTGTTGCGTCGAAATTAAAAAACAAATGCAGAGTGGACGTATATATACGTCTTACGCAACAAAATAGAGTTCTGATAAAACGTATATATACGTCTTACGCAGCAGAGAGGTTAATTTTTTAAGTGCATGAAAGGTGTCAAAATTACACAAAAAATTCCCACTGACCCACGGTTGTACGGTTCTAATTTTATCGAAATATACGTGTACTCTAACAGTAACTAATTGTAGGTCATTCGGGTAGTAAAATTACACAAAAAATTCCCACTGACCCACGGTTGTACGGTTCTAATTTTATCGAAATATACGTGTACTCTAACAGTAACTAATTGTAGGTCATTCGGGTAGTAAACAGTAGAAGTTGTATTAACTGCTATTGTAATCACTTTTCTATGAGAAAATGGAAAACGACTATTTTAGACAGGGAAAGAAACAGGGTCTTAGTTTAACAAACACTTTCATTGTAGTGCACAGTGGGATGTATCACAAAATCTTTGTAAATAATTCGGCTATCCGATTGCAATGAAATATGGAACAGACATAAGGTACGTAATGTCGAGCTTAAGTTTTGATGTTGAACCTCAAAGACCACTAGGGGCGGCAATATGACCCCCAAAATAGGGCGCTTTTTCAAAAAAAAAATTTGAGTGCTCTCAATTAATTGTTTGTAATTCGATTTTCATAAAATTATTTCAATCTATTAGTAGAGACCAACAAAAAAGATGAGTACTTGTGTTTGTTATCTCTTATAGGAAAAAATCAAGGCTAATTTTTTTTTTTTAAATATATTGTTATTTAACCAAATAAATTCTTGCATAAAAAAAAAATTAATGCAATATCTGGTTCAACTCAATATCTTGTTAAAACTCTTTCAACTGACTATCGTTATCCCTAAAATACTGTTATCGAAATAACTGAAAACCCTGTATTCTTAAAATAACGCTATCGAAATAACTAAAATACCGGTACCGCTAAAATACCCTTACAGAAATAAGAAAAATACCGGTAAAAACCAGTTACCGAAGTAACAGAAATATTATTACCCCTAAAATACCGTTATCGAATTAAAAGAATTTGGCGTTACCTTCTCAGATAACCGCATCCAAGCGGAGGAAATCGCTTAAAGCAATAATTAAAAAAAAAATCTAATTTTAGCTAGAAACAGTCATTGCCCTCAGAAAAATATTTTCTTTCAAAACATATATATACACACAGAGAAAAATTCGGTTACTACGACTCAAATTCGTTTACTTCAAATTTCAGACGGTTGGCACAACTTTACATTTGTTTTCAAAACAAAGTGTGGTTAACTCAACTGAATTCTAGTTGCAACACCCAAAATATTCATAAATTTAATGTAAATATTGTTGTACTAACTGAATTTATAAGTTGCTACCATTAATATACACTTTTCAATTCGGTTGGCACTTTATTTCTCTGTGTGTATATATATGCATACTATTTTGGAAGGTTTTTCCATGTAAAAGCGAGTTGTGTTAAAAAAAACTTTTGCTTGTTTTAATTTGAAATCCTAGGTCAATATGTTTTGAGCAACTCCTCAGGAAAAAACTAAAGAGCAGATTTTGAGATTTTTATATCAAATTATATATAACTTGAGCATTGATTTTTCGGATCAAATTATATTAAATGAGATCCCATGGGATCTCCTGAGGAGAGGTTATGTATGACATTTTTCGGATCACCTGATATATGATGAGATATGAAATATATATATGAGTATATATATCTATATCGGAACTTTTTTCATCGTTTAATTAACAAATAACATCAATGTAAAGCGGTTAATTTTTTTAACAAATTTTAAAGCCAAACAGGTTTCAACGTATTTACTTTTTCAATTTTGGCCTTTCATGTTTTAGAACCTCAACCAAGGGAAAATATTTTGTCAGGTTCAGTTTTTTTGGAGACGTACATCAACATCGTTTGTATTTTTATGGATATAAATTCCACATACCATATCGTTCAAGCGTGTTTAAAATACCCCATTAGGATTTTTGAAATTGATTTTTTTGATTTGCTCTTTTAAAACTTATAATTCCTCAAAAATGTTGACACATCAAATATGTATTCTTACTAGATACATCAGTAAATAAATTTCGGAGAAAAACAAGCAAACAACAGGTCAAAATTTGAACCAAATTTATAAGACTAAAAATATTTGATTTCTACTACAAAAGTTTTATGAAAAAAAATATTAATGAAAATGAAGTTATTCAAGTTCGAGGTCGTATTCTACATTTATTTACCAGAATATTGTCCTAGTAAATAAATTATAGAATTTTTTAGTTTTTCAATTTATTCTTTGACCACACCTTCAAGAATTTGTTGATAGATCTATTTCGGGGAGTTTCTAGTTCCCCATCATCAGAACAATTTAGAAAGAGTGGTAACATCATCATGCTTAAACTTGAAAATATATATAACTCATTTTTCTAACAAAATGAGAAGTATTTGAAGTTACCAATAATAATCAAAAAAACAAATTGAAATACTTTATGTTTTTGTGTAGTACCCACCTTTGGTAGATTACAATACACATTTTTCGTTCATGTTTCCCATTTTATTTAAAGGGGAACTAATAAACTAAGACCATACTATGTCTTTTTACAAATGATTGATATAATTTTTATTGTTAATAAAAATTATGATTTATTCGACCTTTATTGTGCAATGAAAATATCTCAATAAACAAATTTCTAGAACATATAAACTTTCTGGGAATTGGGTTTGCTACCTATGCACCTGAACAGGAGAAAAAAGGAAAAAAAAATTAAATTAAAAAATTTTTCACTTTTAAGCGCTACCTAAACAGTGTTAAGAATCATCTCTAAGAACTTTATATGTTCTAGAAATTTGTTTATTGAGATCATAGGTAAATTTTTGTAGTTGATTGTTTCCTTGAATTTTGAACGGTTTGCTACCTATGGACCTGAACACTGGAAAAAAGGTAAAAAAAATCAATTTTTTTTTAAGTTTTTTGCGATTTTGATCTGGAAGGTGAAGTTTTTTTGATTTTATATGTTCGCAATTTTTGTTACAACTTTGCCATAGAGAGTAAATCGAAATTCTGAACGGTTTGCAAGATATGAGCCTGAGAAAATGATCACTTTTTTGCGAAAATGATACCGAGGCCAAAAATCTTTGGCGGCCCATAAACAAAAGAGGATATGACTTTGGGAAAAATTGGGAGACACGGGTCTTTTTTTATTTAGTCTTTTATCACGTAGTGGTGTCCGTATATGGTTATTTTGCCATGACTTAAAAAATTACACACAGTGAAATTTGCGCGTAGTATTAATGAATTCCTTCATTAATCCAATGATTTTTTTCATAAAATAATCCCCAAAGAAACGTTTCATTGAGTCAATGAAAGGTGTTTCATTAAATCAATTTTAATGATTGGTTTCATTGACCCAATGAAAATTTCATAAAGTATAAGGAATTTTTTTCATTAATCCTGACCTAATCGTTATGAAAGTTTCATGTGTTTAATGAATAAAATTCATAGTTTGTATGAAATATTTTCGTTGATATTTAATAATTTGCACTTTTTATGATTATTTTAGCATAGCATTAATTTGGTGGTTATTGAGAAATTATTATTCGTTGATATTATTTATAAGGTCTGGTTTTTATAGGATCTATAAAATATTTTTATAAAAATAAGTTCGAAAGTAAACATCACAGGCTGTTCTACAAAAGGGATATCAGATTTTTATTAAGCTCAGCCTGATTCAGCAAATTTTCGTTACTTGGAATAGGATGACATGTAAAAAAGAAATCAAACAAGAAAGGTTTTCCTGGGGCCACCCACCAATGTAGCACAGTGGGAAAATTTTTATTGTTTCTCAACAAATTTGCTAAATCTCATAATTTTTGACGAATTCGAAAAATATAAAATTTGAAAAGTAGCTGATTAGGTTTCAGATCGAAAATTACAAATTTTGAAAATAAAATTTTTTTTATCCATAAAAAAGAAATATTTTAATTATTGTACTTTTTTTTTAATTATGTATATTAAGAATGAAAAAATTAACAGGCATTACAATATTAAGAGCTGAACTAAAAAAACCAATTTTAATTTATTTCTGCTTTTCTTTAACGTCTTTTTCAGACAATTGCAATTAATATGCAATTTTTTGTAATTTTAATTGTGAAAGGCGTGGTAGAGAAGAATGAGTGTACTTTCTAAAAATCATAACAACCTTGCAAATTTTAAATTTTTTCTGAATCAGACTGCGCAGTTTCTGTTTTTTGAATTTTTTTGAATAATGTAATATTTGTTATGTTTTTATTTGTTCGACTGCGTCTATATGAAATTTTCTGTGCAATCACTGACCGTGGTATAGATAAACTGATTTCTAATGCCACATGCACTCGCACTACACGTTATACAGAACGCTTTAGCCCTCTGAGCTATCGTCAGGTCGAGTTTTGTTGTGATTAAAACTAGTTCTGTTCAATACACGGAGTTTTTGTTCTTGCATACATAATCTCAGAAGTACAACTCCAACAACACAACAGTTCTATTTTTAGAAACTTACCTCATTCTAATGTCCACTGTTTTTTATTTTTCATTGATTTAATGAAATTATGAAAAAATCATAAAAAAATGTTAATGAAAAAATACCAATATTAATGAATTTTCATTCAGTTAATGAAATTTTTCATTAAACCAATGAATCGATTTTAATGAAATCGTTTCATTAAAACTATGACGGAAAATTCTATCAGTGTAGGGAATATATTGTACTTAATGAATTAGGAGAATTTTCATATTTATGTAGTTTTTTATAAATATCATCAAACTTTTCATTCAATTTTATGGAACAAGTTTTAAATTTTTTTTGTTTATTTGATAAAAAAATTGACCAAAAAATTTGTATATTTTAAATGGCCCTTATCTGTAATATTTAGAGAGATAGAGCATAATTGTTTTTTTTACTGGAGTATATTTGTCGAGGTTTTTATAAATTTAATAAAGTTAAATGTGGTCAAATGCTTTACAAAATTTCAGTAATACAATGACTATTTCCCAAAATTTAAATTTTCGTGTTATTGACAAATAAATGATTTTTCCTACGGTTGAAGTTTTTCCTACGGTTGGAGTAGTAAAGTCAGCAACTCGGAAATAGTTTTTACTTTTTTTGACTTCAGATTCATTTGTTGACCAGTGTAATTTTCTTGCGAGGATCCGTTTATGTTTATACTTTAAAATTCCGATCTTTAGTACCGTTTATTTTTCTTAATCCTTAATTTTTTTTTAGTTTTTATTTATTTAGTATTTTTTGAATAAAAAATTTATTTGATTATTTTTTTTATTTACTAAACGGCTTTTTGTATTATTTTTCTTTTGGGGGGGTTTCATGGTTTTGGGTTTAGGGCTGCACGAAATTTTCCCGTGGGGCCGCTTTTGCCCATGCCTGTATTATGATATATGCGATTGTATTGTGGGGTATATTTGTTTGTATAAATCGGCTTTTCAGAATATAATCGACGTTTTCAGAAGTCGACTTTCTTCTAATGATAAAGTCGTTTTGTTTCGACTTTTCAACTTATTTATTTTTTGCGTATATTGGACAATTTAAAGTGCAATTCACAACAGTGTAAAAATAATGTTTAAAAAAAATTTTTAGAGAGTTTAAAAAGAAATCTAATAATATCCCGTTATTAATAGATACCCATTGTTTACTTGGCAATAAAAAAAATATTAATAATGCTGAGATGGACACAATATCAATGGTTACCTCTATATTGAAGTTGGTCAAAATAAAGTGCAATATTCTTTTGTGTACCGTTATCATTTTTATTTTTCAAATATTTAATTAAAAATTGAAAGTAAGTTCTTTTAAAATGTGAATACGTTCCTAATAGCTAGCCGGTAGGCTAGTTGGTAGCGTGCTGGCTTATCAGTGTGGGGTCGTGGGTTCGATTCCCACCAGAGGCACTGGTCTGTTTTCGCTACACCGCGCAAAGTGCTCGGTTAGGGTAATAGTATATAATTTGTAATTATTATATTAAAATATATTATATTTATAATAATAAAAAAAAATATGAAGAAGCCTATCATCAATATGTCCTCCTATGAAACAGTGTCATCATTTTTATGAAGTGTTACACTGGACGAATATTAATGAAATTTTTCATCATATTTACAAAGTTTTTCATTTTCGTATAATGTGTAAATACTTTGAAAAAAATAAGTGCAAAAAATTACCCAAAACGTTTTATATTTGAAAAAGTTTTTCTTTCGATAACCCTACTTTTGTGACAAATATGTAGCAACACTGAGGTTTTGCTAGGAAAACATTTGCAAATATAAATATTTTTCGCTAAAAGTTTCAAAATATTCTTTTAACATGTATTCACCTATCACCTACCTTGGAGTCATCTTGAAAAGCTATTTTGTCATGTCAAATTTTTGACAAATCGCAATTTTTGATATAACTTCTCTTAAATGACTCTTTCCACTGCGCGAACATTTGATTAGCTTGATTAATTATTTAATTATTTAGCGAGAAAACCGAAAACATTTAGAAACGCTTAACAGAGAGTTTAATTTAAAGTTTCTGGAATCAAATATGTTAAGTAAATTTTGAGATAGTCTTTCATTCCTCCAAATTCCACACTTGTACGTCAAACGTGGGTCGCTTTCCTCATGTGCCAGAACACAAGGTGGTGAAGTTTCGCCAATATAAAAAGATAGGATTTTAACATACGCATACCTATGTTTTTTTTTTTTTTTTTTATTAATTAATAATCATATAATTACAAATTATATACTATTACCCTAACCGAGCACTAGCAACCATGGCCTTCGGCGCGTTGTAGCGAAAACAGACCAGTGCCTCTGGTGGGAATCGAACCCACGACCCCCGCACTGATAAGCCAGCACGCTACCAACTAGCCTACTGGGGCGCACTATATACCTATGTTATATTTATTCGATACATGGTTATATATATTTTGAACGGGAAAGAAGAAGGACTCCAAAATTTAAAACACTGTAATTACCTAATGTTTGATATGAAAAACTATCAAATTCAGTCAATGTGTTCAGAAGTTATGTAAGTTTTAAGTTATGTAAGTTATTTTAAGTTATGTAAAAGTATGAACATTTTTAGATTTTCTGTAAAACTTTTATTATGTGGACCTAATTTGGTAAAAATTGTTGGTGATGAAAATAATAAGCCGTTTTAGGCTGAAATCCAGGCGCTGAGTCCGAAAAAGAAAATAAAATGTTTGTAAGGTTGCCAGATTTTTTTATAGAGTCGCCACGTTTTTTTGCTGCAGCCCTACGCAAAAGTGAGTTAAATTTTTGTGCTAATCGCACGATTTTCACCTTATAATTAATTTACACTTGCAAGAAATCTGATTTAAAATCATTAAACAATTTGGCATGCAAATAAAACAAATTTAATAAAGTAACCTCAAACTGAAAAATTTTCCAAAAATTTATTAATTTACTGACGGAAGAAAAAATTTTCAATATTATTTTTCTGAAAGAAGTGTTTTTTATTGGGGATGATTTTTTGGAAGCACTATATTTCTTTTGTTTGTACAATGTTGAAACAAAAATAAGTAACTGGATGATGAATTGAACTTTTCTTTCAGTAAAAACTGCCATTGGGTTTTACAACCGTTATATATAGGTTCCCTAAATTTAATATTTTTTTACTTGTTTAAATTTTTTCCACAAGGTGATGCCACGCTTTGCAAATTCCTCTCCCAAAATTGGGCAAAACACAGAGTTGTATCTCTACAACCTAATTTATGAATTTGAAATTACGTTTCATAAACATATAGTCCACAAAATCCGGTGTACACCAGATTTCATTTTAATACGATAGTCTTATTAAAAATGTATTAAAACCAAATAAATTTTAACATTTGCTCTTAGTAGATGGACCGATTTTGATGAAATTTTATTTTAAATATTTACTGAGGCTTTTTTTGGCACTTTTGTGATGACGTTACCAATAATTCAATTGCAATAACTGAAGTCACAAAAATGCTTCATGTTAAATAAATGGTAAAAAAAACGCTGCTTAAATGTTAGTACTTACTAATGACATTAACTATTATCACATACTGTAAAACCTCAACCTCCAAGAAGTCCCAAGAATTTCTGGAGGTTATTAAAATTTGGTAGTTTTACTTTTTTATTTCTCAAAAATACAATTTCTAGGATTAAATAAATCATGGTAATACGCACTCGAAATACTTACAATCACCATGCCATGGCTAAAAACAAAATTAATTTTGATATAGAAATAATTTTATAAAAAACTATAGTCAAAACAAAAGGATTACCATATCCTACGTTGTTTTCATAGGTTGAAAATTAAATTTTTTAACCTTCAAACAGGCCAAAGCTTTTTTGCAATAAAATTTATACCACTTTGCTTGGCACGAAAAATAAACAATATGTCCTTCTACCAACAATTTTTTTCTTGCCTGTTTTAGCCGATATAGGCCAACATATATTTAGAGCGCATCTCAAAAACTAATCCCTAAAAATAAATAAGTCAAAGCATAAGCTATTTCTCTTACAAAGATATAACTATAGTTCAAAAATTACACTTTACGCTCTTTTAATTAAGAAGATATTCGTTTTTCAAAAAACACGAAATTGAGCGAAAACGCACGTAAACGCACGTAAACTTCAACATATATTGATTAAACTTTAAAGCTTTCCTAATACTACTTAATATTATCTTTCTACCAAATTTCATAAAACACAGTTCATACGTTTTTAAGTTAATGCGATGTCTTTCACTAGTATCCTTTTGAAATCCTGTATGTCCTTGGATAAAAGTTAGAGATTTTTTTTAAGTTTAAGCTTCAAACAATTTAATATCAACGGTTTTTAGTCAATATGACTATGTTATCGAGATTTTTGGAAATTGTATTCATTTCAAAATATTTATTTTTTTAGATTTTACGAAATTTTATCTTTTACGCTTTCTCGCTTCCAAAGCAGCCAAGCACTTTGCAAAATATTTTGTAAATTTAGTTTTCTATCGAAATAGCTAAAGTTCTTATTAAAAAACCTCATTTGGCGCTCGTATGGCCAATTTAAAATACTCAGCCTGGTGGCGGGCTTGCCGGTTAGAGGGCTAATTAGGAAATCGATATAATATAATATAACACCCACTTACAAAAGCAAAGGTGGCTGAGTCTTTTTTTATTTTAAATATAACTTTTCGCTTGGCATCAAAATTTATAAAAGAAATCGAATTTTTTTTTTTATTTTTGGCCACATGGAACTGCACTCAGCTATAGTAATCGTTAGTTAAACATTTTTTATAAATTAAATCAGAATATTTTATCAGATTCGGTTAAAAGTTTGCACATAATATTTGCAGCCAATTAAAGGAAAATGCGCTAAATTTAGAGTAAATCGGATAATGTTCAATTCCCAGATTACTGAAATGTTACGTTTTCGAAAATTTTTTGATAAATATAAAATTGGCAAGCTCTCCAAATATTTGAATGCGCGATCCGAATCCAGTAAGAAAAGGTTGATTTTTTTTTCCAAAATATTCATTAAAGACTCCACTGTGCTATATAATCAAAAGAAAAAACTTTAAAAACTAAAAAAAAACATATTGAATAGTGAGTTAGAAAATTAAATATGTATTTTTAAACTTGATAATAAACAGTATAAACAGTTTTAAAGAATTTAATAAGGGATTGTTCGCTAATGTGAACGGTTCACCAATGTGGGTCTTTCGTTTTTCCGTGTTGTTTCATGAATATGTCAAAACTGACATAAATTTTAATTGCCGCTATCGTAATTTAAAAAAGTTTCAATGTTGTCACAAGAATATTATCTATAAAAAAAGTGTTTTAATTTTTGTATTAAAAATTGTTTTTTGGGACGCTGCTTTTCAAAAAATTTGAACATTTTCATGATAGACAATAGACTTGTTTCAGTGGAATCACCCAAATCTTTAGTTGTCTGCAATAGTGAAATATAATTGGCTTAACTCAAAGCGAGACATTACATACAACAGACAAAATGAACTCTGTGAGAATCTTTTTGTCTGGCTTAGTGCATAAACTGCTTGATCTGGTAACCCTAATTATAAAATCGGGATGCCTCCTTAGTTAGTTTTTATATAGCCCAAAAACCAAATGCAGGGCCACATTAGCGAATGTTCCCTTATTGAAATAGAAATTAATTATAAATTTTTTAAAACCGCTAAAACTATTGCCATTAGTATCGGGTAGTAGTATAGTGGGCGTTGTGGTGTAATGGTTAGCGCGTTGGAATATTAAACAGATGGTCCCGGGTACGATTCCCGGACCGGATTCGAAATTAAAAAAATATTATGGATGCGTTTCCATCCGTCATGTTTATTGCAGCGCCCACCTTTGGTGTTCCCATAGCACTTAACTCCACCGGAGTAAAATAATGAATCAGGACTATAAAGAGCTTCAATAAGTTCGCCAACTCTGCATCAGGTGGCCAGCAACAATTGTTATAAGACTTATCATCTCGCGCAATTATAGTTTTGCCACGTTTGAAGCCCTTCATCTTTCCCCACCTTTAATCTTTCCATTATCACCTTTCCCCTTTCCAAAGAAAGCAGCACATTAATAAATAAAAATAAATAAATAATAAATAAACTCAGGAGGGTGTTACTTCTCTTCTTTAAAAAAATTGATTCGAAAAGGAAATATAATTAAGCTAAAAAGAAGTACGCATACCACTGGGTAATCGTGGAATTAAAAATAAATTACTGGTATTACAATTGCATTACACAATTTACCGGCGTATGCAAAAACGTTTTGAAAGAATGTATTTTACATTAAATTAACTAGTTAATAAACAAAAAAACATTC
This sequence comes from Delia radicum, assembly GCA_021234595.1. Classification (NCBI taxonomy): domain Eukaryota; kingdom Metazoa; phylum Arthropoda; class Insecta; order Diptera; family Anthomyiidae; genus Delia; species Delia radicum. The sequence goes on from CM037851.1 coordinate 102,854,378, forward strand.
CAAAAGAACATTTGAAACTGTTTTTCCAGTGCACTCATAAATTTTCAACTGTTTAAAATTCAAAGTCAGTAGTGCACGAATTATTTTAAAATTATGACGTTTTGCTGAAAACGTTTAGAGTTCGAGTCCGGTTATGAGAAAGTTCAAACATTTTCGACATCGTTTAAAAAAGACTTTAGATACATTATCTCTAAAGATTTTTTGATACATGAAACGATGCACAGGGTTAGGCAGTGCTTTAATTAAAAACTAGGACGTGCAAGATAAACTGATTTGAAATTTTCTAGAGCTTTTTCATTCATTTTATTTTTTTCTCACAGTTTTTAACTTCAGATCAAAAGAGGGTCACTAAACGTGAGAGATATATTCTCCACATATGTACATAAGTTTCATTTCGCTCATTGGTGAATAGTGAAGCCAAAATTTTGCCGATTGTTAAATATTTGTATTTTCATGGGAGTTGGGCGTCTGTGTGAACAGTATTTGAAAAGTGGTGCAATTTGCCAAAGTTTGAGGTATATCAAGTTGAAGCCAGAGCTCAAATACCGTAATACAATCATCACAATCTTATAAATAACTGGCATAAATTTTCTTAAACTATTTTTTTTCGCATGTGACATTCAAAATCATATTTGAAATTGACCATGTGAAGTGAACCCCGTAGACAAACCCGTATTTTAAAATTTTTATACACATAAACTTTATGAGCTTTTCAAAAATTTGGCGAAAGCTCATTATTTTGTTTCGCATTAATTGAAAAAAAAACATGAATTAAGAATATAGTTAAGTATCTATAGAGAACCCCTATGATGGAAAAATGGATAAAAAATTTATTGTTTCATTCCTAGCGGGTGTAGCTGAAGTTATTTTCAAACACATTTCGCTTTGTAGCAATTAGGAAATGGAAAATACCGTACTTTCCGAAAATAAATTATAAATTTTTTCATATTAAATCACATTTTTTATATGCAAAATGTCTTACACTACCCGAAATTTTCATAAAAGTAAGTCCACAACATAAATTTGAGCCTTTTCTCTGAATTAAAAGTTTTTCTTAAGTCTGAAAGAAATTGACTTTATAACAGCAATTTCATTTAAAAATTTGTGAGATTAAAATTATAAAAAAGGAAAGAAATAACATAAAAAAGGAAATAAAGAAAATAAATTACATAAAAAAATTAAATCTATCGAGACCGACCGAAAAACTCGGCCCAAAAGTAGTATTTTTGGACAAATTTTTATAATGTTTTGGACAAATTTTTATAATGGTAAATTTGTTAATGAACGATCTAGAGTGACTTGTTTGTCTAATTAAATATCAAAATCGTATTAAAACAGTGAAGCCCAATAGTTCACTTAACGGTGAAGTTTAGAGAAGTTTAAACATTCAAAAATTTTTAAATTGATAATTGCTGCATTAAAAATGTTTAATATTCACCATTTTAAATTGAATTCTTAAAATTCCCGGTATTCCCGAACTAAATTCCCCGGATTTCGGAAACAGAAACGGAAAAAGGATAAGTTTCCCGGGTATCCCGGGACGGGAAATCCCGCTCTAGTGACAACTAAAGCGCTGAATCAATATAAAGATTATATGAAATGCACGTCGTATGAAATCTTTTAATTAGCTTAATAATAAAATCGAAAAGGCATCCAAAAACTTTAAGGATTTTTAATTTTATGGTAAATGTTTTCATGACCTGAAAAAGCATCCTAATATAAAATGTTTTATGATCTGCTGAAAATAACAAATTTTAATATGGTTTTGCTAACCGAATTTATTGGTTGCAGCCACCAAAACATAATTTTTTCAATTCGGTTGGCACTTTATTTTTCTGAGATTGTGTGATATTTTTAATAACTATCCTTATATCAGCGGTTCCCACCAACTTTGGCTTTACGGACCCCTTAAGACACTTCTACTGGTTCAAGGACCCCCAAAAAATATTTTTTCATACAAAACGAAATACAGTAAACCCGTTTAAAATAAACTCCGAGGAACTAGAAAAACTCATTTGTATTTACTGGAGTAAATATTTTTTCATTTTACAAAACATTAAAAATTGTTATACATTTTTTTAAATATTGTGAAATTCTTATATTTTTTTTAAATAGATAGTTTTCGCTATATTTGAGAAAGAGTTTCTGTTTGTTTGTTTCGTTAAAATTCGAAGAAATTTTAGGAAAATTTCCAAAATTTTGCACATTATGTATTAAAAGTTGAAAATTATGTAAAAATTTGTTTGTGGGACTTTTAAAAACAGTTCATCTTAACAGAGGATTCGTCTTAAGTAACTTCGCATTAAGAGATTATAATAGATTTCGTAATTGTTTTTTAATAAAAAAAGCTCTTTTTGATGAACTACTTCATAAAAAAATTTAAATTTTTTGAAAAATGTCTAACTCATTTTTTGAGCTCGATATCAGAAAAAATATGTTTGCATGTAATTATTTATATGTTTACAATGATTCGAATTTTCAAACCTAAACAATAATATATTTTCAATTTTCCACATATTATGTGTGGCAGTAGACGGTTTTTACTTTTTCCAAACATATATATGTTTACAGGCAAACATAAGGCAAAGACTTGCACAAAACTCGATAAACCGAGTAAAGGGTTTTTTTTTACTATCATTTGGTAGTACAAGGTGGCGCAAAAGTAATCCTCCTATCAGAAAATGCTATAAATTTTGCGATTGGCCCCTAATGTCAGCTCTGTTTTGACATTTGTTTAGTAAACACATGCGAAATACACGTTAATAAACAATGTTACGCTACACTGCTCCAGAACGCGGAATATTGGTGACTATTTAGTTGACCAATAATCGGTCGGTGACTTTGGCACAACGTGAATTTCGTCGCAGATTTCCTGGCCGTCCAACGCCTACTGGTGAAACACTGCGACGTTTAGCCGCTCGCCTCGAAGAGACTGCCACAACACGAGATGCTGCCAGGCGTGGCAGACCCCAAAGTAGCCGTTCTGCAGAGAATATTGCTGTTGTAGCCGAGGATGTCATGGAAGCGCCGTCGACATCGACCAGACGACGTGCCACGCAAATGGGTATCAGTCGACGGTCTTTACAGCGAATTTTGGTACAAGATTTGAAGATGTTTCCGTACAAAGTCCAGACGGTGCATCAGCTGTTAGCTGCTGACCGCCAATCGCGTGTAACATACGCTCAAGCCACCCTTAATCACCACCAAGAGGAAGATGATTTTTCATCAAAAATAATCATGAGTGATGAGGCCCATTTCCATCTTAGCGGGTACGTAAATAAGCAAAATTTACGCTTCTGGGGCACTAAAACTCCGCGTGTAACCCACGAAGAGCCATTACACCCGCTCAAAGTCACTGTATGGTGTGCTGTTTTCGCTAGAGGAGTCATCGGACCTTTTTTCTTCGAAGACGTCGCGGGCCAAACGGTTACTGTGAATGGTGAGCGCTACAGAGCAATGATCAACGAGTTCTTTTTGCCGCAACTTGATGAATTGGGATTGGAAAACATGTGGTTCCAACAGGACGGTGCAACGGCACACACTGCACGTGCCACAACCGATATGCTGAAGGATGCATTTCCCGGGCGTCTAATCTCCCGTTTTGGCGATTTGCACTGGCCAGCAAGATCGCCTGATTTGACCGCTCCAGACTTCTTTTTGTGGGGCTTTTTGAAGTCGCGGGTTTATGTCAACAAGCCTCAGACTCTTGCAGCTCTTAAAGACAATATCCGTCAAGAATGTGAGGACCTATCGCCGGAAGTTTTGGCCAAAGTGATGGAAAATGCCATAAAAAGGGCTCAAATGACAATCAACTGTGGCGGCGGCCATTTACATGACATCATATTCTCGACTTGATGTAAAAAAAAATTAAAATACCAAATAAAAATAATCCACAAGAAGAATCAAAGTTTTTCATTTTTTTTTTAAATTACAGCCAAAAAACATCGGAAGGTTATTTTTGCGCCACCTTGTAGAATCAAACTATACTGCCAAGTCCATGTATTTTCCAAAAATTATTTCTTTGCCTCGCAGTGTTTTGCTAGAAGCTCTTACTAATTTCAATGATATAAATGCTGTGCAATTTTATGTGAATTGGAATTTATCTAACCCAACAAAATTTTATACATATTTAATTAAATTTTTTTAAATAATTTGAATTATTATTAAATTTGCAAAATTATTGTGAAATATTTTTAAACAATAATTTTAGTAAAGTTTATTCTAATTACTTATCTTTATTCGAAATCATTAGAAAGAGCAATCATATGATAAAAAGCTTCAAAAGGAGCCAAAACAGCCATTTATTGTAAATGTAACCGTGGTTTTCACAAAATTGTGACTTGATGGAAAAACTTTGATTACATCAAGGAGTATATAAATCACATATCGGTATTCAAAGCAAGGAAATTTTTCAAGGTGTGTAATTTAAAAAAAATTAAAAACTTTAGTTCCATTGTTGCTACAAAAAACAATACTTTCAAGTGACCTAGTGTATGTTGTAAGTCTAGATGAGTGTATTACAAAACCGGTTTGAGAAGTTTCAGTATACCCTAAAATTTTCGAGATAACGGTAAATGGAATTTAAAAAATCACCTGGTCTTTTTAAATAAATATACTTTCTTTATATTATTAACATAAATAGCTAAAGATTTTCTTAATAACAATTGAAGTTTTAAATTTTTTTTCTTTTAACTTTTTCAAGTTCTACGAGGGTTTTTTGAATATTCTTTAAAGGCTACAATATTCTTAAAGTTAGTATTTTTTGAGTTAATCGAGCCTATACTTGTAAAAATCGGTTGAAAATTTAAAAAGTTATAGTACTTTTTCTATATAAATCTTTATATAAAAAAACAGGATGTGTGTATGTATGTAACGTATGGACTCCAAAACGGCTAGGCCGATTTTGATGAAATTTTCAGGGAATATTTAGAATATTCACGTGGGTGACACTGGGAAGTCTGATTTTTGTCTGTGGGCGGAGGGGCGTGGCAAAATCCAATGTTCATATTGTACCACCAATGATATACATACATATATTTTTTTTTTGCTTTTTTCTATTTTTTTTTTTTGTCATGTTTTTCAAAACGAGATATCAAACTCTTAAATCGGTTATGTAGTTCCGAAGATATTTCCAAAAAACCTATGTTAATATTTACAAAAAACCTATGTTAATCTTCAAGCTATGTTACACGAACACAACGTCCTCAGCCGTCTATTCAAAACAGCCAGATGCCGACAGATGATTATACGGTTGTGATAAGACCTGACAAGACACCGGCTGGTGAGCATGAGTGGCGCAGTTGTTATGGCAGTTGTTTTCAGCTATTCATTTTATATACTTCAGCAAATAAAGGCGATAGAAGGACAAAGAGGCGTTCCCATGAATTTACAAATTTTAAAATGATTTACGTATGTGAATTTATTTTTTTAATTATTTATTTGCGTAAAAAAAATTTCTTGATTTAAAGAATTAATTACAATTAAAATTTGAATTCAAAACAACGTTTGCCGGGTCAGCTTTAATCTATTTATATAAAAAATTGTTGCAAGTGGGTTGTGACTTTATAACTCACGAACGGTCAAACCGAATTCGAATTCGTAAAGATGGTTTATCTAAAGTTTGCACGAAATCGGTCGACGCGTTCGTGAGTTATGACTTTTCATGTCAACATTTGATTTTGTCCATATAAAAAAAAAACAACAACAAATTCGTAGGCACCTATGAGCGTGTGCGGTATGTATACTGTCTGGTCTGCTGACTTCATACACACTGTAAATACACGTTGTAGCGCATACACGCATACACATTGGCAGCTGTCAGTGAGTGATAAAATGTGATATCACATATAGTATTGAAGGTAACATTGTAGTTCGCCATATAAAATTATATATGAAATCATGCTAATTTATATATCTATATATATAAAATCGAATGTGTGTTTGTTTGTTTGTACTTTATAGGAGACCAGACCATAAGGATACCACTTGTATGCCCACTTTTTTTGAATTATGTAATTGCTTCCATATAGCTTTTAACACATTTTCTCAAATTGTATACACATTATATACTCCAGCCAAGAAAGATATAAACGTTTTATACGCCACTCCCCTTTCACGCCCCATTTTGTTTTAAGTTTTAATTTTTTTGTCCTCTGTACAAATTTATTCCTTTCAACGGATTTTTTTGCAAATAATGTATATGGCAATTCATTTCACTAATTAAGAACGGTTCTGATTGGCTGTCTAAAGAATAAATACTTTTTCACCAAACAGGAGCTATGTTTGCAGCCATTAAAGTTTTAACTTTGATCGCGTCTATTTGACTAATTGAACTCTGCTATTTTTAGAAAAGTTATTAGCCTTAAATGAAATTTTAGGCAATATTCATAAAGCTAGTGTTTTTCTCAGTTAAATGAGCCTTCGTTTGTTAAAATCGGTAGAAAATTGAGAAACTTATGGCACTTTTTCTCCATATGCAGAGCGAATTTTGTTTTTCTAATACATCTGTGGGCAGGAGGAAGAAACAAGATTTTGTATGTACTTTGTCAATAATAACTTTGTCAATTTTTAACCGATTTATAGGCTCGATTTAACATTAGTTTGCTGATTTAAAAGAAGATACGAAAAAAATAAAAAAACGGAAAATTTTAATTATTATATTTATTGAAAAAGTACCATAACTTTGTCAATTTTAAGACGCTTTTAACAAATAAAGGCTCAATTTACTCAGGAAAACACTAACTTAAAAAATTTAGTAGAAGATTCGAAAACAACTCTCGTAAAAGTTGAAAAAGTTAAAAGAAAAAATTGAAAATTTTAATTACTATTAAAAAATCTCTACACACAGAGAAAAATTTAGCTATTTGCCAACTGAAATTCTGTAACTACGACTCAAATTCAGTAATTTCGAATTTCAGACGGTTGGCACAACTTAACATTCGTTTTCACAACAAAGTTCGGTTAATTCAACTAAATTTTAGTTGCTCTATCTTAAATATTCGGAAATCTAATGTAAATACCGCTGTAATAACTGAATTTATAAGTTGTTACCATTAATATACACTTTTAAATTCGGTTGACACTTTATTTCTCTGTGTGTACCTATTTATATCATCACAGTACAACACATGATTTCGGGACTCAATTCTGATAATTTTTTGTGAAAGTAGCCCCGAAAATAAGAACTTCTGCATCATTCGTTTGGTCAAGTTACATCAAATAAAATTTTAATAAATTTTTGAAGTTAGTAATTATCGTATAGGGGAATTTGTCACGTTTTAGGCTCTTTTGTTTGACATAACTCGAGAACCACTAGTCGGATTTTGCTGAAACAAATTTAGAAAAATCAAGAATTAGAATTATTTTCATCTGTTCATACAAAGTTTCGCTACATAAGCAACAGTTTCGCAGTTATAAATAAATGTATGAAGAAAAAAAATATTTTATGACTAATAAATTTTAATTTTTTTTTTTTTTTTAATTTTGATTTTGGCAATGTCTGGTCAAAAAAGGAGAGGCCATTGGGGTAGTAGACCCAAATTCAAGTTACCAAAAACGTCTGATGGACCTAGCACAAGTTCTAACAAATTTAATTTGTTATCTGATGATTCTTTCGATGAAGAAGAAGAGCCTTATTCAATTAATGAAAAGGTGCCCCTATTATTGTGGATACTGAACATAGTTTTTCGTCAGTTTTAAAGCTAATTGGAAATAAATATACCTTTTAAAGAATATCTGTAGGTACAAAAATAATGTCCGAGTCGCTATCACTTTATGAAGGAGCCTTAAAAACACTTAAAAGTAAACATTTTAATTTCTATACTCATGAGATAAAAGACTCTAAAAGTTTTAAAATGATTATTTTTGGTCTTCCCCAAATGGATTATAATACTATCAATGAAGAATTTACCAATTCACACAATATAAAACCTGTGAGTGTCAAAGAAATTAAAACAAAAAGAACAACTGTTGATGGAGCTTTATATTTAATTGAATTCGACCGACAACATGTATCAAAGAGAGAGGTAATGAAGATTAGGTACTTCCACAACATTTCTGTATTCTGGAGAAAACCTCTCAAGGGTAATAAGGGTCCAACACAATGTAGTAAGTGTTCCATGTACGGCCATGGTGCCAGGAATTGCAACAGAGTCGATGTTTGTCCAGCTTGTGCTAGTTATCACGATTACTCCGTGTGTACTTTGAATAAAACTTCTTATGATGGGAGTGTAATATATAAATGTTATAATTGTACTAAGAAGAATCTTCGAAATGTGAATCACAGGGCCGATGATCCTAAATGCCCCTGCCGTCAGGAATATTTAGATATTCGTAAGAGAATAACTTCTAGATCTCGTGCACCTGCTCGTAAATATTCTAATGTTGCTAACTCTAACGTGTATACTAATAATTTTCCGCCATCATTAAATCATGACAATGTGCCAAAAACATATGATCCCCGCTCTCATGACAAAAAAACGTACTCAGAGGTTTCTAAAAACAGAAATGTTAATAACAACAACGATGACATTTCCAATGATAGATTATTGGAAATATTCTTCGATGCTGTTGATGCTCTCGAAAGATGTCAGACTAAATATGACAAATTGAGAGTTTTAGGTATGATGCTTAAGCATGCCTTATAATTCAACTGTCATTCACGATGTTCATGTTATGCACTGGAATGCTCAAGGCATAACGACTTTATCAGCTGTTTCACAGCTTGAACAAATTTTATACAACAAAAAAATTGATATACTTCTTCTCAATGAGACTTTTTTTAAACCATACCATAAATTCCAACTTGGAGGTTTTAAAATTTACAGAGAAGACCAACCTACTCATGGAGGTGGTGTACTTATAGCCGTGAAAAATAATCTTGAACATAGATTACTAACAAAGCTAAAAACTCGATATGTCGAAAATATTTCCATTGAAATAATTATTAATAAACGTCCAGTAATTTTTACATCTGCTTATAATCCAAACTATACTAGTGAATTTAAGAAAGATCTCGACATTTTAACAAACTCTTCAAATGATTTCATGCACAGCATACAAGTTGGAATTGCGTGTCCAATAATACTGCTGGTAATGTTCTTTATAGCCATATTATATTGTTCCTCAAAACTTAACGCTTGTACAACCTTCTAAAGTAGATATTCTTTTGTCGAACTCCAGTATCCCATTTTCTACCCTAGAGTCACACCCAAACATTCTTCAATCGGACCATGTACCAGTTACCTGCTCTATTTTTGGACAATTTCAGAACAAAATTCTATCTGGTCCTTTGTACCACCGAGCCAACTGGCCTTCTATAAAAGCCTGGGTTGAGAAAGAAATTAGGTGTCAAAGGTTAGACCAAAATGTCTTAAATACTGACAACGTTGAACACGCATTAAATAATTTAATATATATAGCAAAGGAAGCTTTTAACAAAATACCGGTTGGTCGTAAAAACAATTGGCAGAGAGAAATCTCGGAAACAAGTAAAATGCTGATCGGACAAAGAAATAAATACAAACGCAAATTTCAAAGATGTAGTGATGTAAACCGAAGAACTCAAATAAATGCAATTAAATATTTTAATCGATTTCCATTTTAGAAAAGATCGAAACGAATGCTGGTCCAAATTCATTTCTAAGCTGCCATCTGGATCCAAAAAGTTTTGGAAAATAACAAAAGCTATTAAAGGTAAAAACTCAACGCTTTCTGATCTTCACGTAAATGGTGAGGTTTTAAAAGTCCCAGCAGATAAGGCAAATGCAATTGCTGACATATTTGAAAGTTGTCATACTATTACTATGAACAGTTCTTCACCCATGGACACAAATGTTTGTAAATATATAAATCGCCTACTTAATAGAACAACTATAAACAGTTCCGAGATTATTCTTACAAATGAAAGTGAGGTAAAGTCTTTTGTGTATACATTGAGGAATAATAAGGCTCCTGGGCTTGATACAGTAAATGCTATTATTCTTAAAAATATGCCTGACTACTTTTTTCAAACTTTAAGTGTAATATTTAACTTCTGCTTAAAAATGGATACTTTCCAAAAGTTTTTAAAAATGCTAAGATAATCCCTATTCATAAAAATGGAAAGGATCCTAAACTACCTGCAAGTTACAGACCAATAAGCATTTTAAGTTTAATAGATAAGGTATTTGAAAAAATTATTCTTAAACGGATTTCAAATTTCACGAATGAAAACGACATTATTAACAAGGAACAGTTTGGATTCCGTAAAGAGCATTCCACTGTCCAGCTGGTTATGAGAGTTGTAAATTTTATTGAAACTAACAAATCGAATCGTAAGAGTACTGGAATTATCATTCTCGATATTGAAAAAGCTTTCGATTCCATATGGCATGATGGTCTCGTATTTAAACTTAACTCTTTCAGTTTTCCAATCTATTTGCAGAAAATTATTAAAAGTTTTTTGGATAATCGTTCCTTTATTGTTTGCGTAGATAATCAATTTTCAAGTAAAAGGTCTATCCATGCGGGTCTACCACAAGGATCAGTATTGTCTCCTATTCTTTATTCAATATTCACGTCTGATGTAACTATTCGTAAAAAATTTGATGCAGCTTTTTATGCAGACGATAGCGCTTTGATCTGCTATGGTAAAGTATCAAATGCAATAATTAAAAGAATGCAAGATTCACTTAAGTCAACTCAAAAATATTTCGGTAAATGGAAGATAAAGGTAAATCATGAAAAAACTCAGGCTATTATATTTCCATACAATAAGTCCCCAAAGCGAGTTCCTACTTTATCTTTACGATCCCAGGGAAGTATGATTACAGTAAAAGATGATATAAAGTACCTGGGTATAATTTTGGACAAAAAGCTTACATTCAAACAACATATTCAGTATATATGTAATATATATCCTCTACTAAACAGGAGATCTACACTCAACTTAAGGAACAAGTTGCTGTTATATAAAATGTGTATTCGTCCGATCATGACTTATGGTTGCCAAGTGTTGTTTAGTAGATCTGCTAAAACACACACAAAAAAACTGCAAATAATCCAAAATAAGAACCTCAAAATAATACATAACCTTTCACCAAGATTCTCCACCGACTTGTTACATAAAAGATTCGATTTCAAAATGTTTAATTCATTTACGAAGGAACTGACACTGTCATTTAATGAAAAATGCAGAAGGTCTACATTTGGAACAATAAGAAATTTGTACAACAATCACTAATCATAATCCTTTTATAATGAAAGTATTTAAGATTGTGTTTTTGTTTTAATTTCTTATAATTTTCAAGATGGTATAAGGTTTTTTCAAACAACTTTTCCTTAACTCTGTGATATGTATAGTCTCTTTATTTAATTATTATGATATCAATTGTTGTAATACTTTCAAGTAAAATCTCATAACAATGTAAATATTACTTAAGATTGATTAAATAAATGTTAATTAAAAAAAAAAAAAATAAAAAAAAAATTTTTTTTTTTAATTCATAAAAAATCTAAAACGGTAAAGTGTCAAGTCCTATTACTTTCACGTAAAGTCACATTACCTATGAACAAATTGAGACATAAATCATGAAATAGATGAACTTGTTTCGCTTTTATTCAAAATTAAGTGAAGTTATGAATTTCAAAAATTTGCTCGAGATATGCACAAAATTCTTCTTTCTTTATCATTGGCGTAGCTAGACAATTTTTCTAGGGGGGGCACCGGACCCAACAATTAAACAAAAATCAAAAACAGAACAATTCAGTACAATAAAATGACATTTCTGGGGGGGGCACCGAACGTTCTGGGGGGGGCAAGGCCCCCCCCAGACAGGCCTATCTACGCCAATGTTCTTTATATAATATAGAGAAAGTATATATTTTTAGAAAGACCACGTAATTTTGTATTAAATACCGTTTTAAAATTTAAAATCTGATAAAACGTGACTGATTAACAAATGTATAATCTTTTACCGTTATCTCGAAAATTTCAGGGTATATTTTAACTTCTCAAACCGGTTTCGTAATACACTCGGCTAGACTTACAACATACACTAGGTCATTTGACGAGTGATTTTTCTGTGTAGTGGACTTAATTAAAAAATACTCTTTTTGTCATTATTTTAGAGCACCTTTTTGAAAAGATGTTAATTCATAAAAAAAAGACCGCTGTTATAAAGGTTATGTGATGATTTTGTTAGGGACGTATGCGAAAATTTTTTGAATGAGAAAAATTTGTAGTGCCGTATATGCTTTTTTTTTTAATTAAAAGATCGGATCAATTACTCTCCGAACTTGTAACAACTTTAATAACCAGAAACTTACTCCATTTTCTTTTTTAATGTACACAATTTGCTATTTTCTTTCAAAAACAAAAAAAAATAAGAAATTGATTTGCCAGTGTTGCCATATTCCAATTTTGAAAATTCGTCTAAAAACACCAATATTTTCTAAAAATGCTTAAAAATCGTGCAAATCCGATATATCAAATTGTGTATTACAGCTTGATAGATATTTTCTTTAGCAACAAATTAAAATTTAAACAAAATCATAGCACGTTAAGTAAATATATAGCGTTATAGTTTTAATTTTAATTACTAATACCACTGATAGAGGGCGCAATAAGTATACTAAAACTATAGAAAAATCTTATTGAGACACCATTCGGAATCGGCGTTTGGTATAAAATGGGTTAACAGACAAAGAAAAATTTAAGATCTATTTAAACCTTTCGCTACCGACTTTTTGTTTGCGGATATATTTTAATTTGGAATTCTGATTCCTGTTCAGGGTCCTCAAATTAGAAAGTAAAAGGTTTACATATATGCCCCCTCATAAAAATGACTCTGAAAATCGAGATTTTGAAAATTCTAAGCAAAATTTTACCACTAAAACATTCGAATAACCAAAAATGCTTTATTTGATTTTGTTTTGGTCATTCGATGAAGCTATGTTTCAAATTTCAAGATTTAGCTTTGCTAGTTTAAGGGATACACCAAACGCTAATTTTTTTTAGAGGTAAAGTATGATTGAAAAAGTTGGATTTTGTTAACAAATATCGCGACAATATTACACTGATGAACAGATTATTCATATAATGATTTTTGTGCAATGACCAGTATCCTAATGTATGTGGGACCCGTGGTGAGCATCGATGGAATTATGCTCAAGGAACAATATTTGTCCATCCTGCAATAAAATCTTCCTGATGTAAAAGTAATTTTTCAGCAAGAAAATGACCCCAAACATACCGCACATGTAGTGAAAGACTGGGTCAAAAAGCAAAAATTTGGTGTGATGACGTGGCCTCCATAATCTCCGGATATGAATCCGATCGAGAATTTGTGGAGTCACGTCAAATCGCAGCTTGCAAAATATGCCAGTCCTCCAAAAGGCGTGAACGAGTTGTGGGAGTGGACGAAGGAAGAGTGGGACGCGATTCCTCCAGAATTTATGCAGAGGTACACACAAAGTCTACCTAATAGCTTCCAGGAGCTTAAGAAGGCAAAGGGTTACTGGACCAGTTATTAAAAATATACACACAGAGAAATAAAGTGCCAACCGAACTAGAAAGTGTATATTAATGGTAACAACTTATAAATTTAGTTAGTACAACGATATTAACATTATATTTCGGAATATTTTGGGTATTGCAACTAAAATTTAGTTGAATTAACCGAACTTTGTTGGGAAAACTAATGTTAAGTTGTGCCAACCGTCTGAAATTCGTTATAACCGAATTTGAGTCGAAGTAACCGAATTTGAGTCGAATTAACCGAATTTCAGTTGGCAAATAGCTAAATTTTTTTCTGTGTGTATTATTGTTTTAAAAATATAAAAATAAATAGTGAGTGCAAAACTATATCATTTTGATTTATTTACATTATGCTTTCGTGTATTTGTTGTTGTGATCAGATCTTAATAAAACCTTTTTGAAACCGAGAAGACACTTGTACAAACGTAATATGAAAAATTGAAATGCATTTGAGTAAAATTTATAGAAACTATAGGTTGTTAAAGTGATAGTTGTTGGTTTGTGACATACTTATGCTCCTCAGTGTATTTAAACACAAATATAAACTTGTACTGCATTATTAAATTTTTGATATTTTTTTAAAAATGTGTACATTATCGTGTCCTCCAATTCTTTAAAACCAAATTCTCTTATTTTTCTCTAAATGTTTAGTTTGTGGCAAGCAACTTTTCTAAAAATAAGCAGAGTTTAACTTAAATCACAGGTATTTTCATATAAATTTGACATTCATAACTATGGTTAAAACTTTAACATTGGTTAAATGTTTAGTTTAGGGCAAGCAACTTTTCTAAAAATAACCAATAACTCAAATCACAGATATTTTCATATAAATTTAACATTCATAACTATGGTTAAAACCTTAACTTTGGTTATTCAAAGATAAGTTAGCAGGCCTTAAAGACATTTTTCAAAAGCAGATTCATAATCTTTAGGAAAATGTTCCTCTTATAATTATTTTTGGAAAAATTTGCGCTTGTAATCTGATAAAATCCATGTGGGGTTGGCACAAGAGGTTCGTCACAAAACAATATTTTATATAGCATGGTATAATATTTTTGTCTCGTTTAATGCAAACGTGATCTGGAAAGACCACCTAAGGTTATTTGTAAAGTATTCCACAAAACGTCAGGTTCTACACATAAATCTCTAGCGTGCCATAGTTTTGCCAGCCCAGACATAGTATTTGCAAATTTTGTAAATATTTGTAATTTAATTTACCTGTTTAATTATGTACTTTTTAATCCAAATTTCATATTTATTATAAAAGGTTCATTGTAATCTTTTTTACTTTTTTATATTTCTAAGATTGAGGATTTTAATTAATTATTTTTTTTTTAATTAGTTTATTAATTAATCTTTTTTTAAACAAATTTACACTGAAACTATCAATTTAACCGTTTCCTAAAAAGTCAACTAAATAGGAGATGAACAACCGAACCGTTTGAAATCAATATCACAACTATGAAAATGGAAAATCATCCACTTTGTACGAAGTGATTAAAAGAAAATTTCAAGTTGCTTGCAACATACATACATCTGGAAGCAACATTCACTGTCAATGTTGTGGCTTTGGTAGAACAAGTTATATATTTTTTCTATGTACGATTTTCTATTATTGTCTGTTCAATTTCATTCGAAATTTAACTGTAGAGAATTAAATCTTGTGATCAGGCTGAAGTAACCAGTGCAAAAATATACAACTTCGCCATATGACATGGTCAGCATAAAATGATATTGAGGTTATTAAATGTTAAAAAAGAAGTTAACAAAAAAAAAAAAACATAAAATACAATTTATGAATGTTTTTTTTTTTTTGCTAATATTATGTATTGAAAGAAAATATTAAATCATTCAGATGCAATTACAAATTCAAATTAACTATTGTATAACATTGGAATAACTATTGACAGTCCATAGAGTTGGATTTAATAAGAAAAACTTTAATAATTAATAATATGTAACGTGAAGAATTGCATAAAATGATATGTATTAATTTACTGTTTAATTTTCTTTTCAATGTTTTACTATTTTTTTTTTGGATTTTCCTTTTATTTCTTAAATTTATTTTCCCCTCATATTGACCTAAAACTCAAATTTGTCTAGCTTGTCCACCTTGAATCTGCAACATTCTATGTTTGTGCTAAATTTGCATCTATCTTCATCATAATTTTGAATATCATCCAGTTTCCCCATTGACCCACTTTACTTTTTTCACGTATTTTGCGGTCAATATACAGTTGCATAAAAAGAAACTTGTATATACTCGTACAATTTATAACCCAAGCTACTACCAGGTGAATATGTGTCGATTTGGATGCATTTAATAAATTGCAAAATGTTTTTTTTTATAGTTTTTTCGCTGCAAGTTGTAACAAGCGACAAATGTGTTTTATTATTTTAATTAAAAAAAAAATACAATGAAAATGTGTGTAATACACCGTGTGTAATACACTGCGTTGTAATTAAACATTAATTTTACTAAATTTCGTAAGTTAAAAGAAAAGTAGAGAAGTAAAACCAATGGAAAATTAATAATAATTAGCAAAAAAAAAAAAAAAATTCAATTGTTTTTTATTTTACTATTTAAGAAGAAAAATCAATTAGTGTTTCATAACTATAAATACACATAACTTAATATATCAAAATTTAAAAAACATATTTAAAAGCAGCAGTTTTAATAATGCGTGAAGTCTCCTTTTTTTGGAATCAATTCGAAAATTGGATCAGACATGCTGTCTACCAGATATATTTGATGTTCTTCCGTTATAAATCTCCACTCATCAATAAATGCCACTTTTAGATGAACAACGCTTTCATATTGAGGTTTTTTCTGCGTAAACTTAGATAACGGGTTAATACTCCCAAATATTCTCAAGGGGGGTTTGATCCGGAGAACTTACGGGCCATTCCAATAATCTAATATTTGTTGATGATAGTCATTCCATCGTCTGACGGCTTACATGCACTGAGGAATTGTCTTCTGGGAAAGTGAATTATTGTTCGCTACTATTTTCAATAACTGGCACTAATTTCTCCTCTGATACTGTAATGCACTAAGAAAAAAAATTGGAAGACGCTCATTTATTTACACTTGACCTACATACACAAACACTATTTCAGTACACGGAAGTTCGGCTTCCTCATCAACTTAGTTTATTGGCATTAACGCATAAAGTTTCTTGGGCAAACAATTTAAATGCTTTAGGTCAAGATAGCAACATTGAACTACACTGATAGAATTTTCCTTCATAGTATTAATGAAACGATATCATTAAAATCGATTCATTGGCTTAATGAAAAATTTCATTAACTGAATGAAAATTCATTAATATTGTTATTTTTTTCATTAACATTTTTTATGATTTTTTCAAATTTTTTTCAATAAAAATTTTGACTTGTAATAAGAAAAAAAAAATTTTTTTGTACTATCATTTTGAAATAAAAAAAACTAAAAAATTTCTTTAAACAGAATTAACCAAAACTTTGATATAAATAATTTTTTTTATTAAATTTGCCTAGAGCTAACAGTTTTTGACGAATTTGAATAGTTGGTCACTAAATTCCAGGGAACAGATTCTCTTAAAAAAACGATATAGTTCTGATCAAAACGAGACCTAAATCGAACATCGTTTTGACAATGTTACAAAAACTTTATGTTTTTTGTTTTTTAACAACATTGTTAATAATATTTAATATTTTTATGTAATATGGTCGTAATTTAATTACAAAAAGTCGACTATAATCGTCGATCGTTCTACAGAATTTTTATTTTTATTTTTTTTTTATTTATTTATTTAATATCAATACAAAGAAAGCCTTCATGGCCAATTATACATGTATTGTAAGATAAATATCTTTGTTATTTGTATATATATATATATTATATGTACATAACTTATTTTTAATAAGAATACCTAACAAATTGGCTCCCCAGCCATATAAATATTGTAACAAAAATTAATAAAAATATTTACCTATAACCAGGTGATATTTAATTCACCGTTATTATATCAATTTTAATTATTATTATTATTAAAAAAATCCAGAAGTTTATTTCTATAAGCGGAATATGAGTACGAAAAAAGTTTTAGATTATTTGGTAAATGATTCCAAGCACGATGAACTCGTACTATAAAAGAGCGATCGAAAATTGCAAGATGTCCAAGAGGTACGTCAATTTCAAGCCAGATCGATAAAAAATTACATATTGTGTACCGACATATAAAAAAATATATCATCTTTTGACACAAATTATAAAAAATGTAAAGAAAGGTTGAACAATTTTGTGAAAATAAAAGAATTAAAACAGAAATAAATTAAAATTGAATTTTTTAGTTCAGCTTTTAATATTTTAATGTCTGTTAATTATATTTAAACGATTTTTTCAATCATTAAAGTTCTTAATATGCATAATTTAAAAAAAAAGTACAATAATTAAAATATTTCTTTTTTATGGATAAAAAAAATTTTATTATCAAAATCTGTAATTTGTATGCTAAAATAATCATAAAAAGTGCAAATTATTAAATATCAACGGAAATATTTCATACAAACTATGAATTTTATTCATTAAACACATGAAACTTTCATAACGATTAGGCAAGGATTAATGAAAAAAATTTCATATACTTTATGAAATTTTCATTGGGTCAATGAAACCATTCATTAAATTTTATTTAATGAAACACCTTTCATTGACTCACAGAAACGTTTCTTTGGGGACTTTTTTATGAAAAAATTCATTTGCTTAATGAAGGAATTCATTAATACTACGCACAAATTTTTATCAGTGTATCACCAAATCTATCGACGGCGGAATGGAATGAAAAACTTATAATGCTAAAGAACTACATAAAAATAAAAAATCACCAAAACCGTTTAAGCAGACTTAGCCAATCTGAATCGTTTTATAAAAACCTAACGCCAACAGTTGCTCACTTTTATTTTAATGATGAAAATAATCAGTCGAATATTATGTGGATATTCAAAGCACGTTGCGATAGACTTAAATCGATCCAGATTTTCGAGGAGAATTAATAAACGATGTTCATTGTGTAATATGGGAGAAAAGGAGAATATCCAACATTTTATTGCAATATGCCCAATTCTAAATACCTTTAGGCTGCGATTTTTTAATAAGATAACGTTATCAGAAGATGAAATAATTAGATATTTGAATGGGCTGAACCACTGGCAGAACTTAACAAAATACATTATCAATGCTTTGTCATATCGTAAAACCTTAATATTAGAATACAACAACTAAATATGTAAAATAAAAATTATTGCTAATCTCTATTTTTCCGGCTAACGACATAGTCACAGCCGTATATTCTTTAAAATTATTTTTTATAACGTTTAAAAAAAAAAAAAAAAAAAAAAAAAAAATACATCAATAAAGAATTACTACTACTACTACTACTACTAAGAAAAATTCATTGTGGTGCTTAGAAATGCCAACTCAACCATACTGTCGAAACAAAAATCTTCCCAAACCATTAATGATCCACCTCATAAATTTCTTTTTGATAAATATTGTGGTTCCTTACGCTGGTTTCTCATCAATATTGAACTTTTTCTCATTAGAAAAAATCACCGTTAAAATAAATTTTTTTTTAAACAATCCTACCAACAAATAGCGATTATTGACTTACCTTCCTCCAGTTGGTTTGTAAATTCCTTTTAGCGAATTCAAGTCGAGCAGTTTTGTGGAGGGATAATAACCTTTACGCAGATATCAGCTTTTGGCGAGTAATTCTCTGGGAATCCATTAAGAGCCTACTTATGGTTGATTTGGACACATTTACTTTACGTTGATCGATTATCTGAGTGAGTTGCTGGCACAGTTGATTATTTTACGCCGGTGCTGATCAGAAAGCATTTTTTCGGACCGCCTGTTTTATTTTTACAATAAGCACTCAGATTATTAACAAAATTTGTGACAACAATATGCTACCGGTTTATTTTTCTAGCAATTTCCTGGAAACTTAAGCCACATTTTAAATAGGCTGAAATTTGCTCTTTTTCAAAATCACTTATATATGAACCACGTGGCATTTATTGCAAATTGATTAAAATAGCATAAAAAACAAAAATAACTTTTCAAGTTTTCTTTATTTGCTATTCTTCTTTGTTTACCGTTATGCGTATTTATAGTTATGAAACACTAACAAAATACAATATTTTTACACAATTTTTCTCTTAAATCAATTAAGTATTCTTTCATATTTTACACTCTTATAAGACATCATTTGTCACACTCTTAAAAACAGTTATAAATAGGGCAAGAAATTTCATACAACTAAAAAAAGAAAAAAGGAACTCAAAATATGCGATAAAAATATAAAATATGCCCTTAAAATATGCATTTGAATCGAAATATGCTCAAAAACAAAATACTATGCACTAAAAATACAATAATATGCACTAAAAATCAAAAATCGATTTATTACACGAGATTGTTGGTTTAAAAATTAAATACAATATCAAATGTCTAAGAAATGAAAACTAGATGCTATGTTCAGGGTTACAAATGTTTTTTTTTTTTTGTTTATTTTTAATTAAAACTAAATTTCAATTTTTAAATAAATGCAAATATATGCAATTAAATTGAAAATATGCACAATATACAACAAAAATCGCCAAAATATGCAATAAAATATGCATTTAATGCAAAATATGCAAAAATATGCATTGATAACAAAATATTATTGCAAATTCATTGATTTGGAAAAGTATTTGGCCAAAATCGATTTTGGGCTACTGACTAACAACACGCATGTATTTGGAATTAGAAAAAATAACCAAAATTATTTGTAATTATAGTTATGCAACGCAGTGTATAGGTACTAACGTTATTTAACAATTGTTTAGAAAACATTTTACGACATCCAGGCGCGGGTCCAGGGATGAGGGTAAAACAATAATAAAAAAGTAAAGTGCGACACAAAAAACTCTAAAATAAAATGTTTTGCAATTTTAACCCATTTTATACCACTCATCGACCCCTTTCGTATTTTTAGCCGACATTTTGTAGAAAGATGTAATGGTGTCTCAATAACCTTTTTCTGAAGTTTTTTTTTACATTTAATGCGCCTTCTAGAAGTGGCATTCGTAGTTTAAATTCAGATTTTTAGGCTTTGAATGAACTTAACAGGTTAAGATTTGTTTCAAATTATAATTTTTATTTTTTTTTATCTATCGAACTGTGATACACAATTTGATCTGTCGGAATAAACGATTTTTGAGCATTTTTTGGAAGAAAATAAATAATTTTTCACGTTAATAAAGGACCAAAGCAGCATATATAATTTATAACACCTGTCTTCTTTCTATAAATTCAAATTTTTTCAAAAAGTTCAATAAAAAATAATCAAAAATTTATTTTTTTTTAAATAAATATATGGCAACCCTGTAACGATAGATTTTTTTTTTTTTTATTTTCATTTATTTGTAACGTTAATATCTCAAATTATCACATGCTTTTTACTGCATTATTATAACTATGTCCTATCCAAAATTATTAGTCCTTAAAAGTACACTCACAATATTTTAAAAGTAATTGATTGTAGTTTATTTAAAAAGTAATCAGTAAACTTTGTTTTTTAAGGATACATTTAAACTACAAAAAAATATTTTTTTACTTATTTAAGCATTCATTAAAAAAAAAACAAACTACACCTAAATACTGTTTTTCTATACCAATTATTATTTTCATTTAAAATTTTCTTTCTACAAAAAATTCTTTATTTGAACCAAAAAGTTAATGAACAAAAAACAAAAGTAAAACGGTTGTTTTAAAAATTTGGACATTAATTTTTGATAATTAAAGTAAAATAAAATTATTTATAAATGTTTTAAAAAAAAAAAGTTATTTATTTAATTAAAAGAAAATATCTGTAAAAAAAAAATTTTATGCATTTTTTTTTATGAAAATCTATTTATAGACACATTACTTTTTCCCAACATGTAACCATATGAGTAACCAGTTACTTTACCCCCTACAAGGGAATGAGTTACTTTGAGGCTCATCGCCTGTATAATTCATCAGTGAAGTAACGTGTAAAGTAATGTATGAGGCCCTATGGCGATACATTACTTTACCCATGATTTGGTAATGTGTGGTTTTGCTGGGCATGCTGGGATTCGAACCTGGGGTCTCTGGTATTTAACAATTAGTTAGGCGAGAACTCTACCAACTGAGCTATCGATACATACAATATTTTATTGCTTAAAATGTAGATGAGTTGTTGTGCTTCGTGTTTTCGTTCGTGATATCAAAAATATACACCTTACATTTATGCTTACAAAAAATCACAAAGTAATGTGTCTATAAATAGATTTTCAAAAATATATATTAATAATTACTTTACGTTTATAATTCATGCATTATGTAATTGATGATCGGTAAGTCATTATTTTATGTTCTGAAGTAATGTAAAATGTAATGAATAAATACGTAACATTAAATTTTCAATTTTCAACAAAAAAAAAATACACTCACAAGAACATTTCCATAAAAAATCAACAGTTATTTAAAAGTATAATCGGTAAAGTTGTTTCAATGGAATATACAGTTAAATTAACAAAGAAATATATTTTTTAACGTTCTGTCTGTTATTCAACAAAAAAAATAAACAAAACAAGTGGAAGCATTAAAGTCCGATGTGCCGAATTTGGTATAAAAAAGATTAAATTCGGCTGTGCCGAATTTTTGGATACCCTCCATCTCATTGTTTGAATTAGCCAGTGAAAGTGCAAACAATATATATATATATATATTCTTTGTAAAAATAACAATAATGTATTTGGGGTGAAGAAAAAATGTTGTATCAATTATCGTTAAAAGCGAATTGCACTGTCTACAAATACAGATAAAGATTTACACAATTCAATACATATGGTTTGCGTCTTTGCTATTAAAAAATCCTCGATATTCAGGCGCTGAAATCGCTATGTCTAATTTCTATGATATTAAATATATATTTGAATTGAGATTTAAAATCCAATTAATATTCTTTTAAGAATCCAATTGCAATTGATGGAAACGTCCAATTGGGAAAAATTGTCAATAGCGCCATCTATTAAGTTATAAAGGGATAGTTTTAAAGGGACAGTAATAAGAAAAAAATAGTTTTAAAAATAATAAATATATTGTGAATTAGTAATTTAATTTATTATCTACATAATTGTAATTGAGAAAGGACCAAATTTGAATAATAACTGGCTCCACCTTTTAAATTGTGAAGGGAAGTTTATAAAAAAAAATAATAGAAAAAAAAATATTCTTAGGAAAAAAACTTTTGTTTTGTAAATGAAACGATTTTAGTAGAAAAAAATCTAACACTCGATTAACGAGGGTTATGTGGACAAAAATAAACTCAGCTTATTGCAATAATTAAATGCAGTTTGCTTATAACACTTGAAATATGGGAAAAGCACAAATCGATGTCTTAAAGTAATCAATATTTGTAGAAAATAATATCATCCGTACATGAAATATTTATATATAATGTAGCACTGAAATAATTATTTTTCTATAAAACAAAACCCGTGATTTTAGTAGAAAAAAGCCACAAAATAGGCTTTTAGCATTGTAACGAAAATGAATTGTATTAAATACAAAAACACTTTAATTTTAGCGAAAAACATACCGATTTAATCTTAACATACTAGGAATATTATATTTTAATAAATGTTTTTCATCTTATTTTCACTGAAACACAAATTAATGTTCAAAGTTATTCTGCAGGTTTGTTCTCAATGAAGGAAGTTTTTTTTGGGATAATAATTGGTTTTAAATTCAGTAGTGACAATTTACAGAATTGATAAAAACTGTAGAAAGAGTTGAGAAATCGTTTGCATGCACTGACAGGAATTTAATATTACATTTAAGCAAAGTTATGCTTTTTTCAAATGGACTTTTAAAAAAACATTTAGGGGTCCAAGAAGGTGATTACGTAGAAACTTTTGAACTGTTTGTAAATACTACATTAACATGGTTTAAGTGGCAATCGTTTCAGTTACATATATTCAGTCGAATTGGACAGAATTAAAGGGAAATGCAAATTGAAGTATTTATGAAATCTGTGGATATAAGAAGTTCGTTATATCAGACATCATTTCTATGGAGGCTGGTTGCCGAGGCAAACAATTTAAATAAAATGAATTCTTTATAACAAAGATCCATTTTGCAAATTTTATTTTTATTGAATTTCAGAGGGAAATTATTGTTTTAGTGAATTAGTTTTAGTGAATTTAGGGTTTAAAAAGCATACGCGAATTAAAAAAAAAAAAGATTTAAAAATAATGCGCTTGCTGAGACATACATAATGAAATAATTATTAAATACACGTTTACATTACAACACACATGTTTATACTATACATCACATAAGTCAAACGGAAAGTGTGATAGTATTAAGTTTGTCAAAAAATTAAAAAAGAAAATATTTTGTGTGTTTAGAGTGTTTTCGAGACACAAAACTAAAACTAAACTGGTATTTTTTCAAATTATATAAATCAAAAAATAGATCCGGAGACAAATTAATATGTTTTGCTGACATATTAAACTTTTGTCAAAAATTTGTAAATTTTTGGAAGCAAAAATCGTTTTTAAAAAAATTAATAAAATATATTTTATGTGTTTAGAGTGTTTTCGAGACACAAAAAAGAAACTGGTATTTTTCCAAATAATATAAATCGATAATAATATAAATCGAAAAGTAGATCCAGTGACAAATAAATATGTTTTGCTGATATATTAAACTTTTGGCAAAAATTCGTAATTTTGTTGGCAGCAAAAATCATAAAATCATCATTTAGTTATTTTGGGTATTAAATATCGTCAAAACGACGATAAATCGTCAAACCTGGCAACACTGCATGCGATTGCTACTAAACATACATACATACCATTTATAAAACCTACATAGATACAGGGTGGCTGATAAATAGTGCTATATTAAGAAAATCAAATAACT
Source organism: Delia radicum (assembly GCA_021234595.1). Taxonomy (NCBI): domain Eukaryota; kingdom Metazoa; phylum Arthropoda; class Insecta; order Diptera; family Anthomyiidae; genus Delia; species Delia radicum. The sequence goes on from CM037851.1 coordinate 102,878,875, forward strand.
TTTTTTCAATACATATAAATATTTTTTATTCTTTACCCCAATCCTTCGTTTTCCTTAAATTGAAAGACGAAGCAATGAAACAAAAAAAAAATGGAACCGATTAATAACTCAGAAAAAAAGTTATTACGTTTTTGTTTTGTAGTGGCAATTATCAGCCACCCTGTATTACAAAAGAAAAAAACAACAACAATATTTTGTGGGTTTTTTTGTTTTTGTGCGTGTTAATTATGACCACGGATGGTAACCGATTCTATATGGTTATTGGTCTGGTTAACGCTATTTTCTTTTATTTCGGTAACGTTATTTTAGGGGTAACTATATTTCAGTTATTTCGATTGCGGGCTTTTAGCGTTAACGGTATTTTATTTATTTCGCTAACGGTATTTTAGATATAAAATAACGTTACATTTAGTTATTTCGGTAACTTTATTTTAGGGAAAAGATTTTTCAGTGATTTTGGTAACGGCATTTTAAGGGTAACGTTATTTAAGTTATTCAGGTAATGTTAATGCACACCACAATTTTTAGCCCCATTATGCCCGAGTTTTAATGACTTTCTAGATTATGATCATACTTTGGGAAAATATATATATTTAAAGAAGTTTTTTTCCAGATATTGGTAGATTATTTCGGTAACGGTATTTTTATGGTATTGATATTTTAATTATATCGGTAACGGTATTTTACGGATAACGGTATTTCAATTATTTCGTTAACGGTATTTTAAGATATTGATATTTTAATTATATCGGTAACGGTATTTTACGGATAATGGTATTTCTATTATTTCGGTAACGGTATTTTAAGATATTGATTTTTAATTATATCGGTAACGGTATTTTACGGATAACGGTATTTTAATTACTTCGGTAACGGTATTTTTGGGATAACGATAGTCAGTTGGAAGGAGTTTGAATCGGAGATAGTATTTTAGCGATATTGACTGCCATCCCTGATTGCGTATATTCTTGTGTATAAAACATTGAATGGTACGGTACGTATGTATGATGAAATAAATAGAATATTTTAAAATTTGATTCAAAATTTTAAGAGGTATTCCCACAGTTTCACTCATAACTTTTGAACGCGTTAACCGATTTGGATCATTTTCACTAGGAAACTGCTCATGATATCAACAAATAATTTGACTGAAAATTAGCAACACCTCTTCTGTATTGGCGGAGAATTTTGTATTAACACAGACAGACGGACGGACGGACGGACATGGCTATATCGACTTCTCTATTCATGCTGATCAAGAATATATATAGTTTATGGGGTCCCAGAATTTTTTTAAAAGAATTACAAACATTTGACAAAGTGATATATACCCTCCTGCACTATGGGATGGAGGGTAAAAAACGGACTTTCCGTAATAGTTAAAATATTCAGTTAAAATTTTCTATTCAAAACAAAAAGTTGGTATGTTATATTGAGTGTTGAAATAAACGAAAACAATCTATTGCTTTTATGGATTTTGTCAGTTAATTTTTCAACAGTTGAAAATAAACTAAAAAATATTGTTTTAATTGTTTTAAACGAAAAGTAAGTAGTCCTGTTTTTAACTGATTTTCAGTTGATTTAATGGTTATATTCAGTGGTCTTTACGGACAAAATATTGTGAGTGTACTTCAAAGTATGCAGCATAAAATTTTCTGGACTTGTATCTAGTCTAAATAGTTCTATCCTTTCAAATAAACAGCAATCCCTAGCTTATTTTTGGTTGCCCTATTCATCAGTATATATAGTTCGAAGATTGAAACGGCTTAATTCTTTAATTCAATTTCTAAAATGAATGAAATTTTACTCTAATTTCATTCGAAAAAGCATTCTTAAGAAAATAATTCTTAGCATTATTCTCAAAAGCTTTAAATGATATGAATGAATTCTATTTTGAATGTATTTTTCTAAAATTATTAAAAATTTCTTGAGAATAAAAAAAAAAAATATATAAAATTAAATAATTTATTATTTATTTTTGTCTAAGCGTATTATGTTATATAATATATCATAAAAAAAGTGCCGGCCTTTAACTGGAAATTAAAAATATATGCGTTTGTAAAAATGCCTAATTTTGCGATTTTTACCGCATTTGTGTGATGTGCCAATATCGACCTATTTTCACTAAATTTAATATATATCAATAAAATGAGGCAGTCACAAATATCACGTACCGAAGTTTATCCAAATCGGCTAAAAAGTTTGGATATCCACCGTAAAATTGTTCTTCTAGCTCACAATAGTATTCCCTATATGGGTTCTGTTGTTTCAGGGAAATATTTCTCAAAAAAAACATTTTTATTTAATACTGGTTCAAAGTTTTATTTTTTAATTATTTCGATGTATTTGTAGTTAAATTTAAATACAAATTTCAGTTTATGTTTGCAAAAGATATTTTTTATTGATCAGCAAAACTTTTTTTTTGTGGCTGAAAATCCAAAAAAAAATTAAGTTCGATGGAGTATAAAAAAAAATTTTATACAATTTTTCTGTTTTTATAAGCCTATAATGTTACCGGAAATTCAAAAAATAGGCATATGTATATACATATATATCAATACGAATTAGTAAAGGTGTTTGTTTTTGATTTCAGATCTTAATATCTCAAGACCTGTTTATGACAACTGAATGATTTCTAAATACCTTTTAGTTCGGAATCATTGTTACAAACAATTTTGATCAAAAATATAAAATTTATTTACAATTATTTTTAAAATAAAAAATGGTCTATCGTAAATTTTTAAAAACATCAGCATTTTTTTGACACAAACTTTTTGCAAAAATGTGTCCATTTCGAACTATGCTATCTGTTGAAAGCATTTCCAAAAATTATAAAATTGCATTCATAGGGATTCCTAAAGATTTTTCTTTAAAATATTAAAATAATATTAAAGTTTTTTTTAACAAAATTTATAAATTTTTTACAATTTTTTTAAGTTTTGAGTTAGAGAGTGTTTTACAACAAACGGTCTAAGATGATGACATAAAATAAAAAAATGTTGTTTTGATTTTTATTGGTATACTTAAATTTTTTTTTTAAAAATTGTCCCAGTTTGCAATAAAATATAATCGGTCAAAAACAAATCAGTAAAAAAATTAAAATTTTAATTTTAAAAAGGAATTATCTCTATAACTTTAAAAGAAAGAATGTGACTGTTTTCACATTTTCATTTATCTTACCGAATGCATTATTTCACTGAAAAAATCTTTGAAATTGGTACACAATTGTAGAAGTAAGAGTTGTGGAAAGGGTTTTTCACACTTTTTTCAATTTCAGGATATATGGAGAGATAAAACTTAAAGTTGCTGCAATAAAGCGGAACCAAAATCATGTGCAGCAAAGAAAGTTTGCGAGGCATTATAAATGCAAATGAGCGGAAAATCTAGGCGCAGAAACTCAATGCGCATCCGAAACCAATTTATCACCCCTCTAGCCCCTTGCCACCGCCCCCACCCCCTCTCGAAATGATTTAACTAATTTAAAACTTAATACAAGTCGTTAGGAAGTCCCATTGTTATTGATAAATTTAATATAAGAATATTTATTTTTGACTTGGATCAAATAGGAAATGCCTTTTAGTTCAGTATTATATGGTTGGAATCATCAAATTTCATTAGAAAACATCGCCTGCAAATGGTCTGCTATCATTGTTAGAGTTGATTTGCTACAAAAAGCAATAAATTAAGCCATTTCACAATAGATTTCGATATCTTTGCCTTAAAATATAATCAAAAAATTGCTTGAGACAATGCAAACTCGGAATTAAATATGTCTACACAGAAAAAAATATTTGTTGATTCAGTTAAAAGTTTAATGGAATTCGGTCCTATTGAGGAAATTGAAGTAACAATTAAAATAATTTGTAACTATTTAATTGATATTATTTTCAATTATATTTTTATTCAAATCTATTAAAAATTTAGTTGAATATTGTTTTTTATTTCAAACAAAATTTTAGTAGAGAAAACATTAATTAAAATTTAAAAAAAAAATCGCCAATTTGAAAAAAAAAAATAACCAAAATTGTAACGAAATCGCCAAAATTTAAAAAAATCTAAAACATTTGAAAAAAACACCAGATTTTAAAAAAATATCCAAAATTTAAACAACAATCCTCAAAATTGCAGAAATTTAAAGAAATTGACAATATAAAATAACGCTAACATTCGAAAAAATCTCTAAAATTAAAATAAAATGGATAAAACTGAGAAAATAATCGCCAAATTGAAAAACACGAATAGCCAAACTACCATATGTACAAAAAAATACATCATAGTTGCGCCAACTCACAAAATGTGGGAAATAGTGGAAATTAGATTACATATGATTTTCTAACAATTGTGAATTGTTGTGGTGTTTGTCTTAGCTATCTTCTGCAATTACAATTAAATGTAAAATCGACCCCGTGTAATTGAAACTGGTTTTAAGCCACAGCAAAAATCGACCTTACTTAGATCAGTTGGTTAGAGCCTCTGTCTAAGTGTAGTGCGAAGTGCATGTGGCAAAGAAAGCAGGTTCAAGCCACGGTCTGGATTGCATTTAATAAATAAACATTTCATATAGATGCAATCAAACAATAAAAACCATAACAAATAATTACAGTATTGTCAAAAAGGATTACTGATGAAGGTTGTGTTGTTACCAGAAACTGCGCAGTCTAATTCAATAAAAAAATTTACAATGTAGTTATGATTTTTAGAAAAGTATGCTTAATCTTCTCTACCACGCCTATCTCAAACAATTGAAAAATATGTGCATATTAATTATAGTATTAATTGTACACTGTTTAAGAAGACGATGAATAAAATTCAAAAAAAAAAAAACCCCCAATACGAATTTTTTACTTTAAGCGTTTTTTTTTTTTAATTTTTTAAAATGTTTGCATTATTTATAAAAACTGGAAATTTTGTTTATACCAAATTAATTTTTAATTAAAAAGTTAATACATATTAAACATTTTATTGAAAGTGAGTTTTAATTTACACTTTTTTGACAATAACTTTTTCTATGTATAAACCAATCTTAAGTTACAGTGCAATCTTTTTATTTTAATTTGGTTACTACTCACGGATCTGGTAACATAATTTAATTACTATAAATGCAATTAATGTTTATCCCGATGAAATAAATTTAAATAACAAATATGCAGGTGCTTGTGCAAATTTAAATGTAACTGACACTAATAGAAAACATATGATTTTCTATTGTTGATTTACTTGAATAAACGTCACTACATTGCTAGGTCTGTCAAAAAAACAGAGTAGTATTTGGAAGATGACAAAGCCAATTGTGACAATTTTTTGTTGTTGTTTTTGTTTTTTCTTTGATATTTTAAATTTTGAATCTCGCTCCTAGACGAGGACAAGAAATTCTCATTGAGCTTGTGATTTAACATAACAAATATCTCTAGAAAGTCTAATAACAAAGTCCCCTGAAGATTTCCTTAGGCAGGAATGAAATCCGGAACACGCCTACAACAGATTGCTTTTCACAATTTGTTAAATAAGTTTTGGGACTTTAGCACATTTAATTACTATAAATGCAATTAATGTTTATCCCGATGAAAATAAATTTAAATAATTTTCAGTATTTTTTTTTACAATATATGTAAAATATATTACGATTTCTCAAAATCCATTAAAGCGACTCGTGTTCAGCACACAGAGACTATGTTTTTTAATTTTTTCAAATAAATTTAAGCCTCAAACTGTGATCGATATGCATCATCTGTTAACGTGGTCCAATTTGACTTAAATTTTCACAGTTTTTTTTAGACTAAATGTAAACAAATTTTGATCGGCGCTCCTTAAAATGCGACATTTAAAAATTAAGCAGCTAAACTCGTCTTTGTGTTATAACGATATTGCGGTTTTCAAAAATGTTTCCATATAATCGATCTTTTTGTTTAATAAAACTAATACTTAATATTTAGCTGAAATATCGTTGCATATCCAACTTAAAGAACAGAAACGTTTTCAAATTTGACATGTTTTGTGGATTTTAATAAAACAGATTAAAGCGTTGCTTCGCGATATAGATATCAAATTTAAAATATGTTGTGCAGTAATATTGGTCTACTAGTACAACTTTAATGTTAAAAACTTGCAAAATGCATTTTACGGAAATGCACTTTATGCGGAACTTTTTTGTTTCAAAATGACATGAAATTTCTATTATTAATACATTATTGCCCATTACGTGCTGATAGGTAAAAATATACCAAAAAAAAGTTGAAACCCTAGTATGCACATATATTTGAAGTTTCCCCGGGTTACAAAAAAAAAAAAAAAAAATAAAAAAATCGAAAAATTTCTAGCTACGAGCCTGGGTCAAGGGATCTTTACAAAATAACAAAGCAACTGACTAGTCGATCATATATATCTGGTCGGAACTTCAAAGTCAATGGCGTTTCCATTACTTACGTCTAAGGATGAACAACATAAGGCTTAATTAGTTTGTACGAAATGTTACGTGACGAATCAGCTGATTTATTTTTTACGTATGAAAATCAGTTGCTTATCTATTTTACCAATTCTTACAAATTTTCCGTTCGTTTACTATTTTGTAAATTTGTCTTACTCTCTGTAATTTTGTTACTGAGTAATTTCTACTGGACTTTACTGGAAAAGTAATCGAACACATTTAGTGTAACGTTCCGTGCCATACGAACCTGTAAAAAACCGAATTTCTGTACTACGTTAAGTGACAGCTAAAAACAGCTGATTGCTCTCACATAAAACAAAAAAAAAATTAAACACCCAATACAAGAAAATTTTGTTTCTTTATTTTTTAAGCTAAAGTATACAAATTGATTTTAAAAAAAGATTTTGTGACACATTCTGATAATGAAATGACCATAGTTGTAATTAGTAAAATAATTACTAGAGTAAACTCAAAAAAATAAGTTAGTAGAAAAGTTAGTAAAACGTCTTGTAAATCAGATATACTAATTTTCAGCAAATATTTTGCTAAAATTATGTTTTCAGCTAAAATGTTAGTTATACTTATTCAGCCCTTAACTGTTTTGAACTAATGTTTTACTTATATTATACTAATGTTTTACTAATTTAGTTTGCTAGAAAATAGTGCTGATTAGCACATTAATGAATGAATTAGATATCGCGGCATGTCAAGACGTAGTATTGACACGCAAAATGATACTAAAAAGTACAACTCTAGTAAGACATATAAAAAAGTCAAACAAGGAAGATTATTGTATCTGTTTTTCTGACATAAAACAAAATTGTGGATTAAAACAACTTAAATTTTGCGTCGTCACCGGCTTGTGAAAGTAGTTGTCTATTTATTAAATAAAAGACAAAATAAAATATTTTAATTTAATTTAATAAAGATTAAATGTGTATTTGTTAAGCAAATGTTTATAGAGATTAATAATCTAGTGTGGTCAAATTGCAAACAAATATACAGCAGGTAGACAGACTAAAGCGAAAGACAAAGACACACATCTTAGTTAGATTTTTATGTTTCGTTTTTTTTTATTGCAAAAAAGGGTTGTACAGTGAACTCGCAGAAACGTGAACATCCAGTAACATAAATGTCCCAGAAACATGAACACTTTTTTACATTGACTATTCCAAAACGTGAACAAAGTTCAATAGCTCTTTACGTGAACACATTTTTTTTATAAGAAATGTTTCTATTTCTTCAATATTTTAGTAATTTGTGTAACTCCCAAATAATAATTTCACCACGTTCTGGTAGTAAACACCTTTTCTAACGCGAACAAAAAAAAAACTCATTAAATCTTTTCCCGTATCTCCGAATTTAAGAATTTTTTTATAAAAATTGTTTTAAAAACGTATAGAATTAAAATTAAATTTAATTAGCAGTTATTTTTGTAGTAAATGTATTAGAAATTAAGAGCTGTTAAATATCAAAAACGTATTAAAATCAATAATTTGGGTATTCAAAAATTGTCTTAGATTTTGAATTTGGTCTATTTAAAAAAGTCCCAGAATTAGAAAGTTTTCTACTACGAAAAATTTCTTTAAATGTTAATATTTCCCTATAGGCAAGTGTCTAAATATTTAAAAAAAATTTCTAAAAAAAATATGTTTGAATTTCAGAATTTTTCAGGAGAAAAATATTCAAAATCTTTGCATATTTTATTTTTTTTTTGTTAAATAATCAACATAATGATTGGTTCCAAAGTACTTGGTATAGAATTTATTCTAAGTGGATCAATTCTATAGTAAAATCAGAAACGCGAACACCCCTTGCAAAAATTAGTTCAGGTTTTTGAGAGTGCACTCACTGTATGTATATGTTATATTTTGTTATTTTTTCGTTTCGTTTCTATAATTATCTGCATCATTTGCGTTCCTTTAAAATATAGCATCATTTAGATAACCATTGATGTAAGTAGTTGAAACATAATTTTGTTTATGTTATATATAATTATTTTTATTTTTTTAGATATTACATTAATTCATGTCGGTAATTCGGGAGTATGAACATTTTTATATTTTGTAACGAATTGCAAATTATTTTTAAAAGAATCACAAAAATATGTTTATATGATTTTTAGCAAATAAATTAACTAAAGTATAATTTTTCTACAAATTTTTTGAGTTTTTTTCAGTCTACTAATATTCAGCAAAAATTTTATTAATTTTTAGCAAGCGTATTTTAATTTCTAATCCACTAAGTATTAGCAAAACTTTTGCTGAATCTACTAATTTTGCTGCTAAAAATTAGCTCGCTGATTTTCAGCAAAAGATTTTGCTGACATTAGAAACTTTTTAGCAAGCATCCTCCTTACTAAAATTTTACTGACTCAGCAACCTTTTTTTCTGACTTTACTAACTATTTTTTGTGATTGTAGTTTAGCCAAAGCAGTGGCTATGCTGTTAACGAATAGACTAACCACACAAAACAGCTATCCGGAACGGCACGTTACAGAAATGTTACGGAACGCAAAGTCTAATGAAGCCTTTAAAATTTGAAGCAAACACTACAATAGTATGCAGGCAGTAACAGCCACACAATCCGAGTGGTATGTCAATGTAATTCTCGTGCGAAAAAAAAATTATTAGATTCGAACTGTCCCACCAAAGCGAAGGTTGAAAGCGACATAAAGCAATAAAGCTCTACGGGAAGAAAAGTAGGCTTTAAGATCAACTTCGGTAAAGCTACGGTTATGCGCATAAACGAGTTTTAAAATTGCCTCGTTTGTCGAGAAATCGCCATATCCGAAAAAGTTCTGTATTCAGTTCTTTTGAACCAGTGCAGTGTTTCGTCTTAATTTCTACTGTTACAAAGTCGGTACAGATATAATATAATATAAACAGCCAATGGACTGAATCCTTAAGCACTAATTGCCATGTTTTCAACCACTACTAACGGTATTGAACCAATTCAATGACCAGTAACAACTTCAACTGCAACGGTCCTAGTTGCTTCAGTACACGTTGATGTTATGTTACCTTTTCTACAGTTATATGATATAAATGACAATGTCTTGTCACCAATACTATAGTCACGTGATTGGTCATTTCACACAAATTAACACTTTTTGGTGCAACACAATTTTATTTTTACTAGCTTCGTGACGTGCCCCCAATCATATATCACAGAATTGTAAATTGCTTAGGGCCTGGTCAAGCCAAATGCGTTATGTATTTTTTTTGCATTGTGCAATTAGTGTTTAGTTAATCTAGACCCTCTGCAATTCGCTCGGGTGCTATGATCTGGCTATGGCCGTGCACGTACGAAATATGTTAATAAAATCTCTTACAATGTTAACACATTTTAAATCATTTCTTTTTTTTCTCTTTAAGTAATATTTTTGTTGTATTGTAAAACGATTTAAATGAAATAATTTTATATACTTAATAAACAATTTATTAATATTTGTTAAAATTAAGCAAAATATTAAAACTCTCAACTAATTTTAAATTATCTTCAAATCTCCGCCAGATCCAGCAAGAGGGTATATAACATTGGTTGAGTATTCTCTTTAGCTTTCTATACTCGCTGGTTAAAACTCTATATTGCTAAAATTTTATGTAAATTTTGGGTAATACTCATTAAAAATATTAATAATTCTAATAAACTGTTTCAAATATCTGCACATAATGCATATATAGCTGTATTTCTAAGCATATATCATATTACAATGCACACATAGAAATGTTTTTTTACGCACAATAAATGTAAATCTACACGAATTTGATATATTGCGAAACATTTTTTTTAGCACTTGAACATGTAAATTTACATACTTTATGCCTATTTCATGTATTTTTCTTTAGTTAGGCACAAAATGTTTTTTTACTTCAATATAATTATAGTAACAGCAGATATTTTATAAAACTTTTTAACAACAAGTCTAAAAAATTAGCAAAAATGGCTTATTAGGGCAAGGATACGAAAAATGGAGTTCTTACAATATAATTTAAAAAGTGTCAACATTCAAAAAAACTATTTTAAAGTGGGTTTTCAGAAACGCTTTCGCCGATATCAGTCCTTGGTTAACATCTTTTTTCTGTCTCGCATATAAAAGTTGAATTTAACTATTCGTTAGCCCAGGCGCGGATCCTGAAAAAGGTTTGTGGGGGGGCGGGGGGAGGGAACTTAGAGTATTTTTAATTAATTTATTTAATATTTAGTATATTTTTGTACAGAAAAATATCATTTGGGGTTTGGGTTGGGTTGGATTTCCCATTTAATATTTTACTAACCTTGCAGTTCATTAAAAAAACAAACCACTTCAAATGACTTTATGATTTTACATTCATTTTTTACAGTTGTTTTTTGTTATTTAAAAAAATAGAAATAGAGACGGAGGAGATTAGAAGGATAAACAAAAATCTAAAAATAGAATATTTGTGTTTGTTAGTGTTGGTGTTGATCACTTCTGAGTATAATATACAGTAACAGAAAAAGCTAATAGGAAAGAAACCTGTAATTTAGCTGCAGTACATTCGAGACCATACTTGGGTGTGATCGCTAAGCTGCCATGACTTGGTATCGTTACGTTTGCAATGTAAGAAGAAGCGCAGGTTGGATTCTTACACCCGAAAGGTTGTTGAAAAATTTATCATATAGAGACAATCTGACAATTATAAGACACAAATAATAATACAATTTAAATGGAAAATCACTGATGACTCCTGTCCATAAATAAAAAAGGCGGAAACTAGTCTAGTCTGATTTGAAAATTAATAGCTTTTAAATTTTTAGATAAAAGCGTTTATTCTGCTTTTTAACCTCAACATTTCTAAACAAGTGGAAGCATTAAAGTCCGATGTGCCGAATTTGGTATAAAAAAAGATTAAATTCGGCTGTGACGAATTTTTGGATACCCTCCATCTCGGTGTTTTCATAAACCAGGGAAAGTGCAAACAATATTAATATCTATATTCTTTGTAAAAATAACAAAAATAATGTTGTTTTTATAAGTAAAACAAAATATGACTGATTGATTAATGTATTTGGGATGTTACAAAAGAAAAAATGTTTAATTAAAGTTTACTAAAATGAATCTGAAATTCTGGATGCTTATAACAGTGGGTATTCAAAGGTTATTCTGATTACCTAAAGAAGAACGTGTAGTGGAAAATATATATATTTTTATAGTTCCTTATGATGTTAAAAAAACTGTTGTAAAATTCGCCTGTTGTTTGTCTCTTTGCCTATATAATAATGAAAGAAATAAGGGTTACTAAAATATATTTTTGGATCGTTAGAAGAGATGCAATGAATACAAACGCATCAAAACAGTTTCGAATAATTTTAGATAAATTTAAGGGAACAAAAATACGCTTGCGGGGACATACATAATGAAATAATTATGAAATGCCAGTTTACATTACAGCACATGTGTTTATACTATACATCACATAAGTAAAACGGAAAGTGTGATGAAATTAAGCTTGTCAAAAATTATAAAAGAAAATCTTTCGAGTGTTTAGGGTGTTTTCCAGACACAAAAAATTAAAGAAACTGGTATTTAAAATTATTGTTTTTCAGCTTAGTTGCTTGTGCAATTCTCGTTTACGACTCCTAGAATAAGAACCCTAAGAAATTTTCCCAAAATTCGATTGGTTTTTACACATCAATACTTTAATTTAGATTATTTTTTATGTATCAAATAAAAATTAGGGCTTTTAAGGAAAACAAATGCATATAATCAAAAGATTTTAAGATGAAGTATGCACCTTATATGTCTTAAATAAAAAAGTTCTGAAAGTGAATGTCCTTTAAATTTAATGGGGTTTTTAATAAATGTAATTAGAGTGTAAGAGTTTCCTTGCAAATTTATTTAAGGTTGAGAATGAAAATTAGTAAAAATAGAGTACGAAAAAAAGTTATGATTTACATTGTTGGATTCGGGGATTTTGTTCCTGGATATTTTTTGATCTGATAACGATTAATGTGTCTGGCAACTCCGGTTAATGCAGTCAAATAAATAAAGAATTTTAACTAAACTATTTTGTTCTACCTTTTTTCTAATTGGTGATTATTTGATTTGTTGGGGTTAACAAAAAAAGGTATCTGGTATCTGGAAAACAAAAGAATACTTTATTAGCTTAACAATTTTTCGAGGGCTTCTCACATTTGCACTCATAACCAGTGTTGCCAGGTTTGCAGAGCATAAAAACGACAAATTTTCTAGAAAAAATCGTCAAAATCGTCATCATATTTTGAAAAAATCGTCAAAATAAAATATATTTGTTAGAAGAGGGATAAAGTTTTAATAAAAAATAAAATACAATAATGTTATTCACTTTTTAAATGTTAACGTGTTATCGTTGTAATATAACACGATTTTTGACACTTCTCTTTGGTTTAAACTTCGAAAATCATTATATTTTACAACGATATTCATATTTATAAAATGTTGAAACAGTGTGCCCCAGTAGGCTAGTTGGTAGCGTGCTGGCTTATCAGTGCGGGGGTCGTGGGTTCGATTCCCACCAGAGGCACTGATCTGTTTTCGCTACAACGCGCCGAAGGCCATAGTAGCTAGTGCTCGGTTAGGGTAATAGTATATAACTTGTAATTATATGATTATTAATTAATAAAATAACAAAAATATAATGTTGAAAGATCAAATAAATACAACTTTAAATCAAACAAATTTTACCACTTGAACTGTTAATCACTTATATCTGCATAATTCTCTGAACAACATTTCAGTGGCACAACTTTTTAAATATTAAATTCTTTTACAAAATTTGGAAATTCTTTAACAATAAGTCTGTTCGATTACTTTTCCTGTAAAGTTCAGTAAAAACTACTCAGTAACAAAATTACAAATAGTAAGACAAACAGAACAGAAAATTTGTAGGAATTATTAAATTAGATAAAATAGCTTGTTTTAAATATTAAAAAAAATCAACTGGTCATTATGGAAAAGGAAAAAGTTAATTGAAATTATCGACCTAAAATAATTTAAATGTTTTTTAACTTCTTCCATAGTTAATTATTTAATAATTTTCACTTTCAATCCATAAACAATTAAAATTTTATTTAATTTTTGTTTTTGTTTACTAAAAATACAAGCATATTTTTTTAGTCATATGTTTTTATCATCTTACAAATTCTTACTGGCAAAAATGTATCCAGTAAAAACTTGTAAGTTCTTTGGCATCAAACTGTCACTTTACTCTCTCTTTTTACCAGTTTTTACTGCGTATTTGTCTAAACTAACACCTTCCAGTAAAAACTTGTACACATTTTTGTGTTATCGAACAAACTTAATGTTATATTTTTTAATTATTAAATTTTGACACTTTATTTATATTATTAGGCCTGTTTTTTAAGCACCGGATTTATTTTTGGATTTATTTTGTTTCATTTAAAGTTGTATATATATCATCTTTCAACATGAAATATATTCGGGCTAGAGATCTGTTTGTTTCGCAAAAAAAGTCCATGCCTTGTGTTTTAACATGAAAATTATTTTATTTTTATTTAAATCTAACTCCAATTAAATTTTATAAAAATTTAAAAAAATGTTCTAAACATATAAACACAGAAACTAAATTAAGCTAAACCCGTAATGAATTTATAAAAAAAGAAATGCGGTTTGAATTAAGTTTTATTCAATTCTAGGATTTGCATTTTTGCAAAATTGTATTTCACATCATATTAGCATATAAAAGCTAGCTATCGATCAAAAAACAATGTTTTTGCTTTCAATTTTTAACAAAATAATATAAATTTAATAATCGAGCCGGCGATTTTATGAGAATGATAAATAAGTAGATCTTGCTGACATATTAAATTATTGTCAAAAAATCGTCATTTTGGAAGCAAAAGTCGTCAAATAGTCATTTAGTTATTTGGGTATTAAATATCATCAAAATGACGACAAATCGTCAAACCTGGCAACTCTGCATGCGATTGCTACTAAACATACGTACATACGTACTGTATTACAAAACAAAACAAAAAAACAACAACAATATTTTGTGGTTTTTTTTGTTTTTTAGTGTTGATCATGACCATGGATGGTAACCGATTCTATGTGGTTATTGGTCCTAGTAACGCTATTTTCTTTTATTTCGGTAACGGTATTTTAGGGGAAACTATACTTCAGTTATTTCGGTAACGGGATTTTAGCGTTAACGGTATTTTAGCGTTAACGGTATTTTATTTATTTCGCTAACGGTATTTTAGCGGTAACGATATTTTAGATATTTCGGTAACTTTATTTTAGGGAAAAAGATTTTTCAATTATTTTGGTAACGGCATTTTAAGGATAACGTTATTTTAGTTATTCAGGTAATGTTAATGCACACCACAATTTTTAACCGCATTATGCCTGAGTTTAAATGACTGTCTAGTTTATGATCATACTTTGGGAAAATATATCTATTTACAGAAGTTTTTTTGTTCAGATCTTGTTAGATTATTTCGTTAACGGTATTTTAAGGTAACGGTATTTTACGGATAACGGTATTTCAAGAACATCGGTAACGGTATTTAAGCAATGACTTTCTAGTTTATGACCACACTTTGGGAAAATATATATATTTAAAGAAGTTTTTTTTCAGATATTGGTAGATTATTTCGGTAACGGTATTTTTATGGTATTGATATTTTAATTACATCGGTAACGATATTTCACGGATAATGGTATTTCAATTATTTCGGTAACGGTATTTTAAGATATTGATTTTTTAATTATATCGGTAACGGTATTTTACGGATAACGGAATTTTACGGATAACGGTATTTTACGGATAACGGTATTTCAATTATTTCGGTAACGGTATTTTTGGGATAACGATAGTCAGTTGAAAGGTGTTAGAATAGGACGGTATTTCAGCGATATTGACAGCCATCCCTGCTTGCGTATATTGTGTATAAGCATTGAATGTACGTATGTATGGATGTATGTATGATGAAATAAATAGTATAATTTAAAATTTGCTTCAAAATTTTTAGAGGTCTTCCCACATTTTCACTCATAACTTTTGAACGCGTTAACCGATTTGATCATTTTCACTAGAAAGCTGCTCATGATGTCAACAAACAATTTGACTGAAAATTAGCAGTACTTCTTCTGTATTGTCGGAGTATTTTGTGTTTCCACAGACGGACGGACGGACATGGCTATATCGACTTCTCTATTCATGCTGATCAAGAATATATATAGTTTATGGGGTCCCAGAATTTTTTTAAAAGAATTACAAACATTTGGCAAAGTGAATATACCCTCCTGCACTATGGGATGGAGGGTTTAAAAAAAAGTAAATGTTTGTTTATTTTTTATTAACATATGTGGTTCATTTTTACTTTAATTGTTAGTAATATTAATGTTGAATTTAATGAAATGTTAGTAGTCCTTTCTTCAACTGAAATTTCATTTGCTTTTGACAACAATTGCTGTCGTATTTACTACGACAATTGCTGTCGTATTTACCTACATTATGTCCTTAGTGTACGAGTACATTTAACATTTCACAGATTTGAGGGACTGAATTGAAAAATTTTAAGTATCATTTAATTTTTTAGTGTATTATTTTAAATCTCACATATTTCAAAGACTGAATATAAAATCTTTAGGTTTTATTGTAATTTAATAAGGAATGTCCCCAATTGTAGCCTGTTTCCTAAAGTGGACCTTTCGTTTTTTCTCGTGTTGTTGCATGAATATTTCGAAACTGTCAAATGTCCTTGAAATTAATTTCTGGCATCCTTATTTAAAAAAAGGCTTTGACTTGAATGCACACGTTTTTCTTGGTTTTAATTATAATAATTATAGTAAAATATGCAACAAAACATATCAAAATATGCACTTATAGCAAAATATCCAAAAACAAGCGTTATTAATCGATGATTGTTTTTGCTAAATTTTTTGCTTCCCTATAACCAACATGTATTTTTTACATGAATATTCGAGTCCTACTTACAATACCAAAATGGCCAATGTACCATTTTTGGAGAAATGGGTCAATAGTGTTTTCTGCAATTTTGTTCTATAGCATATTTGTTGTTCTTTAGTACAACAATGTGATTTGTATGTATGTTGAAGCTTGTTAAGACCAGGCTTGCCAGACTTGGGGTTTTATCCTTAAATTTGGGGATTTCTGTTAATCTTGGGGACAGAACTTTTCAATTGGCGACATGAGATTTTTTGGGGGATTTCAAAAATATTTTGGGAATATTACAAATCATTGATAAATATTTAAATTGAATATAGATTTACAATAAAATCAGTCAACTTAAAGCCTACACAGAAAAAAATATTTCCTTACCTTTTTCAATTAAATTTTAAAATCTGTCAATTAAAAATTAATTTTTTATGTTATCGCTCAAAAGCAGACATCAACACATTGTTGTTGTTTTTTTTAATATTTATGTAGTTGGTTTTTATAAATGTTTATGTTTTGTGGTATTAGTAATAAATATTTTAAGTTCATTTCAATTAGATTAGATATTAATTCTTATTAGGTTTATTACTTTATTAAGTTAAATAATTAAGTTTCTGTTGTGTAAATGTGATTATTTATTTATTTTAAAACATTATCATAAAATTGATAATGTAATTTTTAAAGTTTAATTTCGTTTAATAAAAATTTAAATTTTTTCAAACAGAAAGAAAATGCAAAAAAATAAATTAAAAATTTTTTAAAACAAACGAAAGATACTCTGATATCAACAAAAAGGCTAATTAAATTAAAACAAAAAATCCAAAGCAAAATTTCCGAAACCAATACGCTTCTATCAAAAGAAAGAACTATTTTCACTTAAGTATAAATATATCTGCTAACTAAATGAGAATTTCTGCCGGTTTAAATTTAAAGTTATAAAATTCATGCTGTTAAAAAACATTTGGTATGGCAACAACACTTCTATAAAAAAAACATTTGGAATGGCAACAAGAATTTTTTTTTTTTTTGGTTTTTGGGAAGGTATACGATATACGATTTAAATCAAATGAGTTATAATTTGATTGAAAAATAATTCAATTAAAGAGCTATCAATTTATAATTGAATTGAAAATTTTTTTGTTGGTGGAATTTCAGCAATTAAAGTTATTGAATAAGTGGTTTTCGTAATTGAAGTGGGTTTTTATTTTTTTGTGTGTATATGGCAACTGATTTTGCCAATAAACTTTACCAGAGTTTTTGTATAAAAAATTTAGTATTTTCTTAAAATATTTCATAGAAAACAACACATAAAATTGCTTGAACAAATTGGATGCCACATAAAAAAATCAATTACTTTAACCTTCAATTAATCAAAAATGAGCAACAAATATATTACCAAAAGTTAAAATTTTTGTAAGAAGGTGGTTCATACAAATAAATACAAATGATTTTAGCTATTTGTTATAATATTTAAAATTTTTTTTTTAATTTATAACTGTTTCTAAGAGTGTGATAACTGATCTTTTATTGTGTAGAGTTTAAGAGACTTCTTAATTGATTTAAGAGAAAATTTGTGTAATAATACTTTGTTAGTGTTACATAACTATAATTACATATATCGGTAAATAAAGAGTTTTTTATGCAATTTTAATCAATTTGCAATAAAATGCCGCGTGGTACATATCTAATTAAGTGATTTTAAAAAGGGCAGATTTCAGCCTATTTAAAATGTGGATTAAGTTTAATGGTTTGGGGCGCGTTTTGTCTAGACGGTATGGTTGATTTTGCATTTCCAAGCACGAGAATGAATTCATCTGAGTACATTACAGTATTAGAATAGAAATTGGTTCTATTTATTGAAAATAGCAACGAAGAAAATTCATTTTCCCACAAGACATTGCCTCGGTACATGTAAGTCGTCAGAAGATGGAATGGCTATCATCGAAAAATATAAGAATATTGGAATGGCCCGCATGTTCGCCGGATTAAAAGCCCATTGAGACTATTTGGGGAGTATTAACCCGTCGAGTTTAACAGGAAACCGTTAATATGAAAGCATTTTTCATCTAAAAGATGCAGTTATTTTTGGGTGGAGATCTATAACGGAAGAACTTCAAATAAAACTGGTAGACAGTATGCCTGATCTAATTTTTGAGTCTACTAAAACAAAAGGAGGTCTCACTTATTATTAAATTATTTATTAAAACTGTTGCTTTAACTTAAATATTTTTCTTAAATTTGTTTAAGCTTTGATATATTAAGTTAAGTGTATTTTTACCCTGCGGTAAATAAAGGGTCGATTGATCCAAAGTGACAGTTCTGTGATATATCATTGTGGGGCACGTCACGAAACTGGTGAAACCGAAATTGTGGTATACCAAATTCAATCCCTTAAACCGAAATTGTATAGTAAAAATAAACTTATTTTAAAATAGATTTTTGTTGTGCCTTTTTGAAGGTTTTTTTGAACATGTGTTATGACAAACTGCTATGACACGTTACTTTCTAATTACTTTTCGCATGCATGGCGATATGTAACCATTACACCAGTGCAGTGGTACGTCACAAAACTAGTCAATTCAAACTACCCCTGTAACAGAACTCATTCCGCTTAGTATATGACTAGCTTCCCATCCAAAATTGCTCTCCAGTTCTACGACACGTACACCTACACCAGTCAAGTGATAATTTTTTTTCCCACTGGTTCTGTTGCAAATCACATAAATCTTAAAATGATCATACTTTAACGCTACCTACTTCAAGTTATTCGCCACGTCACAAGGTTCTCCAAATTTACCAATTGCCACCTCCCGTGTTAAAAGTACCGATCACTTTCATATAACAGAACCGAAACTAGGACAGGTTCATACACACAAAGTTCTAGTCAAGTGACCATACCAGTGACTGGTATAATTCCCGCAGGTTAGTTATGAATCACTAATTGATTTTGTTATTCCTGTGTAAACAGTAAAACAAAAAGTAAATTAATTATTTTTTTATTAAATATTTGTAATTTTCCATTGGTTTTACATTTATGCCGGTTAAACACTTCTACTTTTTTCTTTAACTTACGAAATTTAGTGTACACTCTTGGAACTTCTGCTTTAAAAAATTGTAGTTGTTTGGGTTGTTAGAGAGTTTCTTTATTTTTAATGTAAATGTCAGTCATTTGTAGAACAAATTTAATTTTTTACTAACCTTGTAATCCATTTAAAAAAACAAACCACATCAAATGACTGTTTAATGATTTTACATTAATTTTTTACAGTTGTTTTTGTTATTTAAAAAAATAAAAAAATAAATGTTTGTTAAGATTTTTAAAAATATCTAAAGTGGGCTTCTAAGGTCATTTCATTTCAAAATAAATAAAAAACTATTCATTTTTCATCCAACGTTTCGTTAGGTATTCTCAACATCCTCATGAATAATTTTATCGATCTGGCAGCATTATGAGAAAACACAGAAAAGAATAATAAGTTAATAACAAACATCAAAACACCTGATACATTTTTATAGAGCTATTTTACTTACATATAGTCTTTTTGTCAAATTTTATTCTTTGTTTATTTTTACCAACATATGTGGTTTATTTTTACTACAATTGTTAGTAATTTTTTGAATAGCAAAAACAAATGAAAAATGTTATTTGAATTTAATGAAATGTTAGTAGTCCTTTCTTCAAGTGAAATTTCATTTGTTTTTGACTGCAACTGCTATGGTCTTTACCTACATAATATCCTTAGTGTGAGTATAGTTTTGGAACGCAGTGTTTTAAGAATGTAGTATGCACCTAATAAATTTAGTAAAATGATTTTTTTTTTTAAACTCTCCGAAATTGAATTTCCTTTAAATTTAATGGGTCTTACTTTTGAGCTCTGACTTGACTTAAAATTAAGATTGTTGTATTTGGGGTTGTTGGTTTGATGTCGCACAAAAATGTCTGGCCAACCCGGTTAACGTGAGTAAATAAAATTATTAATTTTACTACATGCTCAACTTTTTTTCAATTGGGGATTTTTGGGGATACTTTTTGATTTGTTTGGGGATAACGAAAAAGGTATCTGGCAAGCCGGGTTAATATAGTGCTGCAACACGCTGACTCTATCTATTATATCAGTTAGTATTTATCTATTATTCAATGAAGTTATGGACAAACTATAAAATGACTTTCAAAAACCTGAACTTTGTAAATGATCAAACGTTGATGTTGTTGTCATTAACCCAATATAGAAAAACAGGAATAAATGATGTTTTTTTCTATTTTTAAGGCTTAAATGTGTCCAATTATCTAGTGGCAAGAAAACAAAGAACAAAATAAATATTGCAAAGTAAAACTAAAAAAAAAGTAATGGCAGGTTTTTGCTAGAATTGGGGTCACAATAATATTTGGAATTTTTCAATATTTTGGTACCAAAGAAAGTTAAGTTAATATACAGGCGACACACATTTTAGCGCTTGTGGAATTTTATTGTTTAACCTTAATTTAAAATTCTTAAAAGAGAACACTTTTTTTTATTAAATAATAATATTAATAATGTAAAAATAAAAATTATATTTAGACATAAATCACCTGTCAATTATAAACTTCAATATTTGATTGAAACATCACAAACACCTTCAGTTCAGCCATAATTGTATTATTGAAAGATTTTCAAAAAACACAATAAAACTTGACATGAATGCGTAAATAGCAGGAATATCCCTGTTTATTTTAATCATTTACAGAAAAGGACTATAAAAGTTAAGGATGCAACAAGTTTCAGTGTAGTCATTCCTTTGCACTCGTTAAAACAACACATTCGAACAACATGTTGTATCCTCAGCAGAGAATATTTAAATCGATGTTGTTTGCTATATTTGTTGCTGTACTTTGTATATTTTGGATACCAATAATATCGGCTAGAAATTTAGAAAACAACAAAAATGAGGTACTACATGATAATGGTAGTGGAAGCGGAAGTAGTGGCAATAGCAAAATTAATAATCAGTTCAGCACTAATTCAGCATCTTCATACTATACCGCCAAACGTAATCTTCGTTCGTTGCTAATGTCCCCGAACCAATATCAACAGAGATTACATTCTAAAATTCCACTAAATTTGGATTTAGTCGATTTCTTATTGGAATATGAGGATGATGACCGGAGCAAACGTTTTGACGATTATGGTCACATGAGATTTGGCAAACGTGGTGGTGAGGAACAGTTCGATGATTATGGTCATATGCGTTTCGGTAGAAGTATATAAATTTTCGATGCTGTCTCAGTTTATATTTAGTACATTTTATTTCACAAATATAGTATCAATCGATGTGTTTTTAATTAGTTGGGGTCTTAAAACAACAAATCAGTAACATTATATTAAATATGTAGAGTTTATAAAATATTTATGTTTTAATTGTAAATAATAATAATAATATTAATAATAATAACAATAATAACGAAAAACATTGTGTATGTATATAAAATTAAACCAATAATAATAAAAATAATTATGTATAAGAGCATCAAAAACCTAATTGTTTTAAAGAAGTTTTGGTGAGAACATTTTGGAGAAAACCACATACTCCATTAAAGGAAATAGTTTAATTTCCTAAAAATCATATAGGTTGCTTTGGATCCTGTTCTAGAACCAGTAATAGATCTGTATCAGATTACCTTTGAATCTGTTCTAGAATAGCTTATTTTACCACCGGTTACATGGAACCGGTTCTAGAACAGGTTCTTGGGAGTCACAATATAAGGTTTCACTGTCCTAGCAACAGTTTTATAACTGGCTCTAGAACCGGTTCAAAGGCAACCTATTCTAGTTTGAAAGTAAAGAACGTATTGCAAATAGGTCAAACTCCATATAAAAAGAATCGGTTGTAGAACAGAAATTATAGCCTATACAGTATAAGATGTTCTGCAAACTGTTTTTTGGATTTTTCTATTTTACTGGGTGGTTATGGGTCAGTGAAAAGTTACATTTGTACTCCCAGCAATCAGTTGTAGAACCTATTCACTGGAACCGGTGGTAAAGAATCTATTCGTGAATATATTTACAGGTTACCGGGAAGTGTTAAAACAATGTATTTTCTATTAAAATTGATAGTGTTTTTATTTGTAATCAACAATTTTTGTTAATAGTATGCACATTATGTTTACAACTTTTACAAGGACACTAGACCACACATATGTGCTTTTTACAGCTCTCTTCGCATTTTCCGGTATATAGCGAATAAAATATAATTTCCGTTCAAAACTTTTTCCTCCCAACAATGGACTAAAATTAGTTCAAATCTTTTTTTGTGGTATAACTCTTTAACTAGTGGTTTTATAGAAAAGTCACATATAAGCACTTTTATACAAAATAAAATGACAACCCTATTTCTGATAAGCATTTTTTGTGTCATAGCTTTTATTCAAACGGCTCCAGTATAATAATTTATAAATTTATTTCTATTTAGGTTTCGCCAAATTGTGTGGTAATACAAGTAGTAGTTTTAATAAACCAATAACATTTGCAAAATATGTGCTTTATTCTGTGGCAGACTTACCAAAATCCAAATTTAAAATTTCAATTTAGTATATTATATCATGTGTCCACGTGCCTAATTTTCGATACTTTAATCGATTAAATTATTATTCGGGGTGTGATCTTTACTAGATAATCGAAAAAAAATTTAAAACAACAACAATTTCACGACAGTACAACTTTCAGGTTAATTTAATCCCGTAACCAAAATAACGTTATCCTTAAAATACCGTTACCCAAATAAATGAAAAATCATTATCCTTGAAATGCCTATACCAAAAAAAATTATATACCACTACTCTTAAAGTATATTTTTGGAATAGATGATATAAAATCAACGTTACCGAAATAACTAAAATACCGTTATCCCTGAAATACCGAAACAAACAAATTAAATATATTAGAAGGATTTGTTGAGAATTATAAAAAAAAGTTCTAACCACATCGAAAGGTAACGTCATCTTTAGGTTAACATTAGTCAGAAATTTCATAGAATGTCGATAGTTTTTACAAATATTTTACAAAAACAAACCAGATCTGTCAACTTAATGTATGTAAAATACTAAATAACCACACGCAGAAAAAAACTGGGGGAATATTATCGAAGTGCTTAATAATTATACAACTAAGTTTATAGAACTAAGTTTCAAGTTAGTTTTACATCTTGGTAGCGGAAGCCGGTTATAGGTACTCTAAAATATATCTAATTTATTGGATAAGTTTCTTCCTATCCCCGGTTTAAATAAAAAAATACGTGGCAGCAAAAAAAAAATGTAAAAACTCCCAATTTTGGTTTTTTTTTTTATCCGCTCATATTTTTCACATTGTTAACTTAAAAGTCTATTTAAACCCAAAAATCATTAGATTATGTCTATTAACAAATATTTTATTGAATAGTGAAAATTCAAATTTTAACCAAGAATGAAATGTTTACCTTTCTATTAGGATTACCCAAGTTTTTGTTCTACCAAGAAATGGCAGAATGGGACTTTTTTAAAAATGTAGCAGTCTACAGGTAATTTCCCTTTCAACGATACCAAACACTTGTATGGTATGTTTATAACTCCTTAACAGAAAATCTTCAAAAGTTACCCCTTATTCATATAATTCTTATTGTGTGTCTTATTGTGTGTATTCATATCTTACATAATTGGTTCAGGTAAAACGTGCTTTATGATGTTCTTTATTATTAAAGGTTTGTTGCGTCAATGCCCAAGACACCTATTTTATAATAGCTATTTTAAATATACCCTTTCTATTTATGTTTTGATGGGCCTTGGTCTTGAAACCCCAGATACCTGATAGTACATATGTATATATAAATCTGGATCGGTTTAGCTTTACGATCATAAAAAATTAGTCAATCATGGAATTAACATTAAAACATAAAGAATTGTACTTAACTTTGTGGGATAACTCCAAACTGCAGAGGTTTGAAGAGTAGTTGGATAACTTCACATCACACTAAATTGGATAGTGAAGAAATATCTATAATTGACAATTTTGCCAAATTATTTGATCAAAAAATGCAGTACAAGTGGATGGATGATAACAAGGAGATATATTTTTCAATTGCTGGTGCACATTTTAAGGCATATAATTATTGGAGTGCAAAATCTAAAAAAAAGAATTACATCGATTAATCTTTCTACGCATTCAAATAGAGAAGTTTCGGGCACGTATAAGAAAATATTAAAAAAGGAAAATCGCCCTAATGAGGCCATGCAAATTGCAGATGTTCTTCTAACTGCATCAGCAAAATAGCTGAAAAGGAATTTTAAAAACATTCCCACCCATTCATCGGAAACAGATTTCACAGAAGGCGCTATTGCTCTTATGCTGGAATTGGGACTAAGCTAAAACAAATATTTTATTTTAAGAAAAGCTTTGATTGAAAAAGGACACAAAATGATACCCTCATATAACGCCAAAAAGGAAAAGAAAGATAGTCTCCACTATGCTCGAAAGCACAGCATCTAGAATTGTTTCTGACTTTTCTATAGATCAGCTGGAGAGAGTTAATAATTGCGATGTTGTACTAATGTATAATTGTTGATGTAATGGCTTATCAGCACTTCCTGAATACAAATCTGCTTCCGAAGGATAAAAACCATCAGAATATAAGAGCGTATTCATGGCATCTTTAGTTACATTAATAATTCGTTCATATTATACTTCTGAGCCTTCAACAAGTAAAACTTTCGATGATGTATGGATCAATTCAGCACCTGGATCCAAAGATTTTTCCAGACCAATTGGTTTCGATAATATAAAAGAGTCAAACTCTACTACTAATAATTTGGTCAAATATATAGAAGGAGAAATTGATACTTTGGAACCAATTTATATTGAGATAGATGATTTCAAGTTTAATATATCTAACTATGATCGATGGAAAGGTTTGCAATGCCATAACGGCCACTATCTCTACTTGGCAAAGCAATATATGCAATGAAAACAAATCACAGTATTCAAATGATTCCAAAGAAAGTACTATCAATGAAAAAGTACTGGATTTTGGTATATCCCCCTTTACATGCCCGCATTCGGTTCATGGAACATTTCTTACACATAACCTATGATTTAAAGTATAAAAGCATATCAGGAAATGAAAAAAAAAACAGTGAGAAACAACGAAGTAATGACAAGAATGAGGGCAGATGAAAAAGTAGGATACAAGTGGATTTTAAAAGGCAGACAGGCTTAAACATTGATAAACCACTTGAGAGTTGCGGAAGTACAAACGATGGTAATACAGCAAGAAGTGTTTTTTAGAGATTTTGAAACTACTCCAAGAATAACTGGTATTGACAAGGAGTTGCTGCGAAAGATCAACATCATATTAATGGCAGTGAATAGCAAACATAAAGTTAATGCCTCAAAATTTGGAGTATATGCCGACGAAATAACTTGGAAAGAATTGACACCAACAGTTCATAAGGTACTGTGTCACGGAAAAACATCATTTAACAGAAGAAGCTCTGGAAGCGAGGAATCGAGATTTCAAACATGCTCAATTGTTTAGCTCCAGCAAGTGTTCAATGCAAGCGCAGAATGAATATATTTTCAGTAATTGCTGTCTTCTGATCCCGTTCTGTCGTCAATGAGAAGACGATGGATTTGTTAGAACACATTGGCATTAGTAAATAATAAAGAAATAAAAGACTTTCTTTACCTGGCAGATATAAATCATGATGCGATGGATTACTTTGTATTAAATAAAGATACAACATAAATAATTTTCTGCTATTTCTTCATTAAAGAAGACCATATTAAAACACTTTTTACCTGTCCCAATTTTTGTAAGATATGAATACAAAGACATATAATAAGAAATGTATGAATAAGGAGTAACTTCAGAAGATTACCAGTTAAGGAACATACACGCCGAAAAAACTGGGGGAATATTATCGAAGTGCTTAGTAAGTGTACAACTACATAAGTTTCAAGTTAGTTTTACAAAGTTCAAGTAAAATATTTACAAATTTTTGTAAAACATATACAAGCCTAATAAAAAAGTTCTAAAACCATTCATATATTTTAAAAGAAATTTGCAAAACTAACTTGAAACTTTTGTAGTTGTATAATTAATTACTAGTCACTTCAATAATGTTTCCCCAGTTTTTTTCTGCGTGTACCATACAAGTGTTTAGTATCGTTGATTGCGACATTAAAAAAAAGTAGCACTCTTGGTAGAACAAAAACTTGAGTAATCCTAAAAGGAACGTACAATTTCAGTTTTTGTTAAATTGATCAAAATTGATAATTAATAAATGTTTTGTTAAAGCTCTGCCTATTCTGGAGGCTCTCGCTTTTCTTAAACTTCGGGTTCTGATTAGATCTTTAGCCAGATCGAAAAATTAGTATCAACCTAGCTAATATGTTTGATTTGCTTAATTTTTGTAAATATACGAGGGTTGAAAGCTCGTTATAAATTAACAATAAATCTGTTGAATTTACAAACATTTGGTTATATTTGAACTAAATTTTAGTTTATTGAAAGTAACAAAATAATTTGCTAAAATCAGAAAAACAATTACTCAATATTAGTGGTCAAAAAAAATCATACAAAAATGTGAAATTTTTATTTTTTTTATAATGCGAATAAAAGTCTGCCCTTATAAAATCAGCAATCTACAATTTTTTGCAAAAATTTCTGTTGATTGAGGAAAAATAAACTGTTATTTGCATTTTACTAGATTTGAGGTAAATATAGCAAAAAATTTTTTATTATTACAGTTTCTGTTTGCTATTTTTAGTCTACAAATATTGAGTAAAAGTTTTTGCTAATTTTACAGAGTAAAATGCTATTTTCAAATTACTAAAATTCTCATCGAATACAACTAAAGTTTTGTAAAGTTAACAGTTGAGTTCTTATTTTATTAATATTTAGCAAATAAATCTGCAAAACATAGCAGTTTTTCTGCAAGGTAATTTTAAGTAGCTTTTTTGTTGCTATTTTTACGGGTTTGTTTCAATGAGTGTACCCCTAGATATATTTATGATACATATTTAGCTTTAAATTTCTTAAAATTTTTTCGATTTTCGCGAAATTGATTGCAAAATAATCAAACGCACAATCAAACGTTCATGTAATGGAAATAGTCATTTAGGAAGAGCCATTTAGGAGTAATAACAAAGCTATATCAGTACAAAAAAAAAACTATTTCGCGATTTGTCAAAAAATGATTTCCATGGTGATACCAAGGTCTAACTTTAAGTATGATATGTGAATGGTTTCCAATAGTACATGTCGAAATTTTCAGGCAAAAATATTTATATTTGTAAAAGTACATATTTATCACAAAATGGTGGTTTTTGTTGGAAACATTTTGCAAATATAACTATTTTTATCTGATTTTTTTGCACATAAACTTTTTTTAGTGTATTTACATACATACCAAAACTTGGATTCTGGGTTCGTCACTGTAAGCTATGCCATACACAATTTTTGACAAAAAAGTCAAAAGTTACAACCCTAGTGCATACAGAAACTTACGACTTCTAATAACCCGATTAATTAAAATTATTATGATGGTTAAAATAATCATATGAAATTTAATATGAGTCTTAATACAGTTTTATCCTAGAAATGATTCCATATAATTATATAAGTTTGCATTAGTTTAATTTTAATTTGATAATATCAGATTAAATTACATCCGAATAATGGCGATATACAATTTAATCAGATTTTATATAGCGGTATAAATTTATATCTGAACTGATATTAATATATACAAAATAAGCTATAGTTGTATCCGGTAGAAGTTCTTTTTTTAGGGTTCCCTACATCTTTTGTGTATAAGGTGTACAAATTTAATAACCAGAAAGGAATCAATTCAAAACACAAAAATGTGGCTGCATTTTGTGTATAAAATAATACACAATATGATATCGATAATTAATTGTACTAATGTATTAATGTAATACACATTTATATCCAAAATATGATTGACAATTTTTCTAGTGTGACTCTGCATCATACATGAGACTAATTAATTGAATGGACTAATTAATTGATGATATCATTACACTTTCATTGATATCAATTGTAATGAAATTTTTTTTATTAGCATTTGTTTAATTAATGATAATGAGTTTCATTGATTTGATTTCAGTAAATAATGGTAATGATTTCCAATTTCATTAACATTAGTAATGAATTAATTAAAGGAAAAAAGTTGCAATTGACTGAATGCAAATATGCTAGGTCTGGGAAAGATTCTGATAGATTAATTTTTTACGAAAAAACAATTATTTGTTTACCCAGAAACGTACGTGAAAATAAAAATTTAATCACTCCGATAATAGAATGGAAGAATAGTCCAAAATGGAACGATATGGAATAAAACGGGGAACAATTGGAATCGGAACACGGTACACATTTGTTTTGTCGTACGTAAAAATAAAAATTTAATCACTCCGATAATAGAATAGAACATAGGTCCAAATTGGAACGCTATGAAATGAAACGGGGAACGATTGGAATCGAACACTGTACGCATTTGTGTTGTCGGTTTAGTGTGTTTTGTTAAGGTTTGCAAAAATGTTGTCCATTTTGCGATATCTTACTTAGTTTTCGAGATACAAGCCATTTTACAAAATGGCGATTTTTTAAAATGTCCAGTATCTCCAAAACTAAGAGAGACAAAATGTTTGCACCATAGGAGTATTAATATACCCTTATAATATAAATAGACTAGGTCCGAGAGAGATCCCGAGTGATCAATTTTAAAAAAACAGCCACAAGGTGAGTTTATTAATTTACTTATTTAAGTGATAATACAAACATAAACATATGGTATTGGATAATAGAAAGTTAGTTCCTCGTTCCATTTCGTTTCCCGTATTCAGTGTTACACTTTACACTCAATTTTTTTTGTAAACAAATGCTTTTTTTGCTCAAATTACAATTAAGTTTTTCAGGCATTAGTGCGATTTCATTAGTATTAGTAGGACAAATTCCAATGTTAATGAAAAAATCCCAAGCATGATCTGCATGGGGTAATATACAATTTTATCCTAAATTAAATTGTGTTTTTTAAATATGATATAATATATAAATATACATTATTTTGAACTTTGCAATGTCTAGGTATATATACGAGTAACGTCATTATTAATTTGCTTAGTTTCAGCGTATTATAGATGCAATACAATACAATTATTATACACTCAAAAAATAAAGTTTGTAAAGTCAGCAAAAAATGTTGCTGAGTCAGCAAAATTTTAGTCAGGAGGGTGCTTGCAAAAAAAATTGCTAATGTCAGCAAAATCTTTTGCTGAAAATCAGCGAGCTGATTTTTAGCAACAAAATTAGTAGATTCAGCAAAACTTTTGCTAACACTTAGTAGATTAGAAATAAAAAAGCCTTGCTAAAAATTAATAATTTTTTTTGCTGAATTTTAGTAGACTGAAAAAACGCAAAAAATTTGTAGAAAAATTGTAATTTAGTTAATTTATTTGCTGAAAATCATAAAACATATTTTTGTGATTCTTTTAAAAATAATTTACTATAATAACGAAATATAAAAATTTTCATTTTCCCACATTGACGACATGAATTAATTTAATATCTGAAAATATATAGAAATAAATATATATAACATAACAAAAATTTTCTTTCGATTACTTACATCAATGGTGCTATCTTTTAAAATGGTGCTATCTTTTAAATGATGCTATCTTTTAAAGACGCAACTGCCAAAGATAATTATAGAAACGAAAAAATAAACAAAAACAAACGAAACGAAAAAAACAATCCTTTTTTGCAACAAGAAAAAGGAACCATAAAAATCTACCTAAGATGTGTGTCTTTGTCTTTCGCTTTACTCTGTCTACATGTCTGTATATGTTTGTTTGCAATTTGAGCAGACTTGATTATTAATCTATAAACATTTAGTTTAAATAAATAAATATTTATTTTGTATTTTATTTAATTAATAGACAATTATTTTCACAAGCCGGTGACAAAGCAAAATTTAAGCTGTTTTAATCCTCAATTTTGTTTTATGTATGAGAAACAGATACAAAAACTTCCATGGTTGATTTTTTTATATGTCTTATTAGAGTTGTACTTTTTAGCATAATTTTCCTCTTCTCTACTACATCTTGACATGCCGCGACATCTACTTCATTCTGCGTATATCTTTCAATGTGGTTGTCGTCGACACTATTAATGTGCTTATCAGCACAATTTTGTTTTTAGCAAAATTAATTAGTAAAACATTAGTATATTAGTAAAGCATTAGTTAAGTGCTGAATAAGTATAACAAAATTTTTAGCTGAAAACACGATTTTAGCAAAAAATTTTGTTAGTACACCTGATTTACAAGACGTTTTACTAACTTTTCTACTAACTTATTGTTTTTAATGTACATGATTACATATACAATTATATATTGACAAGATGCGATAAGACGCAACTATATATGACATCATATTAAAATTTTTCGACGAAATTAATTTTATATATAAACCTTATAAGTATATATAACATAATGTATTTTTTTATGCAAAAATTTAAATCGTGAAATTAAAGATTTATAACAGTCCAAAAACCTACGTTTTTTTGTTCGTGAACTTAAAAGATTGAGATTTTGTAAGACAAATAACTTTTCATCATTAAAAAACTCTCTTATACCATTTAAGAATGCTCAAGAATGGGTTTTACGGCACTGGGTGCAAGAACAGTCTATAATTAATAGCCAGCGGCGCAGCAACATATGCGCATACCGAGATGCGAACACTAAACTAAAAATTTATTTCTTGTAACACCTAGTCTGTACTTTTCTTTTATTAAACTTGTTATGTTGTTTTAAAATTAAAATTAAAAAAAAATAAAAATAAAAATAAAAAAATTTTAGAAATCACATTTGGTGCGGAAGGTTTTTGTTTCAAACTGACCTAAGATAACGTTTTTTATTATCAGTACAATATTCCCCATAGCGTAGTGCCTGTTAAATTTTATGTGAAAAAAGTTATATGCCTAATATACATGTGTGTAAAACAATAACACGGAGAAAAGTTTAGCTATTTGCCAACTTAAATTCTTTTAATACGACTCAAATTCTGTTATTACGAATTTCAGTCGGTTGGTACAACTGAACATTAGCTTTCGTTACAAAGTTCGGCTAAATCAAATGAATTTTAGTTGCAACACCCAAAATATTCAGAAATTGAATGTAAATATCGTGGTACTAACTGAATTTATAAGTTGTTACCATTAAAATACACTTTCAAATTCGGTTGGCACTTTATTTCTGTGTATAGATAATTAAATTATTTCATCTAAAAGTTGACTACGTTTTAATGTTTTTAAATCCATGAGCAAAATTAATTTGCGATAAATAATTATAGAATACTTTTAGGCTCGTGCTGTTAATATACGTTTGTGTTAATATTACAGAATATGTTTAGGCATGAATTTAATTAATAGTTGCCATATTTCGAATGTTGGAAATTGATCTCGTACATTCAAATTTTGTTACCACTAAATCCATAATTTCTTTATGTACAGAAATAGTTGTAATCTGGAATGTGAATTATGAATGTTTTTTCAGATCATTTATAAGCAAAATATAACAAGTGTTGGTCGTACTAAATGTTTCAAAATCAAATGTTTTACAAATCGTCTAAGATTTGGATATACTAAAGGGTCCGCCATCTAACGTTTTTTTTTCAACTAGTGCTTATTTCGTGAATGGTAACACTTAGCTCATGTCTGATTTGACAGATAATTAGTTTTATCCTTCCGCTGAACGAATATGGTCCGTATGTTCGTTATCTTGTGAAAAAAGTGAAAGAAACTGGAATCCTCATCGATAAACCAATGCGTGAAAAGCCAAAAACAGTGCGTACACCCGAGAATATTGCTGCTGTGCCAGAAAGTGTGCGTGAAGCGCCATCAACATCAATTCACAGTCGTTCTCAACAATTGAACATTTCGGAGACATCATTGAGACGAATTTTGCATAAACACCTTGGTATGACGCCATACATAGTCCAATTGGTTCAGGAGTTCAAAAAAAAAAAGTTATTTGGCGGACTCTTTATTAACAAATACTACTAAATATTTTGGTGCCAAAATTTATCAAAGTGTTTTTAAAAAGTGCAGATATATTAAAATTTTGAACTTTTTGTAAAATAGTTTAATTTTTGCTCCAGAGAAACATTTTAAGCATAAAATTTCCACTCTGAGTCCAAAAATGTAACTAAAACTTTTATGAGGCTGCCAGTTTTATTGTCAAGTGTTGCCACTCTTTTATGTCGCCAAACCAAACAATTCTTGATATATTTTCGGATACAGTGTGTGATTTTATTTCCCAAAAGCGTTTTAGGCGCAGTCGATAAAAAGTATAACAAATACATTACTAATGATTTAATGGATCTTAAAAACATCGTCTCTTACTTAAAAGTGATTTGTTCATGAATTTTACTAAGTATTTTTTTCTTGAATAGAAATTTTTTTTTAAATTTTCTTTTTTTTCACTTCTTAACAGAAAAACGTTATTTGAACTGAATTTTTGCTTTCGAGTCAAGTTTTGCAAGATTGCATTCGAATGATCATTCGTTATCGTTATCCCATCATTAAGCTTCAGTTATGCGAACGTTGCTGTATCCGTAACGGACCGTATCGTAATGTAAGCACGTTGGTGCACTTATAGAACAATTAAAAACGTGCCATATGTTTTTGACATTAGTAACCAACACGGCATTCATATACATTAGGGTAGTCCTTATATTGCACTTTGTCGATTTATGCTGCTTTCAACCCCTAAAAACGTGAAACAATGCCTAAAAAGTAAATTCTGAAAATTTGAGCAAAATCGATTAACCCTACGATGCTGCTCAAATTGGTCAAAGTTTGGGCTGCTGGCGCAAAAAGGGCCAAAATTGAAAAAAAAATTATAAATTAAAATTTATGAATATATCATAACATAAATACTTTTTGATTTACATTTGCCCAGAGATATTCTGATAAAAAATATAAAATTTTTGGGATATCGTTAACCCTTGTTATTCCGGTACCAAAAAAAAGGTAAAAAATAGCATATTTTTCAAACCTCTAAATTGATTTTGGTTTTAAATTTTGTTAAACAAAATTTCGAAAAATGTTAATTTTCTTTATTAATTTTAGAGTATATTAGTTGGGTATTAAAAATAAAAAGAAAATTTTATAATCCATCTTTTCAATTTTCGGGTATACCCATTTCAAAATGGCGGATTTCAAGAAAATCAAAATTTTATGCCAAATTTTCAAAAATTAAAAAAATCCAGATAGTTACTAATAACTAATAAATATATTTTGTTTACTTATTTGGCTTATAAATAGCCTTTAAAAAATAAGAACAATTGAAAAACATTGCTAACCTATGTTAGCCCGGTAGCGAAACTACACATTTAAGAAAATTTGGAGCTTTATGCTAAAATTGATAAAAAAATGAAAATGCTTGAAATTAATTACCAAAGTATGTTTTTTGTATTCTACTAGAATGGAAATGCACGTCGTTTGCCACAGAGCAAAAAAATGGTGTTTCTAAAATCAATGCCCCATATAAACTGAAAAATATATTTTTTTAATCAAGTAAATGGTCAAATTAAGTTACAAAATATTATAATTTGTGGTAAATATAATTTTGTAGTAGTTAAATTTTTTTCAAAATTAACCCTGCACTGCACCGACACCAATTTTTTTTTATATATATAATAAGTAAGCAGAAAATTCACAAAAATTGTATTTGAATTAATTTTAGCAGTAAAATATTTTTTTTTAAATAGTTTATATGAATTAATTTATTTGCATTTTTATTAACAATTAATTGTAAACTAATGAGCAGCATAAATCGACTAAGTGCAATATAAGGACGACCCTAATATACATACATAAAACAAATACAAAATATTTTTCAAGCTTGTTGTGTCTAAGATGTTCATCATCCATTTTCAGGTAGTTGGTTTAATTTTTTAAATAACTTTAATTGAATTAATTAAAAAATATTCTAAACCACATTCACTTCTCTTTATTTGTTTCTTTTTTTTATGAAAAGCAAACAGCTGTTTACAACACAGTGATTGATATCCAAAATGTTCAAAGGGCGCAGAAAAAGTACATAGTGCAGAAAAAGTACCAAGTGATTTAAATAGTATTTTGTGTGTGTATATAAACATTAATAATTAAATAATTGATATTTTAATTGTAGTTTTACAATAAACAGATATGTATTTTAACATATACATTCACATGTACATACATATATTATTTTGTAAATGTGCATACACAAAACAAGGTTTTGATACCTTTTTATATATTTCACATTTCTATTGTATGTGTATGTGTTTATTTATTTATACATATATATACATATTTGGAAATATGATGTATTATAAGTTATTATAAGATATTATTACTAAAAAAAAGTACCAAAAAAAAGGGCGAAAATACCCGCATTTAATTTAACACAAAAGCAGGCCATCACTGCTTTACAAATGTCACGTAACAACGGAAGAAATTCTATTTTATACAGAATGTTACATTTTGATACGTTACAACTACGGTTCATTAAATTTCGGTAAGCGTTTGCATTGCTTTTCGTATACCAAAAACGAACAGCTGATTCATACAGTACAGATACGTTACAGCAACGTTCGCATAACTGAGCCTTTAGGAATTTCGACACATTTTATTCGTTATCGAACTAGAGAATCTTAAAAGTAAAAGAACTCGTGCGTTCGAATAAGAATTCGCTCGCTTACGAATGCGAGAATTAACGCCCAGATAAATACCCTTTTTCTATACATATAAAATATGCATAATACTCTTAAAGGTAATTTCACATAACAGAGATTTGTGTTAAATTTTTTTTTTTTGATATGTAAATTCTTCCCCCCCCCCCCCCCCCCCCCCCCCCCCCTCTTCCGCTTCTGAAGTTACCACATTCTAAAGTTAAGCAAATTCTAACTTTAACCCACTGTTCCAAAATTTTCTCGACTCCAATTAGGTAGCGGAAGCTGTTGTAGATACTCCAACATATACTTAATTTATTGGATAAGTGCCTTTTAATTCCATCTTTAAATGTAGACATGACGGCAAAAAATTCCATTTTTAGAAATTTCAATTTAATTTTTGGGAATTGTGGGATTGCTTAGAGCAAATCTAAAGTTCTGACATCAATTTCACATTTGTGATTTTGTCCATTAATAAATATTTTTTTGCATAGTGAAAACTTAAACGATAACAAAAACGCGCAAATTGTATCTCCCTATTACGAATTCCTAAGTTGCTGTTTCCT
This sequence comes from Delia radicum, assembly GCA_021234595.1. Taxonomy (NCBI): domain Eukaryota; kingdom Metazoa; phylum Arthropoda; class Insecta; order Diptera; family Anthomyiidae; genus Delia; species Delia radicum. Next base: position 102,914,534 of record CM037851.1, read on the forward strand.
TTCCAACGATACGAAGCACTTAGGTAGGTGTATAACTCCTTAACATGAAATCTTTAGAAGTTACCCTTTACTCATACATTTCATATCATAAGAACTGGAAATATATGAATAATTTACGCCATTTTTAAAAGCAATCCATCTTAGCACTATTTGTAGAACCAAAACTTGGGAATTCCTAATAGGAAGGTAAAAATTGTGGTTTTGTTAAAACGTAAATTTTCAATATTCAATAAAATATTTATTAATTACATACGAATGAGAGAACGAAGTTGAAATATCTGGGAGTTGATACTATTTTTCTAGTAAATGTTGTCGAGTACAACAAGAATCTGTTTTAGAAATTTGCCAAACACCTTCAAAATCTTGAGTTACGGATAAAAAAAACTGGGTCTTCGTACCTTTACACACTTATAAGCCAGTAACTTAGTTGAATATCATCCAATTTTAAGTTTCTTAGCGGATTTAGGAAGAAGAAAGTGAGACTTTTCGAATTTCATATATGTTATTTAAGTTACCATTAGAAATCTTTGTAAATTTCTTCAGCAAACACATTTTTTTTGTTCGCCATTTTTTTAATTTGAAGACGTTTTTACAAATTATTTTGTAATGGAACCGTACTATGTATGAATTTATTAACAAAGCAAATTTATTTATAAATAAAATGCAACCTCGTTTTTAAAAATTTACTGAGTTATTAAACTTTTTATTAATACAAAATATTTTCAAAGATATACAAATTTTGGTCTTTCCACTCAAAAATTTTTGCTTGACCGTTTTTTTTTTTTTTAATTTAGCATCATCAGTATCCCGTTGAAGTAACTAACAATGTTATGAAAACATATTTAATTGTAACAATTTCTTGGTGAAAATGTTCGCCTTGTTCATCGCTGAACTGGCCCAGGTTGTCTGGAAAGAATCTAAATGTGAATTCAGGTAATTAATTTTTATGGACATGTTGCAGCCCATTTTGCCATACGCACTTAAAAACTCGTTAACAACCTTCGTTGCTTCTGCTATTAACAAGAAAGTAAAAACTCTTCCCTGCACGTTTTTCAGAGGAACCTGGCTTGTTCATGAAGTTGTCATCTCTCGTAATTTCACGAATTTGAGGCGCAAAGAAAATACCTAAAATTCATCAGAACAGATAAAAAGGATAAAAAAATAAATATTAGAACCGGAAAGAAATACATAAATACCTCCTTTTATTTTGACTTCACTTAATTTTGGGAACGCCCCTTTAAGATGGCAAAAAGCTTCGTCGTTTACATCAAGTTTTTTTTACAAATTGTTTCATATATCTTAAGATGCAGTGGTGGCAGAGGAACATCCTCAGATCGAACTAATGGTACGTTTAAAATGTTTCTCCTGTCTTTTTCATACGACTCACGAGAAGATTTCATACGATATACTTTGTGATCATAGCGATTTGGTGCACGACTATCCCATTCGCAAAGATAGCATGGATGTTTTGTTTCACAACCTTGCATACCGAATAAAATTGTCAAAACCTTTAAATCAGCAATAACTTTAAATTTATGTTTGTGTGTCATAACTGACGAAAAGGAGTATTTTGTTCATAACTACTCAAGTTGGAAAAATTTTTGTTTTTGAAATTTTTAATAATATCGAAATATGTATTGTTAATATTTATTATTTATTCAGGCCCTAATTAAATCTCTCGAATCAAATTTTACAATACCGAATTTCGAAACGGTTCGATTAGGGAATCGGTTTTTTCTTTTTTCTCCTTGGTAATTTACAAAAACATCTTTCAACTAATCTTAAATTTGATTTCGCTTTATCCTATTTGACACCTTAGCCCATCATAAAAATAAATCTTTACTAATCCAATAATTGTTTGGACTTAAATAGGCTTTAAAGTCACAAATGTGAAATTGATATCAGCATTTTAGATTTGCTGTAAGCAATCCCACAATTCCTAAAAATAAAATTAAAATTCCAAAAATTGCATATTTAATTTTTTTTTTGCTGTGATGTCTGCATTTGAAGCGAACACTTATCCATTCGAAGCGGACACTTAGAGGAGTGCAAACTTTTGAACAGTGGGTTAAAGTTTATATTTGTATAAGAAATTAAAGTAAAAAAATTTAAAAAATTGGTGAATCAAGACAATATCCTAATAAAGAAATATAGAGTATGGCCTCGAACTTGAATAATTTTCATTTTCAGTGCACAATTAAAGGTCGAAAAAACATAATTTTTATTAAAAATTATATTAAACTTGTATAAAAGACAAAGTACGGTCTTGTTTACTACTCCCACTTTACATCTTGTTTTTAAGCAAAACAAGTGTGGAAAAAAGGAGGTAAAAACAAAAAGCGTGTATTATATATCTACCCAAGGTAGAGGGTGCACATAACAAACAAGTTTTCAATTTATTTTTGACCAATAGTGATAATCTTTAATTTCGTGCTCATATATTAGTTCTCATTAAGTGAGAAAACTAGTTTATATGAATGTGTGATGTTTTGCATGGGATTGTCACTTCTTTCGAAACGTGTTCTGATGATGGAAACCCAGAAAATTCCCGAAATAGATATATCAACACATTAATTAAAGTGGTCAATTAATAAATTTGAAAACAATTTGTTAGGACAATATCCTAATATAGAAATATAGAGTATGGCCTCGAACTTGAATAATTTTCATTTTCATAGTTAATCATTTATCTTTAACAGTTAAAAAAATTATGGTGGATTTTAGTTTCACGAAAATTAAACATATTAAAGTTAAAGTTTTTTTTTAGATTAAATAAGAGCTAAATCAATTTATAAACATCATCGCTTTTATAGCATTTTAAAATATATATTACACCACCAAAAAATATAAAAATGTTTTTTCATTTTAGAACTTAAAAATAAAACCGCGATTATTTTAGAAAACAAGCATTTTTTGGCGGTTTAAATTATACTAATTTAGGGTTATTTATTTACAAGGAACTCATATTATATACTTTTTGAGTTTATGAAAATTTTGTTTGCTCCATAAAATTTAAAGTCCTTAGAATTTCTTATTATTATTAGTATTAAGCTCATTAAAATCTTTTTTTTTATGTACGCTTTGGATGAATTGACACAGCGCTTTAGTTGTCACAAAGCGTAATGTGTTGGGAAAAAACCGCCGCTATGAATGAACAAAATTAAACTTTTTTGCATTTTATCAATGAAGTCCATCGTAAGGATTAACTCTAGATACCAAACTTTGTTCTCATGACATGTTTCTGTTAAAAAACTGCACAACAAAATAATTAAATTTCGCAAAATTTTCATAAAATTTTTGAATTTAAAATGCCTTTTTGACTCGGAGATGATATTTACGAAGTAACTCAGTTCCAGCAATACTTTAACCAATATCAAATATAATTGTGAATGTCAGACGCAAAAGACATATATTTTCAAAAAATGTACTCCAATTCCTTATAAATTTGTGATCTTCGCTGACATAAACTTGTTATACCTCAAAATATTTAAAATTACACCATTTTTTAAACACTGTTCTCAAAACTCGATTCCATTAAAAGGCGAAAAACACCTATGAAAAAAGCTGCGAAAGTTTCAAAATCGGAAAATTTTGGTTTTACTTGTAAACCACCATACAACTTTTCACTACTCAGTGATATGGAGATTACTTTTTCAGTGAATTTTCCGAAATTTTTCTGTAATCATGGTTGGTAACCGAATCAAATAGTGGTTTAGTAAAGATTTGTTTGTTTCGATTTTGGTATCGGTAACTGTAGTTCACTCATTTTAATTGGTGAAAAAGTATCAAAAATAGGTACCAAGGGATGTTTATATAAATTCCTTGAATCAAAAAATGGGTAAGTTTTGACCCCACTATGGCCGATAATCTTAGACACCCCAACCTTAGAATTGTTTTCTCTACAAAATATCCGAATTACATCAAAATCGGAGATTATATCATGTTAGTTATTATTGGTTATAAATAAATTAGATTCCTTTTTCCCACAAAATCGAATTTTTTATCTTTATATTTATTTTTATACTTTGCCCTTACACAAACAGACATCAAGTCGCATAAATTAACCTAATGGGGCGTTTTGAATGTTAAACAATATCTAGCGCTGAAGTCATATTTCTAGCAACACCAAACTCAGAATTTTCCATTCTAACGTGTAATCTGTTTTGTGTTACGGCTGCGAAACCTGAAAATGCACAAAAGTTATTGACAAACGATTACAGACACTTACTCGCAAATCTCTCAGAAATATTCTTGGTATATGGTTACCCAATCGGATCAGTAACACCGATTAATGGATTGTTCACACGACAGCAAAAACATGGCATCTTTGAAAAAATAATGCATAATCAGATTAGTGGGTACTTGAATACTTTCAATGTATTAGTCAATGAACAATCAGGCTTTCGACCCAAGCACTGCACTTACTAATGTTACGGAGGATATGTTGTGCCATTGATAATGTAAACCTTACCTTCATGGTTTTGTTAGACCATTCCAAAGCTTTCTATACGGTTGACTACTCCATAGTTTGCTTAAAGTTACGTCAACAATTTAACTTCTCAAGCTCTGCAACATCATTACTTTGATCATATCTTACAAATCTTTCTCAATCAGTGTATTTAATAAATTACTCTTCGACCTCTGTACCAGTCTCAATAAGAGTTCCCCAGGGCTCCATTTTGGGACCCTTACTGTTCAAATAATTTAATAAAGATCTACACAACATATTTCTTTAGGCATCTGCAAATGGACTCTCCCTAAACCCCACAAAACAAAGTACATAATAATAGGCAATAAATATACACAAATTAACTTTATCATTGATGTTCTAAGTGCAAGTTTTTTAAAGTGCAATAGTTTGGGTTTTTATAATATTCTTTATTTGAAAACAAAAATTGTTTGGGACCCTATAGAAAATAGACGCTATATGGTCATGGTTTGCAGTGGGAATATTACGTTTTTACACTGTACACATTCGGTCAACATGGTGTCAACTTCATGTAAACGTCATCCGTTACCTCTCTTTCTCCCCCTTTTCTCTCTTTCATTACTGAATTATAATACCCTCACAACTTGCACGCACAAATAAAGTAGATTCTAAACAAACAACATCGTTATTTTGGAGCTTTGATTGCCACTAGAATCTCTCCAATTGCCGACGAGAAAGAGGCCGGAAAAGATACGTGATACTGCTATTTGTACTCGATATAAAAAAATGATAATTTGCTTATTCAAAAATTTACTTATTTGCTACAGAAATTACTTTTGACGCCCAACGTGGGGCATAAGCTCGCGTGAATTTTGATTTTCTACCGTGTTATCATCTAGGGGCTGATGCGTAAGTAACATTTTTTGTTTTGTGTGTTTGTGGTGGTTTTCTCTTCTTTCTATTCTCTTTAATTTTTTTAAGCTACCGAACATTAAATTTTCCGTTTTGGTTCGGTTTAACCTTCGCACAGCTGCAAACCACTCGGGTGGAGTTTGTAGATTTTCAATCATTGATTACTTTACCGTTTTTGGTCAAAACAAAAAATACTTTCGACTCAGTGACTAAATTTTTTGTTTTTATCAGAAACTGTTAAATTATTCAAAATTCGAATATTCTTCCTATTTTTTTTTAGTTTTCCAATTTTTCTACGTCGTCTCCCAGGCACAGTTTTCCCCACTGTGGCAATTAACTTGTTTCAGAATACTGTTTTTTTTTATCACTATTTCGTATAAGTATTGCCTTTATATATTACATAAAGTATAATTATTTTTTGAAAATGTTGCTTTTATTAATTTATTATTCAAAATACAATAACATTTTGACAAATTTATCTAAAGTTGTAGTCCCAAGTAGATTGGTCTATAAACAATGTTCGCACTTTGTGTGAACCAGAAGTGATTGATTTCTCTAATACATATGCACATTTCTGCTTATGCTTCACTGGTATTTATCGTTGACCAATTATTGGCTGACCCCCGATTCCATTGTCCAATATCGTTGATTATTATTATATTCAAAATTTAATATCTTAGATGTTTGGTATGTTTTTCCCCATACTTGGGACTTTAGAATTAACCGCTGATATACAATTATTCATCCATGTTTTTTGAATAAGACATTTATTTTATGATCCTAAATGTAAAAATCTACATTTTTACTTGAAAATAATGGATATTTGAAGCAAGGGTATCTCATAAAACAGTAAAATACGTGACCATTACATGTCACGAAATCCTACAAGGAGCCCAGGTGAGTGGGCCCAAACAGGTTAATATTTTTTGTATGACAAAGAGCTCCTAAGACCTAGCTAACAATAACGTTTTCCGATATATAACTTCTCCAATTTTGCAGACGCATGTCCTTGCAATTTTTCCGACTATGTACATTTTGCAGACTTTTGAACCGCTAACTACTGTGTAAAATATGAAGAACAAACATGGGTGGGTTTCAGCACACTGCGTAAGTAAAAAGCTTTGCGAGTGCGAAGGTTAACGTAGTAAATCCGTTGCTTGCAATTCGCGATATTGATTGTTTCGGTTGTTGCTCAGTCTTCGAGACTGTAGTTATTCGTTTGATTAAGTTTTCTAGTCGGTATCGGATACTTTCAACAATGATACATCCTTTTTTCTCTTCAGCTCATTCCTATATTTCTACTCCGTCGGCTTTTGTCTTATGATGATGAATGACGCTTGGTGCGTATCGACTAAATTCTGGTAAACAACTGCTGAGTCTTTTTTCTATCTCTCATATCTGATTAAGTCTGGTCAGGGGATGCTCATGAATTTACACTGGATGTGAGAACTGCAGTATTAGTCTAAATGAAAAGAAGGTTGGCTCTAATTAAATTTTGTTTGGTGTATACCATTATGAATGTAATTTTCGGTATTAATTTTTGCCCCACAATTAACAACTAAAACCGTGTGTATACAGAATTATATTTGTTCTATAAACATACTGAACATACGAGGGAAGTTCAATAAATCTTAAAAACTGCGGAAAGAACAGAGAATGTTGGTATAAATTACGCAGTAAGTATGCGAAAATGACACACAAAAACCCCGGAACACGTAAACTTAATTTTGTAGCGTAGAATCCAGTATACTCCGTTTTAATAGGTTAGGTCAAAATAAAAATGTATTTAAATTTGCATTGACTCAAGCGATTTTTTGAATGTATTTTAAGCAAAAGACATCAAATTTGTTTGGAAATTACTTTATTTATTACAGTTTTATTAGTTTTTTGTTTCTATATACATCGAGATTACTTTTATGTTTACAAAAATATAGCAAATCAAACATATTAGCTAGATTGACACTAGTATTTCAATCTGGCTAAAGATGATATCAGAACACAAAAGAAAAGCTAGAGCCTCTATAATAGGCAGAGCTTTAACGAAGAACCTCTTAATCATAAATTTTGCTCCATTGTTGTCTTCTTAGTAATCCAACACGTGGTTACGGTCTTTTCCTAACAAGCATCATGATGTAACTAAACTTTGAACTTTACTTATTGTTTATATGTCAAAACTTATGTCTAACAATGATGGCCGTCCTGGTTTTGTTAATCACACTTAATATGGAAATAAAAAAAAAACTATTGGCAGCACTTTTAATAGATATACAAACTGACAACTTATCGACGCACTGTGGCTTCAAATGATGTCAAAGTGGCGATTAATTGAAATTTTGAAATCAAGTTATTATAATTAAATTTTGTATCGGCTAAAAATAGATAAAATTTTGCATCACAAGTTGTCAACATCAATCAAAAAAAAAAAAAAAAAAAAAATCAACTATGTTGTTTACTTATTTTGTAGTGAGCTGTCAAATTTAGAAAATTTTTGCTGTTTTTGCAAAAAGTGAAAAAACTAAAATTCTTTGCGATTCAAGCGCATATTTTTTCAATTAAATCTTTCAAAAGTAAAATATTTATGATGGAACCTTCAACTTTAGGTATATACTTTTTTGTTTAAAAAAATATGTGTAAATATTTTTAATTGCACAATTAAAGGTCGAAAAAAACATAATTTTTATTTTTAATAAAAATTATATCAAACTTGTATAAAAGACAACGTATGGTCTTGTTTACAACTTCCTCTGGACATTTTGTTTTTAAAAACAAATGTACAAATCAAAAGGGAAATAAACAAAAACGTGTATTGAATACTTACCAAAGGTAGACATACACACAAAAAACAAGCTTTCAATTTATTTTTGATCAATGGTGATAATCTTTAACTTCGAGCACATATATTCGTTCTCATTTAGTGAGAAAACTAGTTTCTATGAATGTTTGATGTTTGGCATGGGATTGTTACCTCTTTCAAAACGTGTTCTGATGATGGGAACCTAGAAAGTTCCCGAAATAGATCTATCAACACATTCCTGAAAGGGTCAAATAATAAATTTAAAAACAAAAACTCTATAGATTATTTGTTAGGACAACATCCTAATAAGAGAAATATAGAGTATGGCCTCGAATTTGAATAATTTTCATTTTTAATAATTTTTTTAAAAGATGTCCAAAATTGGAACATTTTCCACATTTACTGGGCTGCACTTATTAAGTTAGTTATAGTTGGGTTTAGTTTTGTAGATTTAAAAAAAGTATATGTTGTCAATTTGTATTTAAAAAAAAACAACAGCCGAGACCATGCGTTTTTTGTATTTTGTGGTTGTCATTTATTGATCAAAACCTGTAATTGAATTTGTTGTGTTTAAATATTATATTTCTAATATTTTTGTTTTTGTTGATGCATTCTATTTTTTTAGAGATGGGTGCGTGAGTGATTTCGATCACTTATGCTCACGTAAACAAAATTTTGTCACACATACAAAAAGAGTTTCGAGAAAGAACTGCTTTGATTGTTGATCAGCCAAAACCCGGCTTTGGCAATTCTAATGACGCGGAAATTTCTGTTGAAATTACAAAAGTGGACTTAACTCTGATAAAAAAATTGCATACATTACTATTTTTTGTTTTTTGTGGTCATGATATTCACTTGGAAACTGTTCGGAGATTTGCTCACAACACAGATAGATACTATCCGTGGTTTTGCATGCCTCCCACTTTACATAATTTTTTTATTCACGGGCCGGAGATTGTACAGCATGCACTTTAAACAATTGGAGTATTATCTGAACAAGCAAGAAACAAAGATTTTAAAAATTATAGAGAGCACTTTGCTCTTAAATGAAGCCGGTTAAAGATCAATGTAGATATTTTTCAATAGGTTTCTTCTAAGTTCTGACCCATATATATCTAGCATGAGCAAGAAATTTGAGCAGATATATATATATATATATATATATATATATATAATTTACCAACTTCAGAATTAAAATTATTAGTTTTGTCAAATATTTCTGATGAAAATTATCATTAAGATTATGATAATTAAGATAGTGATAAAGAAGATGATGATAATATCGATGAAGATAGTGATGATGATAATGATGCTGAAGATTATGATAATGAAGATGAAGATTATGATAATTGGGATATTTATGATGAATTTGATAATGCAATTATTTAAATATTTTTTAATATTTTAGCTTCCATTTTTTTTTTTTTGGTTTTAAACCCTCCATCCCATAGTGCAGGAGGGTATATTCACTTTGTCAAATGTTTGTAACTCTTTTAAAAAATTCTGGGACCCCATAAACTATATATATTCTTGATCAGCATGAATAGAGAAGTCGATATAGCCATGTCCGTCTGTCCGTCTGTCCGTCCGTCTGTCTGTGGAAACACAAAATACTCCGACAGTACAGAAGAGGTACTGCTAATTTTCAGTCAAATTGTTTGTTGATATCATGAGCAGTTTGCTAGTGAAAATGATCAAAATCGGTTAACGCGTTCAAAAGTTATGAGTGAAAATGTGGGAAGACCTCTAAAAATTTTGAAGCAAATTTTAAACTATACTATTTATTTCATCATACATACATACATACGTACATTCAATGCTTATACACAAGAATATACGCAAGCAGGGATGGCTGTCAATATCGCTGAAATACCGTCCCCGATTCTAACACCTTTCAACTGACTATCGTTATCGCTTAAATACCGTTACCTATATTCTTGAAATACCGTTATCCGTAAAATATCGTTACCTTAAAATACCGTTACCGAAATAATCTAACAAGATCTGAACAAAAAAACTTCTGTAAATAGATATATTTTCCCAAAGTATGATCATAAACTAGACAGTCATTTAAACTCGGGCATAATGCGGTTAAAAATTGTGGTGTGCATTAACATTACCTGAATAACTAAAATAACGTTATCCTTAAAATGCCGTTACCAAAATAATTGAAAAATCTTTTTCCCTGAAATAAAGTTACCGAAATATCTAAAATATCGTTACCGCTAAAATACCGTTAGCGAAATAAATAAAATACCGTTAACGCTAAAATCCCGTTACCGAAATAACTGAAGTATAGTTTCCCCTAAAATACCGTTACCGAAATAAAGGAAAATAGCGTTACTACGACCAATAACCACATAGAATCGGTTACCATCCATGGTCATGATCAACACTTAAAAACAAAAAAAAACCGACAAAATATTGTTGTTTTTTTTTGTTTTGTTTTGTAATACAGTATGTATGTACGTATGTTTAGTGGCAATCGCAGGCAGAGTTGCAAGGTTTGACGATTTGTCGTCATTTTGATGATATTTAATACCCAAAATAACTAAATGACTATTTGACGACTTTTGCTTCCAAAATGACGATTTTTTGACAATAATTTAATATGTCAGCAAGATCTACTTATTTATCATTCTCATAAAATCGCCGGCTCGATTATTAAATTTATATTATTTCGTTAAAAATTGAAACCAAAAACATTGTTTTTTGATCAATAGCTAGCTTTTATATGCTAATATGATGTGAAATACAATTTTGCAAAAATGCAAATCCTAGAATTGAATAAAACTTAATCCAAACCGCATTTATTTTTTTATAAATTCATTACGGTTTTGGCTTAATTTAGTTTCTGTGTTTATATGTTTAGAACATTTTTTTAAATTTTTATTTAAATCTAACTCCAATTAAATTTTATAAAATTTTAAATTTTTATAAAATTTAATTGGAGTTAGATTTAAATAAAAATAAAAAAATTTTCATGTTAAAACACAAGGCATGGACTTTTTTTGCGAAACAAACAGATCTCTAGCCCGAATATATTTCATGTTGAACTTTAAATGAAACAAAATAAATCCAAAAATAAATCCGCTGCTTAAAAAACAGGCCTAATAATATAAATAAAGTGCCAAAATTTAATAATTAAAAAATATAACATTAAGTTTGTTCGATAACACAAAAATTTGTACAAGTTTTTACTGGAAGGTGTTCGTTTAGACAAATACGCAGTAAAAACTGGTAAAAAGAGAGAGTAAAGTGACAGTTTGATGCCAAAGAACTTACAAGTTTTTACTGGATACATTTTTGCCAGAAAGAATTTGTAAGATGAAAAAAACATATGACTAAAAAATAAAAAAATATGCTTGTATATTTAGTTAACAAAAACAAAAATTAAATTAAATTTTAATTGTTTATGGATTGAAAGTGAAAATTATTAAATAACTAACTATGGAAGAAGTTAAAAAACATTAAAATCATTTTTGGTCGATAATTTCAATTAACTTTTTCCTTTTCCATAATGACCAGTTGATTTTTTTTTAATATTTAAAACAAGCTGTTTTATCTAATTTAATAGTTCCTACAAATTTTCTGTTCGTTTACTCTTTTGTAAATTTGTCTTACTATTTGTAATTTTGTTACTGAGTAGTTTTTACTGAACTTTACAGGAAAAGTAATCGAACAGACTCATTGTTAAAGAATTTCCAAATTTTGTAAAAGAATTTAATATTTAAAAAGTTGTGCCACTGAAATGTTGCTCACAGAATTATGCAGATATAAGTGATTAACAGTTCAAGTGGTAAAATTTGTTTGATTTAAAGTTGTATTTATTTGATCTTTCAACATTATATTTTTGTTATTTTATTAATTAATAATCATATAATTACAAGTTATATACTATTACCCTAACCGAGCACTAGCTACTATGGCCTTCGGCGCGTTGTAGCGAAAACAGATCAGTGCCTCTGGTGGGAATCGAACCCACGACCCCCGCACTGATAAGCCAGCACGCTACCAACTAGCTTATTGGGGCAAACTGTTTCAACATTTTATAAATATGAATATCGTTGTAAAATATAATGATTTTCGAAGTTTAAACCAAAGAGAAGTGTCAAAAATGGTGTTATATTACAACGATAACACGTTAACATTTGAAATGTGAATAACATTATTGTATTTTATTTTTTATTAAAACTTTATCCCTCTTCTCACAAATATATTTTATTTTGACGATTTTTCAAAATATGATGACGATTTTGACGATTTTTTCTAGAAAATTTGTCGTTTTTATGCTTAGCAAACCTGGCAACACTGGTTATGAGTGCAAATGCGAGAAGCTCTCTAAAAATTGTTAAGCTAATTTATAAAGTATTCTTTTGTTTTCCATATACCAGGCTTGCCATATATTTTTTTTTGTTAACCCCAAAAAATCAAAAAATCACCAATTAGAAAAAGGTAGAACAAAATAGTTTAGTTAAAATTCTTTATTTATTTGACTGCATTAATCAGAGTTGCCAGACACATTAATCGTTATCAAATCAAAAAAATATCCAGGAACAAAACAAAATATGCATTTTTTTCCTTAAAAACATTAATTTTTATTTGATACATACAAAAATAATCTAAATTAAAGTATTGATGTGTAAAAACCTATCGAATTGCACAAGCAAATAAGCTGAAAAACAATAATTTTTAATACCTTTTTTGTGTCTCGAAAACACCCTAAACACTCGAAAGATTTTTTTTTATAATTTTTGACAAACTTAATTTCATCACACTTTCCGTTTTACTTATGTGATGTATAGTATAAACACATGTGTTGTAATGTAAACTGGCATTTCATAATTATTTCATTATGTATGTCTCCGCAAGCGCATTTTTGTTCCCTTAAATTTATCTAAAATTCTGATTATTCGAAACTGTTTTTATGCGTTTGTATTCATTGCATCTCTTCTAACGATCCAAAAATATATTTTAGTAACTTTCTTTCATTATTATATAGGCAAAGAGACAAACAACAGGCGAATTTTACAACAGTTTTTTTAACATCATAAGGAACTATTAAAATATATATATTTTTCACTACACGTTCTTCTTTAGGTAATCAGAATAACCTTTGAATACCCACTGTTATAAGCATGCAGAATTTCAGATTCATTTTAGTAAACTTTAATTAAACATTTTTTTCTTTTGTAACATTCCAAATACATTAATCAATCAGTCATATTTTGTTTTACTTATAAAAACAACATTATTTTTGTTATTTTTACAAAGAATATAGATATTAATATTGTTTGCACTTTCCCTGGTTTATGAAAACACCGAGATGGAGGGTATCCAAAAATTCGTCACAGCCGAATTTAATCTTTTTTTATACCAAATTCGGCACATCGGACTTTAATGCTTCCACTTGTTTTAAGCTGAGTTTTCTGTATTTATGAATATTCACCAATAAAAAATCATAATATTCTCTTACGAGGCTTCTTTCAGATAAATTTTTACATTTATGGTATTTAGTGAAAAACAGAAATAAAATTTTTAGTTAAATTTATACTAATATAAATAAATATAACATATAAATTTTTTGAAAGCTTTAATAATACCTTAAGTACGCTCTAATTTCCAATTCGATTTATAAATTTATCGCTTTTCCATCTAAAGTTACAGCCAAAATTGTCAACTTAGATTTTTTTCAGAAAAACAAGAAAAACACACCTAATAGGTCAAAAAAATTTGTTCTTCCAATTTTTTCTAAAATGTTGTGTTTTTATGTTTATTTATCAATCTTTGTTACATTCTTGAGTTATATTTGTGTATCTCTGGCGCTTATTGAAAACCAAAAATTGTATTTAAAATTATATTTATCCTGATATAAATACTAGAGCTCGTCACAAAAATTTGACTTTAGGATATTACCACTTTTTTCACGGCTTTTAGATCAATAAAAACAATTGCGTTATTATTTTTTTAAAATTTCAACTCCTTCCACTGGTGAGTGGTGTCCAAAAACGCGAATTTGGGGTCACTTTTACTACAGAGCAAAAAGGGTATAATTTATATGGAATTTGAAACTGACATTCGATTCTACGCCATAAATTATTAAACAAAAACTTTTTTCCGGGTTTTTAAAGTGCACCGTTTAGCCAGTAGAGTGGGCGGAAACTCTGCGTTTTTAAAAACTTTGTAAAATAATTTTTTTAATCACACACAATAAAAATGTATTATCAACTGAGAATAATGGTACAAACATTTTTGACATATCACGAACTGATAAATGATTTAGGTATCATTTTTATTTATTAATAATCATATAATTACAAATTATATCCTATTACTATAACCGAGCACTAGCTGCTATGGCTTTCGGCTCATTGTAGCGAAAACAGACTAATGCATCTGATGGGAATTGAACCTACGACCGCCACACTGATAAGCTAGCACGCTACCAACCAGCCAACCGGGGCGCTTGTTTAAGGTATCAATTTCGTTAAAATGAATAAATATATTTTTTAGCGCACACAATGAAAGTGTTTTTTGAGCTCAGCAAAATGTCACAAGCATTTTCGATATATCGCGCCCGTTAAAAAGTTTTTAATCAAGAAAATATAGCGTTTTAGTGGAGACAACATTTTGAAAATTTAATAACTTTTAACTGGGTTACAATAAACCTAAAAATTTTGCACCATTTTTCTCAGCTAAAAATGCTTTTTGATAGAATGAACTAAAAACTACTTTATAAGCTTTTTGAAAAAATTTTATTTTTCCATCCACTCTATTTACTAAATGGTGCACTTTAAAAAATGGGGAAAACATTTTTTTATCAAATAATTTTTGATGTTGAATCGAAAGGTGAATTTAAATTTCATATAAATGCAGCTCTATTTGCTCTGCAGAATAAGGACCTCTAAATCAGCGTTTCTGGGAGGCGCGCGCCAGTGGATGATAAACCATTTTAAAAAATTTATGATATCTCAAAAGCAAAGAAATTTTATACTTTTCTGACGATAAATACATATTATATACCCACAGAGAAATATTTAGCAATTTTCCAACTGAAATTCGGTTACTAACCCTCAAATTCGGTTAATACAAAAAAAAAAATAAGTTAGTAGAAAAGTTAGTAAAACATCTTGTGAATTAGGTAAACTAAAAAATTATATTTTAAACTAAAATTTTAGTTATACTTAGTCAGCACTTAACTGTTTTGAACTAATGTTTTACTAATATTTTACTAATTTATGTTGCTAAAAAAATTGTGCTGATTAGCACATCAATACTGTGAACGACAACCAGATTAAAAGTTATACGCAGAATGAATTAGATGTCATGATGTAGTAGTGACGAGGAAAATTATACTAAAAAGTACAACTCTATTAAGACATGGAAGATATTTGTATCTGTTTTTCATACATAAAACAAAATTGTGGATTGGAACAACTTAAATTTTGCGTTTTCACCGGCTTGTGAAAGTAATTGTCTATTAATTAAATAAAAGGCAAAATATAATATTTAAATTTAAAAAAGATTAAATGTGTATTTGTAGTCAAATTGAGTCGTCAAGTATACAACAGGTAGACAGACTAAAGCGAAAGACAAAGACATACATCTTAGGTAAATTTTTATGTTTTCATTTTCTTATTGCAAAAAAACGGGTTGTATATTGTTATTTTTCGTTTCGTTTCTTTAATTCTCTGCGGCATTAGTGTTCCTTTAAAATATAGCATCATTGAGACAACCATTGATGTAAGTAGTTGACAGATAAGTTTGTTTGTGTTATATATAATTATTTCTATATATTTGCAGATATTACATTATTTCATGTCGCCAACGTGGGAGTATGAAAATTTTTATATTTTTCTACGTATTGTAAAGTATTTTAAGAAGAATCACAAAAATATGCTTTATGATTTTCAGCAAAATATATTAACTAAAGTAAAAATTTTGTACAAATTTTTTTATTTTTTTTCAGTCTACTAATATTCAGCAAAAATTTTTTTAATGTTTAGCAAGGGTTTGTTAGTTTCTAATCCACTAAGTTTTAGTAAAATTTTTGATGCATCTACTAAACTGACATTAGCAACTACTTTGCTGACATTAGCAATTTTTTTTGCAAGCACCCCCCTGACTAAAATTTTGCTGAGTGTACCAATTTCAGACGATTGGCACAACTTAACTTTAGTTTTCACAGCAAAGTTCAGTTAATTCAACTGAAGTTTAGTTGGAACACACAAAATATTAGTAAATTTAATGTTAATATCGTTGTACTAACAAAATTTTTAAGTTGTTACAATTAATATACACTTTTCAATTCGGTTGGCACTTTATTTCTCTGGGTGTAGTAATTCTTTAATTTTTTCAATACACTCAAACCTCGTTTTATGCTATTGATTCGTTCCGCAAAAATCCGCATAAAATGAATTCGCATAAAACTATACCCTAGCTTCATATAAAAACTACTGATTCGTTCTTGAATTTAAAAAAAAACGCATAAATTCAAATCAAAGAATTAAAAGTCATACAAAACCGCATAAAAAAAGTCAACAAAAAAGTTTATTTCATTTACTTAAAAAAAAAAAAATTAATTAAAAATTTATAAATAAATAAGGAAAACAAACAAACATTTAATATTAATTCAGTATAAAAAAAGGAACAAAAATTTAAATTTAATTAATATTTTTATAAGATTTTATGTTTCAAAATCATTTAATAACTGTCTGCATCGTTTTTGAACTGGTTCTATATCGCTTTCATCACTAGATGGAACAATTATATCATTTGGTATATCATCACTTTCATCTCCTGAAAGGTTCTCATTATGACAAAAAGAAACGGCCGAGGATTCTTCAAGAACTTTTTTGTTTTCTTCTCGTACAAAATAATTTGTCAACAGACTTTGTGATTTTGATTTTTTTAGTTGTTTGTACAACTCTTGATATCCTGAAAATATATCGTTAAGGCCACGTTGAATCTTTATTGCTCGTTCCGTATCTGGATCCACATTGAAAATTTCGTTTTGTAAAGCATTCACTGTGTTAAGAATTTCACCAATTTTTTTTGAAGTAAGAGGTTCAACAACTTCCTCACAGTCGCTCTCGCAATGAGTTTCTTGGATATTATCCGTAGTTAAACTAATAATATCTTCATCGGATAAAGGCACTTCAACAAGAAGTTCTTCTAAATCATTGTGGTTCAGAGAATCAAATCCTTCTCCTCCAATTTGACGAGCCAGGGTAAAAATTTCATCAGATAATGAAGATATTTGCCCTCCAGTGTTGCTACTAACACAGTCAGGCCATACAGCTTTCCAGCACGCATTTAAGGTATGCGGTCGTATTTTGGATGCGGCAGATGCAGCCAGAACTATGCAATCAAAAATAGTAAATTTTTTCCATGCTTCGATTAATGTTAATGTTTCATTTTCAATTTTATTTAAAATGAATTCATATGTGCTCTTTATGTAGTATTTCTTAAAAGTGGCAATTATTCCCTGATCTAGAGGTTGAAGAACGCTAGTTGTATTGGGTGGCAAAAATTCGACCTGAATGTTTGGATGTTCTAAACGAGGATGTCCAGGTGCATTGTCTACAATTAGTAAAATTTTGAATTCCAGACCTTTTTCCTTCATATAAGCTTCCACTTCTGGCACAAAACATTTGTGAAACCATTCACTAAACAATGCAGATGTAACCCAAGCTTTTGCATTTGCCATCCAGTGAACTGGCAAACGTTTTAAATCTTTACCTTTAAGCGCGCGTGGTTTCAAAAACTTGTTAACAACTAGTGGTTTCAACATTTTATCTCCTGAAGCGTTGCTGCATAGTTAGAATGTTAATCTTTCTTTACAAGCTTTAAATCCACTAGCTCTCTTTTCGGATTTTGCAATGTAGGTTCTACTTGGCATTTTTTTCCAAAGTAGGCCAGTCTCATCTGCATTGAATATTTGATCTGGGCAGTAACCTCCTTTTTCAATTATTTTTTTAAATTTTTCTGGGTAATTTGCGCATGCCTGCTCATCTGCTGATGCTGACTCACCTCTTATTTGGATATTGTGAAGGTTATTTCTTTTTAAAAATCGTGCCAGCCATCCATTACTTGCTGAGAATTCTTTTGGCGTGGAAACTGAAGGCTCTGATTGTTTAATCTTTTCATAAAATACAAGAGCTTTTGCTTTTATCATGTATCCGCTTATAGGAATCTTCCTTTTTGTTAAATCCTCAATCCATAACACAATAGATTTTTCCACTTTTTCAATCAGTGTGTCTCTTGAATAAGAAGAATATTTAGAGCTCAGTTTTGTGCCAGAAATAACGGATTTTCTTATGGAAACCTCATTATTTTTTATCGCGCGTATAGTTGATTTTCCCAGTTTGTACTCCTTTCCAAGTGCCGTATATTTTGCTCCATTTGCAATACGATCTAGAATTTGAATTTTGGTCTCTAGGGATATTGTTTGTCGATTTTTCTTATTTATGTTCATGGTGTTATCTGAAAAACTAAAAATTTCTTAGCACAGAATCTTCAAAATTAGAAATTTAATTCGCTTACTTTGTCACTTTTACGATAAATAAAACGAAAAACTAAGGTTCTTTTAAATATTTGATGTCACAAAGGAAATACATAAAACAATTTACTGCAATAATAACATCCAACCTGTTGATACAATTAAAAGGGATTTCCCCTAAATGGTAAAACAAACGCACATAGTACATATACAGTTTGAAGCTGAGACTTGTTTGTTACCGGCGGCGATGTTACCATGTATACTGATATCAGTGTTGCTCATTGTTAAAAATTTGTATATGCAATAATAACGCAAAAAAAATTAAAATTTTAAAACCGCATAAATTTGAATTCGCATAAAACGAATTCGCATAAAACGAGGTTTGAATGTAACACATTCTGCACGCTCTAATTTTCAATTTTATTTATTAATTAAAAAGGGTTAAAAAATTTTTTTTACAGCATTTTCCTAAAATGCTGTGTTTTTATGTATTTGTAATAACTCATCAATAAATAAAATAATTTTTTGAGTTTAAAACTACACCTTTACTGAATTAATCGCCATTCTGAGTATCATCGAACCCACTGTGCGCTGAACCGAATTTCCTCATTTTTTTTAGCAAAATGCTCGGAAATATGTCCGAGAGCGTCTGCTTTAAACATATTTTATGTTAAAAGCATATTGTTATCAATATAACTTTAGTAAATTCAACCAAAAAAAAAAAATAGTAAAACATATAGTATTATGTCAAGTCAAAATAGTAAAATTTTTAACTAAAATCTCCATTTGAACTAAAAATTAGTTAAAATTTTGCAAAGTTGGACTACTAACTTTTTTCTGTGAGTGTATCACCAATATTCTAACTTGTTCTGGGTCAGCTAAACATAATTTTTTTGGTTTTGAGTAACTGGTTTTAGAATTTATGTTCTAGAACGAGTTATGTTAATGAAAGCCAGTTCTTTTAATATTTCCAAGGAATATATGTAAATAAGTAAAATAATAATCCTGAATTGAAATGCCTTAGCCAATATTGTATGCGTATTTGCATAAGTATAAATTCTTAATTTTCTAAAATATCTATTGTAAATTCAATTTAATTCAAATCTTTAATATTATCACATGTTTTTTAAAATTAACACGCTGTTGATTTTATAATTAAGTTTAATTATACACTTCCTAATCTTGCATTAACAAACACATTAACATAATGAAATGAAACGAACGAAGTATCTTACAAAGAAAACGCCCAAAACTTTTCATGTGGTTCAACCAAACACCGCACCGTCTAAGTAGGTCTGAAGCTGACCAGCAAACAAACCATCAAGCCAACAGGTTAAAGTTATGTCAGTTGTAGTAAATTCATTTAAGACAAGTAACTAAACTTAAGTCAATTTCCAATCAGACTTTCTATAGATAGCATTCATAACTTTTGGTAGCGTAAAAATTTCATTGCTGACCAGATTGTCCGCATTCCATTCAAACGAAACAAGCAAACAAAATACATACACTAAAAAATAAAAGGTAATAAAGTCAGCGAAAAATTTTGCCGAGTCCGCAAAATTTTAGTTAGGAGGGTGCTTGCAAAAAAATTGCAAATGTCAACAACATCTCATCAAGCTCGCTGATTTTCAGCAGCAAAATTAGTAGATACAGTAAAAATTTTGTTAGCACTTAGTTGATTAAAAATTAAAAAATGCTTGCTAAAAGTTAATACAATTTTTGCTGAATATTAGTAGACTGAAAAAAACTCAACAAATTTGTAGAAACATTATACCTTAGTTAATTTATTTGCTGAAAATCTTACAAAAATTGCGATTCTTCTAAAAATAATTTACAATACGTTGCAAAATATAAAAATGTTTATACTACCACATTAACGCCATGAATTAATGTCTGAAAATATATACAAATAATTGTATATAACATTAACATCAATGGTTGTCTAAATGATGACATCTTTTTAAGGAAGACAAATGCAGCAATTCTAAAAAAAATAACAAACTATGTTTTCTTTTTGCAACAACATTAAAATTACCTAAGATGTGTGTCCTTGTCTTTCGCTTTAGTCTGTCTACCTGAAGATATGTTTGTTTGCAATTTGACCCCACTACATTAATAATCACCAGGGCTCGGAACTTTATGTAAATACATGTTTGTTGTCATTAGCTGCAGAACAACGTTAACCAAATAATGGCTTAGATTTGTTAATGCATATTTTTGCATATTTTGCTATAAATGCATATTTCAATGCATATTTTGACACTTTTGTTGCATATTTTACTATAAATATTTTGCATTGAAATTAATATTTTTAATGACTAGGTTATATGAATGTTTGAGATTTACATGAGGTTGTCACTTCTTTCAAAACTTGTTCTGAAGATGGGAACCTGGAAAATTCCCATCATTTTTATTATTACTTAAAATTATATCAAACTTGAAAATTCTTTCATATTTTACTAAAAATAAATTTTACGCAATTTATAAATTTTTTAATAAAAATATTTTTCAAATGTACACATATAATTTTTTAATCACGAAACAATAAATACCGGAGGAATGCAATTAGTAATTTTCTGACGATTGTTTATTCGAATTTTAAATTTTTTAACCACTTTTTAAAACAAAAATTGCAACACTTGTCTTAATATCATTTTCCTCGTCTACTTCATTGTGAGTATATATTTCAGTCTGTTTGTCGACCACACTATTAATGTTCTTATCATGAAATTTTTTTAGCAAAATAAATTAGTAAAACATTAGTAAAATATTAGTACAACATTAGTTTAAAACAGTTAAGTCCTGAATATTTATAACTAAAATTTTAGGTGGAAACACATGTTCAGCAAAAAATTTGCTGCAAAATAGTATACTGGATTTCCAAGACGTTTTATTAACTTATGTTTCTGAGTGTATTTTATTTAACCAACTACTAGTATTCAGTCAGTCAGTAATAGAGTATTAAGTGACCAATTGACTGGTTGACTTAACCACTAACTGACTGGCAGTCTATAAAAGACCAAATTAACAGCTATGCACCTAACTATGTATGAGTAACGTACAAGTATCTTTAAGTTTGTATTTTTTTTCACTGAGCAAAAGAAACAACGAAATACCCCCTCTTGGCAAAAAAGAAACATAATATCAACTGTTCATTACAGGTGATTGTGACTACGACGGTGAAAACGGCAAATAATGGCGACGCACCTTACTGAGGTAAAACATTTACTATTGAACAAGCGAAAAGGTAGTTATAGGAAAAAATTACACTATTTTACATATATCTGTTTTGGTATTCCAAGATAGAGCATTTCTAATTTTTGGGTTCGCCGTCTCGACATATAAAGAGTGTTAAAAATTTCTAAACTTTATGTAAAAGAAGCAGAAAATATTGTTTTACTAAACTGAAAAAAAGTTAGGGAAGTCGGCAGTCTTTTACTGAGTCAGCAAAATTTAAGTCAGGAGGGTGCTAGCAAAACAAAATTGCTAATATCAGCAAATCTTATGCTGAAAATCTGCGAGCTGATTTTTAGCAAACAAATTAGTAGATTCAGCAAAAGTTTTGCTGAAGCTTAGTGGATTAAAGATTAAAAAACGCTTGTTAAAAATTAAAAAAAAATATTTGCTGAATATAAGTAGAATGGAAAAAGAATTTGAAGAAAAATTATACTTTAGTTAATTTATTTGCTGAAAATCGTACACATATTTTTGTGATTCTTTTAAAAACAAT
Organism: Delia radicum; assembly: GCA_021234595.1. Taxonomy (NCBI): domain Eukaryota; kingdom Metazoa; phylum Arthropoda; class Insecta; order Diptera; family Anthomyiidae; genus Delia; species Delia radicum. The sequence goes on from CM037851.1 coordinate 102,936,900, forward strand.
TTACAATACGTTATAAAATATAAAAATGTTCATACTCCCATAATGACGATATGAATTAACGTAATATCTGAAAAATATAGAAATATTTATACACACAGAGAAAAATTTAGCTATTTGCCAACTGAAATTCGGGTACTGAGACTCAAATTCGGTTAATACGCATTTCAGTCGGTTGGTAAAACTGAACATTTGTTTTCACAACAAAATTCGCTTAATTTAACTGAATTTTAGTTGCAACACTCAAATTATTCAGAAATCTAATGTTAATATCGTTGTACTAACTGAATTAATAAGTTGTTAACATTAATATACACATTTTAATTCGGTTGGCACTTTATTTCTCTGTGTGTATATAACATAAACAAATTTATCTTTCAACTACTTACATCAATGGTTGTCCAAATGCTGGCTTCTTTTAAAGGAAGGCAAACAGAAAAGGGAAACATAAAAAACTACCTAAGATCTGTGTTCTTGTCTTTCGCTTAATGCTGTCTACCTGTAAGTATATTTGGTTACAATTTAACCACACTGCATAACTAATCTCAATAAACATTTAGTTTACAACTACTCATTTAATCTTTATTAAATTTAAATATTTTATTTTGCTTATTATTTAATTAATAGACGATAAATTTCAAAAGCCGGTGACAACAACAAAATTTAAATTTTTTAATCCACATTTTTTTATGTATGAAAAACAGATACAAAATCTTCCATTGTTAATGTTTTATGTCTTCCAAGAGTTGTACTTTTTAGTATCATTTATCTCTCCTCTACTACATCTTGACACGCGCGACATGTACTTCATTTTGAGTATATTTTTCAATCTGGTTGTTATCCACACTATTAATGTGCTTATCAGCACAACTTTGTTAGCAAAATAAATTAGTAAAATATAAGTAAAATATTAGTAAAACATTAGTTCAAAAAAGTTAAGTGCTGAATATGTATAGCTAAATAAAGGGTCCGCCATCTAACGTTTTTTTCAACTAGTGCTTATTTCGTGAATGGTAACACTTAGCTCATGTCTGATTTGACAGATAATTAGTTTTATCCTTCCGCTGAACGAATATGGTCCGTATGTTCGTTATCTTGTGAAAAAAGTGAAAGAAACTGGCATCCTCATCGATAAACCAAAGCGTGAAAAGCCAAAAACAGTGCGTACACCCGAGAATATTGCTGTGTTATACATAAGCTCCCTGATATTGCAGCGTCGGAAATTATTCCTGCATTAGTGGAAAAGCCTGTCCATGCCAGGCAAAAACTTATGATATAAAAATAATAAATATGTTTTACCAGCTGCTTTACTTTTTCCAAATTTTGAATTGTATATAACCGATAAAAAAAAAAAAAAACTGATATGATGCTTTAAATAGTTTTATCTAATTTAATATGTCCACAAACATAATTATATAATATTGCCCGATTAAATTGTATCTTATTAGATTTAATTGTATCATATTCGATTTATTTATATTCAATTAGAAGTGTTTTGATATAGTTTTGTCCGAATTTTGTCTTCATCGAATTTAGTCAAATTATACGTTATACTATAAAGTTATATCTAATTTAATATAATATGATATAATATGGCCTGTTATTTTAAATATAAATATCGTATTGTTCCTTCTAATTTTCAAAACATTCATACAACTTCTGTAGTTTCATTTAAGGTACATATTTCATTCACATAACTTGAAATCAAACCCGCTGTTTAGCAATTTTATTACAATAATTTTTCTGACTTTTTACAGTTTTAGCAAATTTTATCGCTATATTTTCAAGTAAGCTTAACAAATGTTCTTGAAATAGAATGAGCCTTTTATAAACAGCCGTCACAGCTAGAAAACATTTATTTTAAAATAATGGCTCATACGCAAAATACTCTATTTGTAATTACTATTGAAAAATATATGTGCAAAAATCAGCCAAAAATATATATAATTACAAAAGTGTTTCTAATAAAAACTCCCCTTTAGTGACAAATATGTACCGACACGGAGGTTTTTGTTAGGAACACTTCTGCATCTAAAATATGTTTGCCTCATAATTTCGGCATATACTTTTGGGAAGCATTCACATGTTATACTAAAAGCTGGACCTTGGTGTCGTTTTTGAACGCCATGCTGCCATATAACATTATTGACAAATCGTGCATCAAAAACGTCTTAGGATAATAACCCTTTTCTTGCTGATATACCTCTTCATAAATGGCCCTTTCCACTGCATGAACATTTGATTGGGTCGATTGATTATTTAGCGATTGAGTTAGCGAAAACCATCAGAAAGGTAATGCATGGACCCTTTTGGATACACTTTATTTCATGCATTATTTAATAACAAAATAAAGCTGTTGATTTAAAATGTTAAGTGGTTATAAATTAATTTTTTTTTTATTAAGAAATATGTGTATAAAATTAATATTAACTTGTGAAGTTTCTGCACATAATTACAGAAATTTTAAAGAACAAGCCCACATACATAGAATGCGGTCTTATGAAAAAGTATTAATCCTTGCCTGAATCTAGAATGTGCAAATATTAATACAAAAAACATAAAATGTAAAAAATATAATTTTATTGTCACCAATGTCTTTGGTGCACAATGCGATATTAAGCCCCGTTCACATAATCACACAAGTGTTCCAGAAATTAATTGTATAAAGCAAATGTATGTGAACACAATTCGTTACGCACATGTCAAAATAGCGACAGACATTTAAAACTATGAACACACATTTAAAAAAATCGACACACATTATTTGACAAGCTGTATTTTTTGAAATATTTCAAAAAGTTACCACATGTCTTAACACAAGTGTTGTGTTATACACAAATAAAAGTAAACAAAGATTAAAATCAACAAATGGTGGAAAAAATAAATAACCAAGCCCCGTTTACATTATCACACATGTGTTAATACTTTACTTCACACAAGTGTATTGACAAGTTTGATAAAATTCTCTTTTTGTCACAAAAGTATGAATGAAAAATCGTTTGATTTTTCATACTCTTATCGACACACACAAAAACTACATTTAAATTGCTCATTTTTCTTCTAATTATTTATTTTTTCTACCATTTTTTGATTTTAATATTTGCTTACTTTTATTTGTGTATAACACAACATTTGTATTAAGACATGTGGTAAGTTTATGAAACATTTCAAAAAATAAAGTTTGTCAGACAACGTTTGTCGATATTTTGACATGTGTATAACGAATTGTGTTCACATACATTACACATTCGCTTTATACAACACATTTCGGACATGTATAACACACTTGTGTTATTATGTAAACGGGGCTTTAGAAGATAATTTTTTTTAAAAAAGCATTTTTTGTGTGTGTATAACTGTGTGAACAATCTAACTATTTCTTTTATACTTTCTTGACAGACAGATAATTTTATCACAATTTTCATTATACTTGTGTGAAGTAAAGTGCAAAAGCATGTGTGATAATGTAAACGGGGCTTTAATAGTAGTGTGAGTTCAACTTTAACTGCGAACTTTAAAGTCAATGAACAACAATGGTTGATTAGGTTTGTAATTAATGCAAAACATGCAAGCCCACGTCTGAAGAGTTTGTAAATAAAAACAAAACCATTTGTGCCCATAGACAATAATATTGTATTAATTCCAGGGATGGCAGGCAATACCGCTAAAATATCGTCATTGATTTAAACCCCATTTAACTGACTATCGGTATTCCTTAAATACCGTTACCGAAGTAATTACAATAGCGATATCCGTAAAATACATTTACCGATATAACTGAAATACCAATATCCTTAAAATGCCGTTACCGAAGTAACTAAAATAGCGTTATCGCTAAACTAACATTGCGAAATAATTGAAAAATATCGTAACCGAAATAATGTCAAATAGCGTTACCCTTAAAATATCGATACCATTTTTTATTATTAATTTAAGTCGAGATCAGAAAAAAACGCTCTATATAGATATATTTCATCTACCGCTAAAATACCGTTACTAAAATAACTAAAATACCGTTATCGCCAAAGAAAAAAACTGTCACCAAAATAACTGAAATATCGTTACCCCTAAAATGCCGTTATCGAAGGAAGAGAAAATAGGGTTACCCTTACCGATACCCGCTTCGCATCGGTTACCATCCATGTTTAATTCCACTACTATATTATTCAACACATGAGACGTGACAGATAGATAACTTTGGCATAGATTGATAGACAATTTGCTATTTAATAGATATTTATGCATGTATCTCTTACTCGTAGGTACCTTGGAATGTTTGTTTACATGGTTATGAACCGACAATGTTTAATTTTTTTTTTATATATTAATAAAATAAAATATTTAAGGTACAGTCAAATAGCTATTTATTTATTTACTTAAAAAAAGTTGAATGTAGCACTTAGGTGTGAAAAACTCTTAATAAACAAAATATTTGTGCAAAATATCTTTAGTTGGCTGCTTTATCAATCTGAATTAATAATGGATAATATAAGGGCTTCTTTTCAGGAAAAAGTTATTGCAGTGGGCGAAATTAAATTGAGCTCACCAATATTTTTGAATTTTAACAAAAACGGAAAAGGCTAGGAAAATTATGAAAACGACAAAATAATACTTATTCGATCAATTTTCAATCAGAAAACCTTTTTATAATTGATTAATATTTTTGATAAAAATAAAAAAAAAACATAAGAAATCCAAGAATTTGCATTAAATTTCGAAATTTCTGTTGCTAAAACTAATAGAGATTTTTCTTTGGCCTAATTGGCATCATTAATTTGAGTCTGTGATTTTTAATTATTTAATAAGGTTGACATTTTCTTCTATGGACATGATTGTCAATTATCACTCTCTCCTACAAGTTCCTTATCAATTTTAGTTGGGACTTTATTCTTAGTATTCTAAAATGGCAAAAAGTCGTATTAGACTGAAAACATATAAAATGAACCACTCGAGAAGTATAACTTCGTCCAAATGTATGACAGCTAATTATAGCGGATCTTGAAATATCGAGTTTTAAAATATGAAAAATATTCCAAAATTTTCGAAAAGGATTGGTACATAATATTCCATATCTTTGTAACGGATTAAGTTACCAGAGCACTTTATACCTGCTTTTAAAGCTACACTTAGAATACTATGTAAGTAGGTAAAGACCACTGCAAATGTAGTTGAAAACAAATGAAATTTCACTTAAAGAAAGGACAAATTACATTACAGTAAATTCAACTAACATTGTCATTTGTTTTTTAATGTTCGCAAAATGAATGTAGTAAATATGAACCACATGGTAGTAAAAATTAACGAACATTTTTTTTTTTTATTTTTTTAAATAACAAAAAACAACTGTAAAAAATGAATGTAAAATCATAAAATAGTCATTTGATGTGGGTTGTTTTTTTAAATGAACTACAAGGTTAGTAAACATTTTAATTTGTTCTACAAATGACTGACATTTACATTAAAAATAAAGAAACTGTATTACAACCCAAACAACTACATATTTTTAAAGCAGAAGTTCCCTGAGTGTACTTAAATTGTGGCTTTGGTAGTGCACACATTATTCAATTCTCTACGGCAAAATGCATTATTTTCAAAAACCGCGGTTCAAAGAGCGGTATTTCAATAAATTGGTTTTTTAAAATTTTGTCAAAAATATATGTACAATAAAAATTAGTTCCCTATGCCGTGTCCAAATCCCTATATGCAAATGCTACGGTATCCTGACTTATGAATAAAAATGTGAAAAAATATAACTAAAAATCCGATAATTCAGAAACATTCAGGAGTACCACATAGGGATTTGGTGACACTATATAAGAATAATTGATAATTAACATATTTTGTTTTAACTGTTTCTCGCAACTTCTTTTCACAATATGTCAAACAAGAATGACAATAAAAGAGCGAAGACGCTCAGAAAAAACAGGCTGATCATCTTATAGTTGTCGCAAGTATATAAGTGGCAGTAGTTAGATATAGAAATATGATAATAAATACTATATATGATTGTAGACAATACAATAATACGATAACTGAAAAAAAATAAATTTTTATTAGAACATGATGAAAGCAACCATATTATTGGAAAATTATAATTGATACAATAATAATTTAATTGAAACAACCATTTATAGCTGCAGAAAACATAGTTTTGTGACCGCAATCATTTTGCAACCATATTTTTTCTTTGCATGTACAGCATTCACATTGACACTTTTCGGACACTATAATTGATTTTGGTACCAAAATTATTAAAAAGATTTTCATGTGTCACTCAGTTGTTTTTGACGACACAACCCCGAAATTACACATTATTGAAGGCCTTCTTAGGTGACATAAAAGAAGCGCTTGCTAAAAAGAGACATTCCAATTGGGACATCTCGAACAGATATCAAGTCTTCTGGGATAAGTTTATGAAGTGCTCTGTAATTGTGTAATTCCTTCCACAACTGCTTCTGGGTCAGCAGTACTTTTGCTGAGAAACTTTGTGTTTGTTTTGGTTAGATTTCTGTGTAAAAGATATGATAAACATATTCTAGCAAAAGAAAGCAAAGCTTAAAGGGTTAATTACAATTTGTAATAAGCAATAAGTGCATTTTGGATTGAATGCCGTATGTGGAATTGTCTCCCTGCGGAAGTCTTCCCTTCAAATTACAATTTAGAAAAATTCAAGTCAAATGTCCACAAACACTACACCCTCTTTCCTCCTCTCCATAACCTATTTTCCTGATATCAACACAATGCAATGCATTAGTAGGGGCATCCCCTGAGTATTGGTTCAACGTAAAAAAAAAAACTAACAGAAATCCAAAAGCTTATGAAGGAAATATTAGTAAACAGGAACTGCAAGTAGTTCAAATTATTCATATATTGAACTAAAAATGTCACTATTCCATAAATTATCTCATATAAAAATCATACGAGCATTTAAGCTTAAAAGTATTTTGTACAAAAGACACATACGCATTTTTTTTTTTTTTTTACTAAAAAGTTTTGATTGCGCCACTTTTAAGCAACAAGAAAATAAATTGTGGAAAAACTGGAAAATATTTATAATTTTACAAATTATGGTTGCATAAAAAGTAGACTTTCTTTCGCTTGAATTAACAAAATAGTACGTACTTTTTTACATTTTGTTTAATAAATAATAAAATAAAAACAAATCAGGAGAAAAATATATAAAGAAAAACAACCCAAAATAAACTTTAACTGATGTTAAAACAAGACCGTCCATCCATCCATCCATTCATCCAGCCAGCCAGCCAGACAGACAGACATAGGCATTACTTAAGATTTTTATTTTCGAGTCTTGTTTATAAAGATTTTGTAAAGTTGTTTTTCATTTTAAATTCGCTTAACATTGCCAAAACATGCCACATACGCATATTTTAAATGAAAATATTTGTGTGTCCATTAGAGTGGCATTTTTAGAGTGGGATATATATTTATCGGGTGCATTACTTTACCGTAAGGTCTAGAATTTAAGATTGTACAATTTTGACAGTTTTAACCATTACCGAAAATAACAGCTATTTTTAAATTTTAAAACAAAAAAAAGCATATAAAAATAAATGTCGGAGGAGGATTCAAGTGATTCTTGTGGAAAAGTCTTTCATAAAATGCTTTGCTTTTTCGATCTAAAGTAAAAGATATTTTGTACGTTTATTTTTTCAAGCATTAACCTTATGTCCTTATACCTATTTTTTATGACACGCGCCTCACACTGGGGTGCATCGTAACCCAAAGCATACAAACTGATTTAGAAAATAGTTTAGTGTCTCAAAATGTATGTTTTGAGCGTAAATATATTTTTTAGACTTTATGTTAGCAACTCATATGAAAAAACATAAAATATATTTTTCTCCACATAATTATGTGCTTTTATTTTATTAAAATAACTAAAATAGTAACAAAACTAAGACTTCTCTAAAATGAATTACAATATTTAAGTCCAATGTTCAAAAAAGAAAAAGTCTATAATTTGCATTGTATACATATTAATTCTAATAACAACTTCATTCAGAATCCGATTCTAGAACTTCAAAATCATAAAATTTTTTAGTAACTAGATTTACCCACATTTTTCTGAACTTAGAATTGCGAATTTTTCAACGAAAATCGGTTTAACCAAAATCTTGTACCCAAAAAAGATTTTTCTGTATTTTTATTTTCCTACAACGCCCTCTAGCGAAGATATTTGAAACCAAAAGTAAAATTTTGACCAGTCGATACATATTTTTTTCAAAATTGAATTTTTTATTTGTTTTCTTAATTCTTATCTACCTTTATAATCAAGATTAAAAAAATCAATTTGATGAGTTTCCATATATAAAAGCATACAAATTGGTCCGAAAAATCGGTCATCTACATGTTTCTAATTATATCAATCAAATTAGATATAACTTAATACCATTTTATCCGAGATTTGTCCATATCCAGGACATTAAATTATATCTAATTGGATCAACATTTTTCTGATTCTATATAACTTTAGCCGAGTGACTTAATTATGCTTAAAAGTAGTTAAGTTGAAAATTTAAAATTCCAGAAATCAATAATTTTAAAGACCCAAATTTTTTTAAATAAAATATAACGAAATGTTTAAAAATTATCAAGAAAAGATTGAGTGTTAAAAAATAGATATTTATGTGGTTTTGTCTTACAAATTTTGCCCATTTTTTTATTTAAAAAAAATTTACATGTATATGTATGTGTATGAAATACATATAAAGCTATATAAAATAATAAGGAAAATATTTTCATTATGACATCACATAAAGTTTAAAAAAACTTAGCATGGGATCATATATAATCATATTAATTACTATTTATATTTAGATTATTATTATATGGATTATGTTGTTATATATGGAGTAAGATTAGAAGACGTATAATAATATCAAGTACCATATAAAAAATTCTCTTAAAAAAATTATCAGATGTATTTGTATATAATGATATAACTCCATTCAAAGTCAGATATGACTTAATCATATTATATATGACTAGATATAAGATATGACTTTATCATATTATATATGACTAGATAGATATAATTATGTTAAGTTAAGTGTGAGGTTAATAAAAGTTATTTGTTGACTTCCCGATTAAAAAAAGCTGATAGTGGTATTTATACCATTTGATCTAATTTAATGTGACACCATATATAACATAACAAAATTTTATAAGACAAATGGCGCAAATAAATAGTATCATATAATATATAATTGTATCATATTAGATTTATTTAGATTAAATTTGAAGTGACTTCATACAGTTTTATCCTTACATGTTTTATATCGCGTCACCAAAAATCTTCAGAGGACCAATGTAGAAGTGGTAGAAGATTTACCCAAATTATAAATCAACAAATTTAAATCAAAAATAACACATTTTTAACTAAGGAACAGTAATCTAATAAACAATGTTTATTAGTTAAAAATGTTTTATTTTTGATTTTAATTACATCAGTTCTTCCAATTTTGTTTGTTTACTTCTCATCAAGTAAATAAAGCAATACGGGTAAGGCGTTGATCCTTTTCCTTCAAAATTATAATTTGGGTTAATCTTCTACCCCTTCTACATTGGCCCTCATTTTCAGTGATGCGAAATTAAACATGTCAGTAGATATATAGTAATAAGTTAGAACATTACATATATCAACCATTCGTGAAAGCTTTTCAACTTGTTGACAAATGTTTGAGATGTCCGCAATGTTTCCTTTTAGTTAAGTGTCACCTTAATGTACATATTTTTGGATGCATGCATGTATGTATGTTGTATCTTACGCAATTTTCTCATAAGACGCAAACATTTTTGACCAGCATAATTCCTCGTATACCAAGCAATCACAACGAAATAACTAACCAAACCACTAAAACAACTGCCTGAACCAACCGACCGACCAACCAACCAACCGAGTAGCCTGTAATCATGCATTGAACATTTTTTGTAAATCTATCAATAAACATATTTGTAAAAAATTTCAGGTCAAAATAACCAGTACAAATATTTTTTTTTTTTATAAACTCAAATTTGTTTTTGTTAAATATTGTTTTGAATGGTCAGGTGATCATTTAATAATAAAAAAACAACAAAAACAACGAAGGGACTATGATTATGCATCCTTATCCTTATGTTTAATAAAAGGTAATCATGATCCACGATTTAAAAGTTTATAAATTACTTTAACCTTATTTCACATAATTTTATGGATAAGTAAACTTTAGGTCAATTGATTTCTCATCAATATTATGATACAATTTATTAAAAAATTAAATGTGTTAAAGCGAACAATTCCAACACTCATGCGGTCTGAAATTATAAATTGCAACAAGAAATAAGTAAGTAAATACACAACAAAAAGTTTCACCACTGGGCCGAACACATATCTCACCCCGGTATTTAAACGAGTCATTCAATTGTTCCTCTGCATAATTTGTGCAGTTAATGATCATCATTCATGACTCCAAATTTTTTACATCTACTTCAAATGTGGTTGTTTATACACTAATAGAAAAAAATTAGTAAACTTTTTTGCTAAAACTACTAAAAACTAGTTTAAAATTGTGCGCCCCGGTAGGCTAGTTGGTAGCGTGCTGGCTTACTGGCCACCAGAGGCACTTTCGCTACAACGCGCCGAAGGCCATAGTAGCTAGTGCTCGGTTAGGGTAATAGTATATAATTTGTAATTATATGATTATTAATTAATAAAAAAAAAACAAAAATAGTTTAAAATTATGTTACAGAAAAAACTTTTTTGCTAAATATTCCCAATGAAAAAAGTGTCTATATACTCATATACAACTGTGTGGCAATATATTATTATATATGTCCATATCTTAGTTTATGAAAATTTTTTAAAATCCTGAGTAAAAAGTTTATATAAAATTATATTTCCGCAAATATAATTTGATCCGAAGAATGGTTCTATTAAATAGCATCACTTTGGATCTAATTATATTTAAATAGATACTATTTAATAAAAAAAAATATCCAATTCTATCCGAGTTTTAGCCCGATATAATTACATCTATTGGGTATACATTGGGTATACATATACTATACAAGTTTATAATGTCGATTTTGTTGCTTGAAAAATGCATTTATTATAATAACAAAATGAGTTGATACATTATTCAAAGTATTGTCCATCGTTAGCCACTACTTTTTCCTATCTTTCTGTTAGCATATGGATTCCGCGCCAAAAGAACTGCTCCGGTTTTGAGGTAAAGAATGAATCATGCCAATTTCTGATACCCTGTTCTGAAGTGAAGCGCATTCTTGTAAGCGCGTTCTGCATCGATCGAAACAAATATTAGTCAGAAGGGGCAAGGTCTGGACTATATAAGACGGGTGATCCAAAACTTCCCATCCACTGTTTTCCAAATAGTTTTTGACCGGTCTTGCAACATGTGGTCAGGCGTTGTCATGATTGAAGATTATATTCTCGTGTCTGGTCGAATATTCTGGTCGTTTTTCATTGATTGATCTCTTTAAACGAATCAATTGTGTTCGGTGCAGGTCCCCTGTGATCGTCTGACCCGATTTCAACAGCTCATAATACAAAACACCCTACTGATCCCACCAAATACAGAGTATTACCTTGGCGCCATTGATATTCAGCTTCGGCGTTGATTTGGCTGGTTGGCCGGGCTGTACATATGACTTTTTGCGCTTGGGATTATCGTAGTGTATCCATTTTTCATCACCACTAACAATACGATGCAAAAATTACTTCTTTTTGGTATACCCGTATGTTGTCCAAATCGACATTATTAATTTTTATTTGATAACATTAGATATAATTAGATACAATTAGATATATAATAATTCAAATATATTTAAATTAAAAGATATTAAGTTACATATTAATATTTGTCCTCCATAAAACGGGTTCAAAACAAAAAATGTATGATTGAAATTTGTAAATAACTTAAATTCTATTTATATTTTTACACCCTCCATTCCATAGTGCAGGAGGGTATATATCACTTTGTCAAATGTTTGTAATTCTTTTAAAAAAAAATCTGGGACCCCATAAACTATATATATTCTTGATCAACATGAATAGAGAAGTCGATATAGCCATGTCCGTCTGTCCGTCTGTCCGACTGTCTGTGTTAATACAAAATACTGCGCTAATACAGAAGAGGTGTTGCTAATTTTCAGTCAAATTGTTTGTTGATATCATGAGCAGTTTGCTAGTGAAAATGATCAAAATCGGTTAACGCGTTCAAAAGTTATGAGTGAAAATGTGGGAATACCTCTTAAAATTTTGAATCAAATTTTAAAATATACTATTTATTTCATCATACATACGTACATTCAATGCTTATACACAAGAATATACGCAATCAGGGATGGCAGTCAATATCGCTAAATTACTGTAACCGATTCAAACCCCTTCCAACTGACCATCGTTAACCCAAAAATACCGTTACCGAAATAATTGAAATACCGTTATCCGTAAAATACCGTTACCGATATAAATAAAATATCAATATCTTAAAATACCGTTACCGAAATAATTAAAACACCGTTATCCGTAAAATACCGTTACCGATATAATTAAAATTTCAATACCATAAAAATACCGTTACCGAAATAATCTACCAAGATCTGAAAAAACTTCTTTAAATATATATATTTTCCCAAAGTATGATCATAAGCGAGAAAGTAATCAAAACTCGGGCATAATGGGGCTAAAAATTGTGGTGTGCATTAACATTACCTGAATATCTAAAATAACGTTACCCTTAAAATGCCGTTACCAAATAACTGAAAAAATCTTTCCCTAAAATAAAGTTACCGAAATAACTAAAATGTAACGTTATTTTATATCTAAAATACCGCTAGCGAAATAAATAAAATACCGTTAACGCTAAAAGCCCGCAACCGAAATAACTTAAATATAGTTACCCCTAAAATAACGTTACCGAAATAAAAGAAAATAGCATTCACGAAGCCAATAACCACATAGAATCGGTTACCATCCGTGGTCATAATCAACACGTACAATAACAAAAAAACCCACAAAATATTGTTGTTGTTTTTTTGTTTTGTAATACAGTGTGGCTGATAAATGCCACTACAAAACAAATACGTAATAACTTTTTTTCTGAGTTATTATCCGGTTCCATTTTTTTTTGTTTCATTGCTTCGTCTTTCAATTTAAGGAAAATGAACGATCGGCGTAATCTAACTAAAATGTATTGCTTTTCAAATGAAAGAATAAAAAAATATTTATATGTATTGAAAAAAAGTTATTTGATTTTCTTAATGTACCAATATTTATCAGCCACCCTGTATATTTATCAGCCTCCCCCCCCCCCCCCGGGAAGTGATTTAACAAATTTAAAAACTTAATACAATTCGTTAGAAAGTAACAATGTTATTGATAAATTTAATATGAAATAATTATTTTTGACTTGGATCAAATAGGAAATAGTTTTATATGATTCGAATCTTAAAATTTCGTTAGAAAACATCGCCTGCAAATGGGCGGCTATCATTGTTAGAGTTGATTATCGACAAAAAGCAATAAATAAAATCTTTTCATAAGAGATTTCGAAGTCTTTGACTTAAAATATAATCAAAAAATTGTTTGAGACAATGCAAACTAAACAGAAAAAACTAAAATTGAGTTTTAATTAAAATATTTGTTGATTCAGCAAAAGTTTAACTAAATTCGGTCGTGTTGATGCAATTGTAGTAACAACTAAAATAATTTGTATCTATTTAATTAATATTATTTTCAATTACATATAGTTTTATTCACATCTATTAAAAATTTAATTGAATATTGTTTACTATTGGGAAAAATTAGACCATTTGAAAAATCGCAAAATTTGAAAAAAAAAATTGCCAAAACAATCCTCAAAATTGCAGAAATTTAAAAAACTCCCAAAATAAACGCCAAAATTCAAAAAAAAATTTTAAAAAAAATGACCAAAATTAAAGAAACGCGAATTTTCAACTTTGAACGATTTTTTTAATTTTGGCGACTTTTTAAAATTTTTGCATTTGTTTCAATGTTGTTCAACGTTATAAAAACTGAGAATTTTTTTTATACCAAATTCATTTTCAATTAAACAGTTAATTGAAAGTAAGTTTGAAATCGAACAAAAGTTTAATTGAATTTTTTTTTTTGACAATGATTTTTTCTGTGTATTTTGACATAATCTTTTAAAATGGAGCTACCACTAAGACTCAAAATTAAGTTTACTTGTGCCGTAAAAGTCGTTACTTTACTTACAGTGCAATCTTTTTGGTAAATTTGGTTTGCTACGCACGCATCTGGTAACATAGTTTTCAGTATTTTTTTTACGATATATATTTCGATATCTCATATTTTTTTAATTTTTTGAAACAAATTTAAGCCTCAAACTTTGATCGATATGCATAACATGTTAACGTGGTCCAATGGGACTCAAATTTTCTCAATTTCTTTTTAGACTAAATGTAAACAAATTTCTATCGGCGCTCCTTGAAATGCGACATTTAAAATCAAGCAGCTAAACCAGTAATAACGATGTAGTTTTTTTTAGACATTTTAAAGGGTTTTTTATTTAAAAAATTGATTAAAGACAATTTGAAAAGCGTTTGAAATTGTCCAAAATATAAATCAAAGTGAATTCGAAATACGAAATAAATAAGACCTAGGCGATGTCAGGTATATTTTTAAATTTTCCAATTTTATATTTTTTCTTTATTTTTTCTTTCAGACTACAATCACGCTTGCTTGTAAAATTTACGATTTTTTTAATACAATACATGAAGTCGGATATATGAAAAAGGGGAAAAATAGGGAATAATTTGTTAAAATAATTCAAATAAGTGGCAGCCGGGGTCCACGACATAGTGTCAAAATGGTTTTCAAAATGTGTGTTTTCTCGAGGATTTGAACGCTGTTTTTAAATAAGTCTAAATTTCCTAAACTTTAAACATATTTTCATACAAAAATGTGTTAATTTTCACCACCAATTTTAAAAATAGATACGTTTTTCATATATTTTTGCTGCTTTATCACCTATCCGAATTTAATTTCAAAGGAAACCCATCGGAAAAGCTTCCTTATAAGTGGAAGGCAAATTATATAGGGTATTTGCTTTTAATTTGTTTTTTGGACGGTCATAATTCTTTAATTTCCCGAGTTAAAACGTTTGCATAAAATAATACATTATTTTATATGCACTTATAAGGTTTTGTCTGCCAGTGCATTTAACTGGACATAATTATATAAATTCATATATAAAATTAATTTCGTTGAAAAAATTTAATATGATGTCATATATAGTTGCGTATAATTGTATATTGCATTTAGAATACGCTAAAACTAATCCAATTAATAATTACGTTATATTTATATACCTAGACATTGCAAAATAATATATATTTTGATATTATATCATATTTAAAAAAACACAATTGTATTTTAGATAAAATTATATATTACCCCATCCAGAGTCACACTAGAAAATTTTGGATGTAAATGTGTATTACATCAATACAATACAATTAATTGCATCATTTTGTGTATAATTTTATACACAAAATTTACCCCAATTTTTATCTTTTGAATTGATTTCTTTCTGGTTCTTAAACCTAAAAAAAGAATTTGTTTCATTTGTAACATTATGAGTTCTTAATTTAGTCTAAGATTTTTTTCAATCTAAAACTCTAAATTTAGTTTCAACGTTTTTTTCGTCTTTGTTATTCAATGGTGTAAGTTAATAAATACCACAAAATCTTCATTTATATTTTTTTATTTTTGAATATAATAAAATTTCCAAATGCTATGGAATTTGTTACAAATTATAAAGTTGTAAACCTTTTGCAAGTGGCTAAAGTCTAAAAGGATTAATAGATATTTTGGATTTTCATGAAGTTTTAAAATCAAAAACCGGACACAACTATAGCTTATTTTGTATATTTCAGTATCAGTTCACATATAAATTTATACCGCTGTATAAAATCGTATTAAATTGTATCGCGTCATTATTCGGATGTTATTTAATCTGATATTATCAAATTAAAACTAAACTAATGCAAATATAATTATTATGCCCATTTCTAGGATAAAACTTTATTAAGACACATATTAAATTTCGTATGATTATATAAAGCATCATATTAATTTTAATCGGGTTATTAGAAAATGAAACTTTTTACTTAAATTTATTTTCTTTTTTTTTACTTTTTTTTACATTTATCAAGTTTTAGCTACCCTAGACGTATATTAGCACATAAAAATATAAAGTTACGCAATTTTATTTTTCGTGGTTTTCAAAAAGTTTTCCGCATAATCCTTTTTTTATTTAATTAAACTAAAAATTAATATTTAGCTAAAAATTTAACGTAATTAGACAATAACGATGCATATCCAACTTAAAGTACACACACATTTTCAAATTTGTGATCAAACAGATTAAAGCGTTGTTTCGCAATATAGACATCAAAATTCGCAAAATAATGAACACAATAAGTAATAAATGAAAAAATGCATTTTAAGGAAATGCACTTTATGCGGGAGGTTTTTGTTTCAAAATGAAATCAGAAAGCTATTTCTATTACACAAGGCAACAATTTTGAAAAAATTTTAGGGGCTTTGAAAACCACTATACAATTTTGATGTATTGTGGTCCCAGTAGTACAAATATGGTTCAATTTTGAAATTCTATGGAGAGGTTTTTTTTTTTAAAAATTTTTAATTAAAATTATAAATTTTTTTAGACGTGTCTCCACATAATTAATGATAACTAAAAAAAAATTAGTCCGATATTATTCAAATAAATTTAGAAAAACTGAAATTTACATAGCCTTTAATCCGTTAATATATTGCGTTTCAATCGGCTCAGTAGTTTTGGAGTTATAATAAAAAATTGAGGGAAAAAATATTTTTTTTACGTGAAAATAGCAAATTTTTTTGGTTAAAAAAAATCATAAAAAATCGAAAACGGCAAAAATCGTTCAGATTTATTACTTTATCGCAAAGCCACATGTAATAGGAACAAAATGAGATATCGATCATAAAAATCGATTGATTTTTTTCGAATTTATTCACAATTAAGTGAATTCGCTCATTTTCACCAAATTTTAGTTTTTTGTCTGATATACATACAATTGAGTAGTTAATGTTCTTCTTTCGATTGATTGAATTTTGAAAACATTTTCCCCATGCTGTGTACAAATTTTCACATCAAAAATGCATTACATA
Source organism: Delia radicum (assembly GCA_021234595.1). NCBI lineage: Eukaryota > Metazoa > Arthropoda > Insecta > Diptera > Anthomyiidae > Delia > Delia radicum. The sequence continues at coordinate 102,954,115 of CM037851.1, forward strand.
GTAACATTCGTGTATTTTTTGGCAAAACCCTACCTAGAATATACTGATTCTATTCTTCGGAAAGACATTTGTGTTGGATGAGCTTAAATGTAAATAAATAAATAAATTAAATAGTAGAAAATTTATATTTTATTATTCACATTTATTATAATAAATAAAACAAGAAAATAAATAAATAAATATGTATTATAAACTACAAACTCTGAAATTTTCTTTTAGTCGATTTTCTACTATTGTTGAATAACGAAGTGTTACTCTGAATACTCCAGCAAAAATCAGCCATCATGTGTGCATCCCAGCGACCCTGGTATCGTTCCTCCATTGTCCGGATATCTTGGTGGAATCGTTCGCCCTGTTCTTCACTCAAGTCTCCTAGATTTTCAGGAAAACGATCTAAGTGACTGTGCAGGTAGTGTAATTTGATGCTCATGTTGCATCCACGATTCTGGAAGTGAGTTAACATCTCTTCAACGTGCGCAACGTAATCATCACCCTTGTTATTTCCTAAGAAATTTTGAATAACCCATACAAACGAATCCCATGCATTCTTCTCAATTTCTGACATTGAACTGCCAAATTCAGTATCGTTCACCAATTTGCGAATTTGTGGGCCATCAAATATGCTTTTTGTACTTAAACAAAAATAACACTCGGATGCGTGGTTCGCTGTTTCTCTCCATAGCATAGGCTTCAAAATTTCCAAGTGTCGTCTGTAAAATGAAAAAAAAAAATTGAAATCAGGAATATGAAGAATTCAAATTTTAATTAAGAAATATTGTAATTATAAAATATTCCAAATCTATTAATTTATACTTACTTTACGTTAGAAGACTTCATAGATAAATTCAATCGACATGGAATGCATATAGTACTCGGTGTCCAATGCTGGTTCAAATTGTGCGGATAGATATTATAGCAATCTTGATATGACTTTTGCAATGAAGTTAAGAACCACTTCCGTTTTTTCCCGGTGATATATTGGCCGCACACATAACAAAATAAATCTGGATCGTTTTTACATGAAAATGTTCTGGCTTTCTGGCTCATTTTTATTAATATTTGAAAATTGTTTTTAACTTCTAAGCTGTATGACTCTAATTTTTGTGTAGGTATTAAATGATGTTTGCGTTATCGCAAACACTTCTTGAATGAAATAAAAAGGGTCAAGGAGATCTTATAAATACTGATACTATAATTTGGGATAACCCTTTGTGTGGATACAGTTTGTGTGTGCTGCAAATTTTTTATTATTCCCAAGAATCCTAAAAAACATTAAGGACTTTTATGAAAAAAAAAAAATTATCCGTTACAGGTAGCTAACGGAAAATAAGAGCACTTCAGCGTACACGCACATTTATGAGCATTTTATTACTATCCTACCGCAATCGTAAAAATTAAACAATCTTTTGTTTATTACTTATTTTTTTTTAATTATTAGAATCATAAAAATGTCATAGAGGTTTTTCCCAAAGGGGTTTTGCCAAAATGCGTGTCGTAAAATGCACCTGAGTTTTTATGTTCTGCATTTTCATTATGTAGGTACAATTTTCTCCAGTGCTTGTAAATATGCGATACCTTCAATTAATTGTAAATAAAAATGTAAAGCATATTTTATGATCCATATCTAGTTTAATTCGCATGATATGTAGCTTTACTACAAAAAAATAAAAAGTAATATTTTTTGCAGTTTTCGATTTTTTCCAGATTTTTGTTTTTCAAATTTTTTTTTTTTTTTAGCATTTTTTTTTTTTTTTGCTAACAATTTGTTTCATAACTTTGAAACTATTGATCGCATTAAAAAAATTTGTACACGTTCTTTAAAGATATTGTAAACCTTAATTTTTGTAAATTTAATTTGACAAAATCGGACTAGTTGTTTTTGAGTTATGACAACATAAGTGGAGAAATGGCTCAAAATATTGTCAATTTTAAAAAAAAAATTTTTTAAAAAAAAATTATCCATAGAATTGAAAAATTTTACCATTTTTGTACTTAGGCAGCCATGATGCATCAAATCTATATAGTGGTTAGTCAAGCCTTTTTTTGCTGTTGACCTGTGTTATTAATACATGATTGCCCATTACGTGTAGGTAAAAATTTAGCAAACAAAAGAAAAAGCTGTTACTTTAGTGTGCAAAAAAAAATATATAATCAAAAAAAAATCGAAATCCCTTTAGTTCTGTCCAATTCAACTGAATATATGTAACTGAAACGATTGCCACTTAAACTATGTTAATGTAGTATTTACAAAACAGTTCAAAAGTTTCTACGTAATCAACTTCTTGGACCCCTAAATGCTTTTTTAAAAGTCCATGTGAAAAAAGCATAACTTTGCTTAAAATGTAATATTAAATTCCTGTCAGTGCATGCAAACGATTTCTCAACTCTTTCCACAGTTTTTATCAATTCTGTAAATTGTCACTACTGATTTTAAAACCAACTATTATTTAAAAAAAAAAAATTGCTTCATTGAGAACAAACCTGCAGAATAACTTTAAACATTAATTTGTGTTTCAGTGAAACATAAGATGAAAAACATTTAAAGTTTTTATTAATATTATTAAAATATAATATTCCTAGCATGTTTAGATCAAATCGGTATGTTTTTCGCTAAAATTAAAGTGTTTTTGTATTTAATACAATTCATTTTCAAAGATTATGCTCAATGTGCAACCTAAGAGAAATAGAGACAATGCAACATTTTTTGAGAAGATGCCCTATTCTAAACGAATTAAGAATGAAACATTTTGGTAATATACGGCTTTCAGATAGTAGCATAGTGAACATATTAAATGGTGAAGATGCAAGTTGGTTAAATCTATACGGTTATGTTAAAAAGGCAACTAGTTATAGGAAAATGCTTATAAATGAATTCAATTTTTAAATAAAACTAAACAGGATAGAACGTAAAAATTTTAAATAGGTAACGGCCTAACACTCTGGCAAACGGTTTTTTATATAAAACCAAGCCACTTTTCTTTATATAAGATGTAAACTAGTAATACAAACTAAAAACTATTGTAAACAAATTTTATGAAAAAATAAAGAAAACTATCTAAAAAAAAAAAAAAAAAAAAAATTCATTTTCCTTATATTTTGTGGCTTTTTTCTACTAAAATCACGGGTTTTGTTTTATTGAAAAATAATTATTTCAGTGCTACATTATATGTAAATATTTCATGTATGGATAATATTATTTTCTACAAATATTGATTACTTTGAGACATCGATTTGTGCTTTTCCCCTATTTCAAGTGTTTTAAGCAAACTGCATTTAATTATTGCAATAAACTGAGTTTATTTTTTGACCACATAACCCTCGTTAATCGAGTGTTAGATTTTTTTCTACTAAATTCGTTTCATTTACAAAACAAAAGTTTTTTTCCTAAGAATATTTTTTTTCTATTTTTTTTTTTTTTTTATAAACTTCCCTTCACAATTTAAATGGAGGAGCCAGTTATTCTTCCAATTAGGTCCTTTCTCAATTACAATTAGATATTAAATTAAATTACTAATTCACAATATTTATTTATTTTATTTATTAATTAATAACCACATAATTACAAATTATATAAATATTACCCTAACCGAGCACTAGCTACTATGGCCTTCGGCGCGTTGTAGCGAAAACAGACCAGTGCCTCTGGTGGGAATCGAACCCACGACCCCCGCACTGATAAGCCAGCACGCTACCAACTAGCCTACCGGGGCGCACAATTCACAATATATTTATTATTTTTAAAACAATTTTTTTCTTATTACTGTCCCTTTAAACCTATCCCTTTATAACTTAATAGATGGCGCTATTGACAATTTTCCCAATTGGACGTTTCCATCAATTGCAATTGGATTCTTAAAAGAATATTAATTGGATTTTAACTCCCAATTCAAATATATATTTAATATCATAGAAATTAAACATAGCGATTTCAGCGCCTGAATATCGACGATTTTTTTAATAGCAACGACACAAACCATATATATTGAATTGTGTAAATCTTTATCTGTATTTATATACAGTGCAGTTCGCTTTTAACGATAATTGATACAACATCTTTTTCTTCACCCCAAAAACATTAATTAATCATATTTTATATTACTTATAAAAACAACATTGTTATTGTTATTTTTACAAAGAATATATATATATATATATATTGTTTGCACTTTCACTGGTTAATTCAAACAATGAGATGGAGGGTATCCAAAAATTCGGCACAGCCGAATTTAATCTTTTTTATATCAAATTCGGCACATCGGACTTTAATGCTTCCACTTGTTTTAACTAATTTTGTATGTATTTACTATTGAAAAAAAAAAAACAATTTTGAACGTTCATCATTTAAAATCGTTATTTTTCGAGAAAAAGCACTGTGAAATAATCTTTTTTCTAAGATTATATGTGTTCATCAAATAAATAAAATTAACACCAGTTAATGTCTTTTCAAAAATAACAATTTTCACTTTATTTAATCTTTCTATTTTTAATTCAACAGGAGAACTTGAACGACCAGAATTTTTTACAAGAATAGTCAGAAGCAAACGCACTCGATGAAGTCCAATAGATCACTGAAAAATATACGCAAGTGCTGCTCCTTTTATAGGCAAAAATAAACGTTTACGTTAACTTAGTTGTATAAAAATGTATGAAAAACATGGATGCAAAAATTAGGAAATATGAAAAAAATGCAGCATTGCGTATAGAAAAACGTTAATTTCAAATATGATTACAGAGTCGTATTTCGATTAAAACTATTACTTAAAATAATTTAAAAAAATAATATAAAGAGTTAATTCAATACAAAACATTAAGAAAAATGGATTTAAATGTATATGGGCTGCTTCAGCCTCCCCCTCTGATGCCGATGGCGTCCCGATGAGGCAGCAGACTAAGCTTTACTTCCTTGGACGACCTCGTCTTCGCAACATCTTTATTGGCTGTAAGGAGTCCTCTGTTGCTCCAACTACTGGAGTCAAGGCTGATGCGTGATATGTCCCCAATGGTAAATTTATGTCATCTTCATGAGCAATTACATATGAAGTGGTACCCTTTCGTTGTATAATGGTATATGGACCATCCCTCTTTGGAACAAATTTAGATGTAACACCTTTGTTACTATTGCTTAAAACATGCGTAGTAACTAATACTTTTGAGCCAACTTCTAATGGTGGCTGTTCTCGTCGATGACTGTTGCCATTCCGTTTGTTGTGATCTTGTTGTTTTTGAACATTTTCTTTAACATCTTTGAAAACTTCGACTAACATTCCCAGGAAAGGCGTGATTTCTGCCACAAAGTTCTCCGATTGAATAATGGCTCGAAGATCATGTTGAACATCATCTAGAGTTCGAAGCTCTCGACCAAATGTTAAGTATGCTGATGTCCTTTTCGTACTTTGGCATAACGTAGTGTTCATGGCAAACCGAATACTTGGTAGTTCTTCGTCCCAAGTCTGGTGATTATTTCCCACTAATATAGCCAGTTGAGCCTTCATATCCCGATTTTTGCGTTCAACTGGGTTGGCTTCCGGGTGATAAACTGGTGTTAGTAAATGTTCTATATTAAAGCAATAAACAACCTTTTGCATAACAGCTGATACAAATTGTACCCCGTTGTCGCTGATAATTCTTCTGGGCATATCATAAGGTAAAAATAATTCGTTGATTAATGTTTTGGCGCAGGCGTCAGCAGTAGCAACTTCTAAGGGAAAAAGTTCGACCCATCTGCTGGCAATATCTTCCACAATTAAGATCCACTGGAAACCTCTTGGCGAAACTGGCAATGGACCAAATAAGTCTATAGCAACCACCTCAAAACGCTGGTTACTTGAAACAGTTTGATAAAGTCCCGCTGGTTTTAAATTTGTAGCTTTATATCTTTGGCATTCAATGCATTCTCTAACATGCTTTTCAACTTCCTTCCTAACTCCAGGCCAATAATACCTTGATATGATTTTATGCATAGTCCTATCAATACCATAGTGACCAGCTGTTTTATCGTTGTGGTAATATTTAAGAATTTCTAGCCTTTCATCCTTTGGCACCACGAGCTGAGCGTCCTCAGAGTCATCATTGTTATAGCAATATAATACACCATCATTCATTATAAAACCTCTTTTGGCCCAGTATGACGTGTCCTCATTATTTTTCTCAAAGCATTCAATGATTGTTTTCAGTTCGGGATCCTTAAGTTGGCCTCCTCTAATTTGGCTGGAACTTTTTCTTGGCATTTCAATGGAAAAAGCACAAATTTCGCATGGATTAGAAACATCGTGGTCATCTTGACAAGTAGGCCTGGATAACGTATCGGCTATGACATTGGTTTTTCCAGGCTTGTATTCAATTTGTAAATTAAATGGTTGTAGTAAAAGAGCCCATCGAGCTAGGCGTCCTGTGGGAGATTTAATAGTCATCAGCCATTTCAGCGGTTGATGGTCAGTAATTAGTTTGACATTGGAACCTTCAATGTAACCACGAAATTTCTGGACAGCCCAGACAATAGCTAGGGCTTCACGTTCTATTGTCGAGTAGTTACGTTCCGCATTGGATAAAAGTCTGCTGGCATATTCAATAGGGTGTTCATCTGAACCCTCCCCCTGGAGCAGAACTGCCCCCAGAGCGTAACCACTAGCATCGGTTTTTAAAACAAATGGCTCACCATCTACGGCTTGTTTTAAAATAGGTGCGGAAGTTAAAAGCGTTTTCAGTTGATCAAATGATTTCTGTTGTTCTGAAGTCCAACACCACAATGCATTCTTCTTAGATAAAGCCGATAAAGGTTTGGATACATCAGCAAAAGATGGTATGAAACGACGATACCATGAACAGGCTTGCAAGAATGAAAGCATCTCTTTAACGTTTTTAGGTTCCTTACGATGACGTAAAGCAACCACTTTTTCAGGGTCAGTCATACTACCCTCTGGAGTTAAAACATGGCCTAAGTATTTAACTTCATTACATGCGAATCTGCATTTTTCTAAATTTACTTTTAGACCAAATTCTCCGAGTTGCCTGAATATTTGTTGTAAATCCTTAACGTGTTGTTCAAAGCTTGGAGAGCATGATATTATATCATCTAAATAAGCCAATAATACAGTTTCTCCTAGAGAGGCTTTTAAACGATCAATTAGTCGTTGAAACGTAGCGGGAGCATTTCGTAGTCCAAATGGCATACGTGTAAATTTTTACATACCAAAAGGACTCACGAACGATGTTTTATCCTAATCATCAGGATGTACTCCGATTTGCCAGTACCCACTTTGGAGATCAAGCGTTGACATGTACTTTGTAGCCTTAGCCTCATGAAGGATACCATCCACTCTGGGTAAAGGGTAACGATCAGGTTTCGTTATCGCATTTAATTCTCGATAATCTATGCATACTCTTATTCCGCCAGTTTTCTTGGGTATAATAACCACAGGAGCAGCCCATGCTGATTGACATTCAACAATAACTCCCAGATTTATCATTTTAGAAATTTAATTTTTAAGAGCGATTTTTCTTGTTGGAGATAAGCGGTATGGAGGAATAGCAATGGGATCATGGTCCTCAGTGTTAATACGATGTATGGCAAACGGTGTGGCACCAGTAGGATCTTTAAATAAGTCTTCATTTGAATATAGTAGTTCATCTAACTAGATACGTTGGTCATCAGAGAGACCAATACCATCAGACTCTTTCAAAATTTTAAAATCCATTGAAAACAATGGCATAAATATATCATCTAAGTAATCTTCTTGTTCCGTTTTTCTAGTTTTTGATGGGGGTGCAAAAAGTCTAGAATTATTTTGTGGTGTCGTCTGTCCAGGAGGCAAAGCACTTCTAAATATAGACTGCACCGAATGTGGTGAGTAATTGTTACCTGTTTTCAATGGTGGTGACGGTGGTTTCATTGATACTTTATCACACAAACCAGATATACGTACAGGAGAAGCAAAAAGATTTGGCTGTTGTTGTGGCGTTAAAGTTCCTATTGGTAGTGAACCTTCAAATACTTTTTGTATGGCATGTGGTGAATAATCGTTCGGTACCGTTTTCGGTGTTTTCGGTAGTGGCGATACGACTTTCTTGTCTTCAACGAATTTTATGAAAGTGGAAATTTCTTTAATAGCGGTTGTGCCGGGTGAATTCTCATCACTATTCAAGTCCATTGCAAAAATTCCCACATCTAATGGATTTGTAAAAATATGCTTAATTTTGGGATCATCCTCAAAATACCACAATCGCTGAGCCATATTGAGCACTATACCAGCCTGTTCAAGGAGATCCGCGCCAATTAATGTGCGATTTTTAGTAGCATTAGGGAGATAGATGAGTCGTATTTTACGAACTCGATTACCAATGACTATGTCGCAAATGGTGGACATAACTTTACCAGAAGTTACGGATCCGTCAGCTAAGGTGATTTCCGCACGCACATCTTGGAAAATGGCTCCATTCTTGGTCAATATTCTCTTTAAATTCAGACTAGCGACACTAGTTTTTTGCGCCGCTATCGAAAACAGCTTCACCCTTCAAGCCGAAAATTTCAATATGGGTTGTCGGTAACGTATGCCCAATAATAGTGGAAGAAATCGAATTAAAGGCTAAATATTGCGGACTCTCTTTTGTATGAGAGCTACAAGTTGGGCAGTTCGACCGGTAGACTCCAGGTGCTCCACAACCGTAGCATGAAAAGGATGGCCTTTTCATCACAGAGGTCTGCTGATTTTGTTGATTTACAGAGTTATTTACAGAATTACTTACACGTGTCTGTTGAAATTGTCGATTTATTGCATCATTTACACGTGGCTGTTGTTCTCTTTTGTTGTTTTAATTGTTGTTGTTGTTCCTCTCGCTTCTTTTTCTTAAAACATGAATCGCTGTTATGACCCTTAGCACGGCAAAAGTTGCATCGGCTGCTGGATACAGATTCTTCTTTTACTTCTGTAGTAATTGTTGATAATGGTCGAGCTTCTGTGAAAAATAGTTCTGCCTCTCGGCTTGCAGATATGAGCTCTTCAAATGATTTGAAACTGTCACGGCGAACTCGTTCTCTAATTTTTACGTTTAACAGGCCATAAACCATGTTCAGTTGAACTTCCTCAGTTACAGCACTCTTTAGTTGGGAGAATAACAGTCTCATTTTACAGATGAAACTGTCCGTTGGTTCGACCTCTGTTGTTTACTTTCAAAAATGTTCGAAAATATGCGCCAATCTGGCAGTGGTGGACAGAAAGTGCTCCGGATGAGGGCTTCTGCCCCCTCAAACGTAGACACAGAATCCTTCACACCAATCCACCAGGTGGCAGCATAATCTTCAAGTAGCAAAGGCATTCCCCGCAGTGCATCAGTATCAGAAATCTTCTCGATGTCCTTGTAAACGCTGATGGCAGCTAAAAATTCTTCCACTGCAGCATAGTCTCGTTGACCACGAAAACGTGATGTGCATTGGGTAAAATATCCACTTTTACCACCAAATGCAACCAAAATTTGTTGAAACTGCTCAGGCGAAAATGTAGCCATATTTTCTATTATAATTTCACTTACGCTGGTGTTTTCAATATTTAAAGTATTAGTTTCGTCGACTTCTGCAACTTTTTTGATGTTTTTCGGGTTAATTTCCACCACACAAACGCTTTCAGCAGTTAATATATCGATTTCGTCGTCTTTGGAGTATTCTTCGGCGTTTTCTATATTAAGGGTACCGACTTCGTTGTGCTCTACCGTTGTTGGCTTCTTGTCGACTTAGGAATCTTCGGCGCTATTCGCAGCCGCTGTGTTGGGCGCCAATGAAATAATCTTTTTTCTAAGATTATATGTGTTCATCAAATAAATAAAATTAACACCAGTTAATGTCTTTTCAAAAATAACAATTTTCACTTTATTTAATCTTTCTATTTTTAATTCAACAAGAGAACTTGAACGACCAGAATTTTTTACAAGAATAGTCAGAAGCAAGCGCACTCGATGAAGTCCAATAGATCACTGAAAAATATACGCAAGTGCTGCTCCTTTTATAGGCAAAAATAAACGTTTTCGTTAACTTAGTTGTATAAAAATGTATGAAAAACATGGATGCAAAAATTAGGAAATATGAAAAAAATGCAGCATTGCGTATAGAAAAACGTTAATTTCAAATATAATTACAGAGTCGTATTTCGATTAAAACTATTACTTAAAATAATTTAAAAAAATAATATAAAGAGTTAATTCAATACAAAACATTAAGAAAAATGGATTTAAATGTATATGGGCTGCTTCAACTGCGATTAACTGGAACTTGGTTGGTATTGATTAGAAAACATGTATGAAGCATATTTGAATATTTTTATCTGAATTTTTTTAATTCAGATCCTCCATATTATTAATTCATACAAATATTTCATAATTTTGTAGTCTAAGCAATTTTTGTTTATTCTTAAACTAAAACAGAAAGTACTCGAGTTTTTTTCATAAATTAAGAAACCTGTGATGTTAAACTAAAGGAACGTATTAAATTCTGGGCTCTTCTTTTCGTTTTAGATATTTTATTAACGAAATCGTGAAAAATGAGAAATTCAACTTTAAATAGATGCATTGAGAAAACTATCTGATCTGTCAAAGCGAGTACTGTATTAAATTAAAGAGCATATTTGATACTATTTGAGTTTTGCAAAAAAGTTGCACTATTATTTGAAATTTTGTATTATTTTATAAAACGTTTATCAAAACATTAACTGTACACAGAAATATTATGGGCCAAAAATATCTAATTAATCGATTGTTTGAATATCAATGGCAATTTAAACAATTTTTTTAATTGATTCAATTAAAAAATTTATTGAATTTTCTAATATATCCATACAGTGTTGACAACATGTAAACAAAATTTTTAAAAATTTGCCCAACTATTTTTTTTAATTTTATTTAGATTAAATAATCAAACAAAGGTTTAATTATATTAATATATTATTTAATTTGTAAATAAAAAGAAAAAAAAATCGCAAATGATTAACTTTTAATAAGTTGAATAGTTTACCGATTTCAAATACACGCAAAATCGTAGTTATTTCACTACAGTTTGCAACACTCTTTTTGTTGAGATATTCGTGTAAGCACGAAAACTTAATTTAGTTTCGTGTTTTATCTGTGGTAATAAAAGTGCACATGTGGATTTAAATAAACCTTATCAAAAAAGGACAATTAAACTATTATTTTTGTAAATAATTAAATTTTCAATAAGTATAAGTGTCATTAAACTATTATTTTAAAGTTGTGTGGGATTTTTTTAAGAAAGCAATTCAATTATAAGAAAAAGTTCAAGACAAGACAAGCAAAACATAAATTTTGTCTTTACTTTTATTTTTTATTTTATTTTATTTATTAAAATCAGTACAATGAAAGCCCTCATGGCCAATTATTTATGTATTGTAAGTTAACTTACTATGTACATTGATAATACAACTTAAATTTAAATACTTATACAAATATTCTAATATTCGGTCTATAAGTGGCCCCCCAGCCATATGAACAATGAGAAAAAAAATGTAAATTAGTACCTATAGCAAGGACGAGAAATATATAATGGTTTTTTCCAGATAAATTAAGGCGTAATTCCGTTAAAGTAATCAAGTAGTTTGTTTTATTATAATACATTTTTTTATTAAAAAGCTTTAATTTTATTATAAATAAAATTTGAATTTAATTTACAAACCTACATTTCTTTTTTTATTTAATGGGGGCATAAAACAAAAAAAAAAACGAGTTTTCAATTAAATCTACCATTGTTTTCTGCTCAAGTTTCAATTAAAGTTTTAATCAATTTAACTAAACTTTTTAATTGAGGTTGTAAAGAAAAACAATGACTCTTTTAATTGATATTATTATTAGTTTAATTGAAAGAGTTTTAATAAACTGTCTGCAAATTTTTTTAGTTAATACTATCATTTCAGTGGTAGGTGCAAAATCAATTAAAATATTAATTGATTCAATAAAATTTTTAATTTAAACCTGTTTTTAGTTTTTTCTGTGTAGGTAACTTTTAAAATTTAAGGCCATATTTGTCATCTGCTTCCAAATGATTTAGAAATGATAGGTCGCAGCCCGATGCATAAATTTTTTCTGATTTTGTTGAACTGTATATTAAATACAAAGTAATATTTAGCCTTTAGCTTTATAAAAAACACTCATTTTGGTCAAAGGACATACAGGATTATAATAGAATACCTGTAAAGCCAAATGTTTGGTTTCAGTTAAACTTGGTTTAGTTATACCAATTTTGTCTGCCATTTCCAAGTTTATTAACAAAAATGTTTAGGAACTACTTCATATTATTTAAAATTAAGTCTTCATCACAATAAAACAAAATAAATCACATTTCACGAGCAATATTCCACTTAAAACCTTCGTTAATCTAAGCTTAAAGGTCCACATCCTAAAAACTCGGCCTAAGAGACTTCGTCTTAACTTGACAACGTATTAATGATTTTGTTTTTATTTGGTTAAAGAACTTGGCCGTTATTTCCTTAAAAAAAGATACCGGCCGGTTAAAGGTTTAAATATTCAGCTCTTCGGTACACATATTTTGGTGTTTATATATACGATATATTTTTGTTTGGGAAAACATAAATTTTAGCCATTTTTATTTTTAATTTATCTGGCCAAAAATCTCATCAGAGCTTGAAGTTTTAGAAAAGCTAGAGCATGCAGAATAGGCAGAGCAGAGCAATTTTGCTCCATTCTTGTCTTTCCCAACAAGCATAATGACGTTACTAAACTTTGAAGACCAAAACTGTTCTATTTATATAAAAAAATTAAGTTTTTACTCTGGCTCAATTAATATTAATAACGAGCTTTCAACCTCCGCATATTTACAAAAATAAAGCAAACAAACATATTAGCTAGGTTGATACTAGTATTTCGACCTGGCTAAAGATCTTATCAGAACCCGAAGTTTTAGAACAGCTGGAGCCTGCAGAATAGACAGAGCTTAAACAAAAAAAAAAAAAATAATAATTATCAATTTTGGTAAATTTTTGTCTTCTTAGTAATCAAACACAATAGATGTTTTATTTATATAAAAAAAATGTAGGTTTTACTCTGGCTCATGTTATATTTTTACAGTTTTATTAGTTTTTTATACACATACGCAGAGAAAAAAATATTGTTGCAATACGATTGCGGCCACAAAAATATGATTCCTACAGCCAAAAGTGATTGTTTCAATAAAATTATTATTATTTTATCAATCATTAATCATGTAATCGTAAAAATATCTCTTTTTTGGTCTTGTCTACAATCATAATATGGTATTTATTATCATATTCCTCTCTCTAGCTATACCTATATTATAGTTGCGCCAACTATAAGATGATCAGTCTGTTTTGTATGAGCGTCTTCGCTCTCTTAGTGTCACTCTTGTTAAAGATTTTTTGAAAACAAGTTGTGAGAAGCAGTCAATACAAAGAAATTAAGTGATAGTAAACAAAAAGCCATAGAAAAACAATGCTGTGGTGTTAATTGTAATTGTGATATTTTTAGTGGAAGAAGGAATAATTGGGTACTAGCAACACCGTCGCGGTCATAATATGATTACTGTGGCTATAATATGGTTATAGTGCAAAACATGTAAACATGTTATAATCATTATAACTGTATTGGTAAAATTGTATTCTTAACAACATTTTAGTGCGAAGTCCTTAATATTCTTATTCGTCAGTGCAAAGACAATTTGATTACTTAGATTATGTTAATATATGTTTAAATAAATGTGTAAATTGTTAAGTAAATAAATATACATTTGTGCTATTTCAAAAAACATGCATAACTGTTTAATCCAGCCTCAACAGAATGATGTGTGAATTATATAGGAATCATAATATAATAATTTAAAAACATTTCCATAACTATAACAAGATAATATTGAGATCAATTGTTAAGCATAATATGGTAATTTAATTATCGTATAATACATAAGAAAATGTATAGATTATGGTTGTCATAGTATCATGGGTTTCGCAATCATAAATACAAAAACGTATGATGCTCTTCGAATATGGTTGCCCCAACCAAATTTGTTCCTTGCGTGGAAATAATAAAATCGTTAAAAGCAAACATTTTAAAAGACGCTGAAATATATAAAATTTATACCGTTAGTTAAGAAATATACCTTCTGTTGAGTTTTTGAAAATTCCCCTTACACATTTTTTTTGTATTAAATAAAACAAAGTTTTACACAAAGATACATTCGAATTAAAAATATTTTATTTGTTACATACTTTTTTTTTGTTTTTTAATATTTTAATTTTTATAAATAGTACATATGTTTTAAAGTAGTATGTATAATAATATATGTATGCATGTCATAAGTGTTGTATAGATATATACTAAATTAATTAAAACTAAATAATTCTAATATGGACAAACATACAAGTTACTAAAACTACAAAGTTTTATATATTTATAAAGTATTTAACAAATTATACAATTATGCTTGAATTATATATATTAATATTTATTTAGTATTAATTCTTGTCTAACAATTGAAAAGAAAATTAGATTGTAAGAAAACAAAAAGATGAACTGAAATGAATTTGACAAAATTTAATTGAAAATATTTAATATAAACCTAATAAGGCACATATGGATTATCTATAGTTTTATTTATATTATTAAGAAATGTTCAATAACATTGAATTTAGACGAGAATATAAATTACAAGAAATACTACAGACGTAAAGGGTCCGCCATCTAACTTTTTTTTTTCAACTAGTGCTTATTTCGTGAATGGTAACACTTAGCTCATGTCTGATTTGACAGATAATTAGTTTTATCCTTCCGCTGAACGAATATGGTCCGTATGTTCGTTATCTTGTGAAAAAAGTGAAAGAAACTGGCATCCTCATCGACAAACCAAAGCGTGAAAAGCCAAAAACAGTGCGTACACCCGAGAATATTGCTGCTGTGGCAGAAAGTGTGCGTGAAGCGCCATCAACATCAATTTACCGTCGTTCTCAACAATTGAACATTTCGGAGACATCATTGAGACGAATTTTGCATAAAGACCTTGGTATGACGCCATACAAAGTCCAATTGGTTCAGGAGTTCAAAAAAAAAAAGTTATTTAGCGGACCCTTTATAAGCGATATTAAATCAAAAGTATTTTAGTTTTCTAAACATTTTTACAATTACTTTTTATGCTGCTGATTGAATTTTAAACAACCGAAGGACAACTTGTTTAAAATAAATAAGTATACAAATATTTGTATTTAATTGAAATAAAAAGCAATTCTATTGACCAGCATCGCTAAATAATAATTATATATTTTTTCTGATCCGTTTTTATTAGAGTGACACTTTATTTGGACATCGATTGAAAATTGTGTATCTATATTTTAAAATTATTCCATCAATTTTCTTCGGATAAACAATTTTTAAATAGCAACAAAATATTTTATCATATTTAACACTTTTGTCCTGTTTATTTTGTTGGGTCAAAGTGACCCTATTTTAAAATCTTGTAGGATCATACTAACTGTCACCGGCGTAGCTAGACCAGGGGGTATATATACCCCATAAATAAAATTAGGTTTTTTTTTAAACAAAGTTATATAAGTTTAATTTCCTAGATACTAAAGTTTTTTGAGCTTTTCTAACGATGAAGATGCTAATTATAATGGACTGTTTTTAAAACTGTTTCGGATTCTTTCTTAAGGAGTCTCAAAAGCTGACAATTGGATGATCTACTATTTTTTTTTTCAAAATGACGTTGCAGGAAAGACTTCTAAAATTGTCAAAAAAAATTTCCAAATATGAGTAGGAAAAGAATAACAAAAATAAATTTGTTAAATCTACAGCATTTTTGTTATATTTGAGCTAAACTTTAGGTCATTTAAAGTTAAAAAAACAACTGCTAAATATTGTAGACAAATATAAACACAAACAAATGTCAACCTTTTCAAAGTTTTCTTTATACAAAATTTTTTTCTTAATGTTTGAGAATTTGCTATACTTCAAAAGGCGTTTGACAGATATAAAATAAATTTTTTTAGGGTCATAACTCTAAGCTTTAGAAAATTCACACAGAAGATGTTGAAAGATAAAAAAAACAAATTAACTTATGCTTGAAAATTATTTTAAAATTTCCCCATTAAACATTTTAAATGACAATATAATCTTTCTGAAAACAATTAAAAATTTCCTTTTCATTATGTGATATTATAAAATATTCACTTTTATTGGAAAAATTTTGAACACATCAATCATCATTATAAATGAGCAATGGGCATTTAGTGAAAATTCCGATATGAAAAATTAAAAAAAAATGCAAATTTAAAAGTGATTGATAATGAAAATTTGCTTGTTGGGAGGGGGCCTATCTACGCCGGTGCTGTTTTGTAATAAATTTTGAAAAACAGTAATATTAAAAAGAAAATATATGAATGCCTCGATATTCTACAAATACAGGCATCATGTACCTGTGTACACAATTTTATTTAAAAATATTAAGCGGAAGTAGCAAAAAATTGCCCTTGAAATTTTTCTTTAGTGGAATATGGGCATATATTACAATTTTATTTATAGTTTCGTAGATTTACTTAGTCGTTGTATATTAAATAATTTTGTTCTTCTTTTGGATTTTCGAACCACTATAAGAAAGTTACTAAACGTTAGATTGCTTACAAAAATTAAAACATGCATCCTTTAGTTGTTTACAGTTTATCTCACTAATAAAATTTTATTAAAATTTGAGCGAAACTATTGGACACTTTTATTTCCCACTTAAAAAAAAAAACTCGCGGTTTTTCAGTATATTTCAACATAAGTAGTAAGTGACTAGCCATGTTACATTTAATTCTTTAGTTTCACATGGTCAAAATTAAAATATCTTCAAAATAATAATAAAATGCTGCATCATTTATATTTGGATTTATATTCCTTTTTCTGGGTTAACAATTTATATGTTAATATTTCATTATTAAACGAGTATTTTTTGCAAATTAAAATATCAATAATGTAACTTAGGGATATTGTTAAAACATGAAATGCTTAAATGTTTAAGTTTTGGTGAAGAAACATTAGTTTCACTGCAAAATACATAAGTCTACCCTTTAGGTTTTATTAAATTTCTGAAAATAAAAATATGTATTCAACAAAAGTCGTCTTTTAAGGTAATTTGTGGGACAGAAAAAGACAAAATTTAGCAAAATAATTGGGATATTAATGCTTGATAAACCATATTATGCAAAAAAAAAATCTTGTTTTAAAATTTAGCTTATATCCTTGTTCGAGCGATGCATTCTTATATCAATTTCTAAGATTTAAAAAACTTGCCGCAAAATTTGCATTAGTTTTTCATTAAAGAAAGTTTATTATTTTTGAAAGACTAATAGGACGGAAATGAAATTTTTGTCAATGAATTTTTGCATTAGATCTATGAAATGGCACTGGAACTCGTCCATTGAAACTTTTCATTAAATTAATGCAGTATTTCATAAAATTTAATGAAATATTTCATATTATTTATTAAAAATTTTATACGAATAATAAAAAAGTTTCATTAAAACTATGAAGCTTATTCATGAATTTTAAAAAAATTTTCATTCACATTGTGAAGAAAACTTGTTTAGTTTTGAGAAAATTTCATTAAAACTCGAAGAAATTCTTTCTGTGTAGGTCGAGCCACTAGAAACTAATATTCCAATTTTGTTCTCCCTCAGAATACCAAAAGATTAAATAGGGTGTGAAATCTTAGCCAAAATTCCAAACATATATATATTTACATACAAACATAATTATATTAATTATACTCACACATGTTATATTAGAAACATGGAAAACGGAAATATTTTCTAAACAAAAGTATATTACCAGCATTTATATTTCCGGTATATGGTTTTTTATTTTCAGCGTGTAGTTCTATAAGCGATTAAAGATATAAGCGCTATATGCGAGTGAAAATTCGCTCGCTGAAGAAACTACAATATATCAATCCTGGTCTAAAACTTTCAAATCGAAGCAAATCTAAGTCGGCTTAGAATACGAGCATGGCGTACAACGATTGTAGCTGCGAGAGAAAATACGACCAAAATAACATCGTTCGACAGTGAATAATGTTGTTTTTCAAGATTGGGTCATTTTGACCCAAAAAAGACTGAAGAGTTAAGAAACATTTTATCGTATTTAAAAAAAACCGGCATATGCTTACGTTTTATGTTATCACCGTCAACAGAAACGACTGTTTTGCACATATATTTCCGTGAATTTGTGCTAAGAGAACTTTTCAAAAGTATCTAAAATTCTTTTTGAGAAAAATTTTTGTTCTCTTTTTTAAAGTCTGCTTGCAGCTCAAAATAGTTTAAAAAAATGCCACCCTTATAAAAAATACAATTAAATTGGGTAAATAAAAGTTCCAATTTATGGATTTAAGTACGTATAAACAATTGCAATTAGTACGGTATGTTGCTTGAAAGCAAAGAAATTAACACAATTCCACTAGGATTGGATTGTTTTCAAATCAAATATTTATTTATAAAGATAAAGTTCAAATAAACCTAGATAACAAATAAAATGTGAAAAAAATCAAAGAATCAAATAGTTTATTAATTTAACAATATCAATAACACTACTCAACAGATTTCAACTTTTTGCAGAACCTGTCTTAGAAATACGTATTTTTTAATCACCCTAAGGTAATACGCGGAATCCAAATCTGTTTAAAAAATTGTTTCTCATTTCTCATTCTTAATAAAGAAAAGGCGTATCTCGATTCTCGTAGATCATATCCAAATACACCTCTCTTACAAAAATTAGCAAGTTTTGATTGCAAATAACGGACTTATAGTCATTTAAAAAAAATCCATATCTCATTTAAAGTTGAATTTATTGTTTTGGTTTTGTTTAAGAATTGACTTTAAATTAGTGCGGTTTTACTTTTTGTGTTGGATGTTTTAAGTTCAGCATGTTTATTTATAATCAAAATCCGCCAACAAATTATTATACAAATTTTTGTTAAGTGTGCAATTGCACAAATAGAAAAAATTTTGAGTAATAGCAACATTTTTTTTATTTGAGTAATAGCACTCAAACGACTGCTATTAAAAAGCTGAATACGGGAAAATAAAAAAATAATTTTTGAGGGTATTTTTAGGTTCCGAATCGCGATTTAAGTTTCCAGAATTTGTAGGTTTTGTTTAAAAAAAGTCCTCTTACTTTTTGTCAAAAATAGGCTCAAAAGTTTCGTTGTGTAGAACTTATTACGGAAAAAATATTCATATTTTTTTTAATACCTTTGGTCCGCCACAGCCTTTTTTAACTTTCAGCAAGTAAATAAAACTTTATTTTTTAATCTTCTTATAAAAACACTTGAATAACACTTAACTAGCGTCAACATTATAGAAATTTTCAATCCGCTATTCGCGAAATAATAAAAAAATTTACAATTTAAATGGAAAATCACTGTCCATTAAAAAAGGCAGAAACTAGTCTAGTCTGATTTGAAAATTAATAGTGTCTATAATTTTTAGAGAAAAACATTTATTCTTCTTCTTAACCTCAACATTTCTAAATTAAATGTGTCAAATGCATATTAATTAAGAATTATTTACGACTGCCTATATGACGTTAAAATAACACTGTACTAAAATACATTACAAAATTTGCCCCTTGGCGATGTCTTAACATAAACGCAATGTTGGCTACTCTGAACGTCAATCTGGTGACTGTGTGAAAAAGAGACGGAGGAGATTAGAAAAAACAAGAATCTAATAATAGAATATTTGTTGGCTACCCTGAATGTCAATCTGGTGACTGTGTGAAATAGAGACGGAGGAGATTAGAAAAAACAAAAATCTAATAATAGAATATTTGTTGGCTACCCTGAATGTCAATCTGGTGACTGTGTGAAATAGAGACGGAGGAGATTAGAAAAAACAAAAATCTAATAATAGAATATTTGTTTTTGCTAGTGTTCGTCAGGTCTGAGTATAATATACAATAACAGAAAAGCTAATAGGAAAGAAAACTGAAATTTAGCTGCATTACATTCGAGGCCATACTTGGGTGTGATCGCTAAGCTATCATGACTTGGTAGTGTTACGTTTGCAAGGCTTGATTCTTACAGCCGGCAGTTCGTTGAAAAATGTATCATATAGAGACAATCTGACAATTATAAGACACAAATAATAATAATACAATTTAAATAAAAAATCACCGATGACGAATGTCCAGTAAAAAAGGCAGAAACTAGTCGTCAGATTAAAAATAAATAGTGTTTATAATTTTTTTAGGAAAACGTTTATTCTTCTTCTTAACCTCAACCTTTCTGAAATAAAAAAAAAAATATTTAGCATTTTAAAACATTATAGCTCTCAATTTTTGCAAAGCTTGTTTAGGTAAAAAGTATTTAAAAAAATGGCAAAGCTATTTCGCCAATAAATTTTTTAGTTTGAGATAATCAGTAAACATAAATGAATAACGTTTCTTAAACTTTAAATTGCAAAAATTTTGAGCCCAATTTTGTTAAAAAATTCATTTATATTGTATTTTTGTATTTAAAAATTATCTTAACAATTTTTAATAATTTTTTTTGACATTATCAAAGTGTTATTTTAGTGTTTTTATAAACAATTTACAAATAAAATATATAATTGCTCAAAACTATAAAAAGTATGAATATTTTTCTCTACATAACTAAACTTTTGAGCCTTCTTCGACAAAAAATAAGTCATCTTCTTTTTAGCAAAACGTACCATTTTTGGAATCTTCAATCGAGTGTTGGGACCTAAAAGTACCCTACAAAATATTTCGCTATTTTTTCAGTACTCAGAAGTTTGAGGTAAAATCCTTAGCTTGGGTATGACGTGTGGAGTCAATATGATGCCCCATGACATCTAGCGAGTTAACATGCTCTGCAAATAAAGAAAAAGAGTGTTAGAATCCCCATAAACATACTGCTATTTGACATGAAAGTTTTGAGTAGGATGTTATGGATTTCCAAACAAAAACGTCACTTTTCCGCAACTTCAATTTTTTTTATGGCACACTCGTGGTACATTGTTTTGTTTAATCCCATATATTAATTCAATTTGGAAAATCCAATTATATATTGCCAGTCTAATAACGTATGGTATAACATATTGTAAGATACAAAATACAATCCTTGCAATACCAGCGCGATATCCTGTCACAAAAAAATGTTTAAAAAATTCAGAAAAAGATACGAAAATAATGGGGTGGACGATGTAAATTTAAAAATCGCAATATATTAAAAACTGTAAATGAGAAAAAAAAATTTTAGATTTGGATTCAGCGAACACAGGTCTATTAAAAATTATGTATTTCGGAGCCAGGATTTTGAGTAGTGTAATTCGATTTTTACAAAAGTTTCATACTTTAAAACTAAATGTTCATACAGTATAAATATTAAGATAAGTTTTAGCAAAATATTTGCTTGTAAATTTTCATTTTATCTTCTTGGTTTACCAAAACTACTCGATGGTCCATTGCCGTAAATAGCTTGTCCTCCCCCATTGCCATAAATGGCACCATTACCATTCATCATTGCCGCTTGTTTTCGTTGCAGTGTTGCTGGGCCCATGGATCGTGGATCTTCGGAACCATCATTTAAATCCAAGCCTGCTACCATTTGTGCAATTTCACGTTCTTTTTTCATATCGGGAGGATTGAACTGAAGACTAGCTAGGGATCCATGGCTACGGCTGCGATGTTCCTGACGTATAGAGTAACTAAAGGCTCGCTCGTTTAAATGACCCTTACGCCGATATACCAGTTCCTCCGGGGGATTCTGCACCAGAGTTACCCGAGTCATCGAGACCATTTCCCATAGAAGCGGCCAATTTTCGACTTGACATAGCTAGTGGTCTAGGCTCACCTGTCATTGATTGAGCCATGACACTTTGTGGTGGCGGTGGGGCAGGTCCACCCATTGACTGAGCATGATGATAGGCATAGATCGGTGGTACGATAGGCATACCAACCGGTATGCCAGTATTTTTCTTATCTTTTTTCTTCTTTTTCGTAGTGGTGGACGGTTGTAATGTTGCATATTGTTGGGGCATCATTATGGGTACTTGCATTGGCACACCCATGTGAGGTGGGCCATGCATCATTTGTGGATGCATTTGAGGGGGCATGCCTGGATGATGACCAGGATGATGATGGTGATGTTGTGGTGGTCCTGGGGGAAAACCTCTATGACTAATTGTATGGTAGTTTCTTCCCATCGGTGGTTGTGGTGGTCCTGGCAAAACTCCATAAATCATATTACCCGGTCCATGTCCATGTCCCATGGGCATACCATGTCGTTGCATTGCTGCTGGATGTATGGGTTTCGGCCTTATTAGTGTACCTGAAAGACTTTGACTACTGGAAGATTTCGATGATTTTTTATCTTTTTTCTTTCTGCTACTCTCCTCTTTCATTGGTGGTGGTGGGACATCGATCGGCTGACTAATTTGTCGCAGACGTGCTGGGCGACCTAGTGTTGATGTATTGCCTGAGTACATGTCATAGGGACTTTCCATAACTATGCTATCCAATTGATCTTGTGAACCATTCCAGACTTTATGATTTGCATCACCATTATATAAGGAGGCATCACCATCATCTATGGCGACGTTAAGATCAGCGCTGCTGCCATAAACTGAAATCAAAAGAAGAAAAAAATCACGACGATTATTATTAAATTTAAGATTTTTGGAGTGATTATTTAATTAAAAATAGTAGTAGGAATAACACTGTGGAAAAAATTCAAAATTTTTTCCCGTAAGATTTCACTCATAAAAAAATTAGTACAAAAGCCTGGTAAATGGGCCTTAATTTAGTTAAACAATTTTTTTTGTTATCTTCCAAATCAGTTATTTACCCTGTCAAAAATAAAATTATACCTCAAATATAATATACTATCCCCTTTTATATAGATCGATATTTAATCTTATCCAAGTAAAGCTCAAATTAGGGAATATTTTTATATTAATTTTTTTCAGCTTTTTAAACCAAATTCTCACTTTTTCATATTTTAGAACTTCTTAATAAAATTCTCATAAATAATAACATATTTTCAAAACGCTAGCTATCAATCTTGTGTTTATTAAGTTTTATAAATGTAGAAATTTTGTTACTTGAAATATATACATCAGAACCTGGACTAAAGCCATCAGAACCTTTAATAAAATTTCTTTTTGTACTTAAAGTTTAAATATCCTTCTTTTTGCACCAAAATCCCATTTTTTCGCCAGTCAAATCCCGCTTTTGTATCAAAAACGATGTGAAAGCTCTTTTTATTCATAATATATACACTGGCAAACATGTTTTATCATTTTGATGAAACGATTTCATGAATCGTTTATCATCAATTATTCATCTTATTTATGAAGTTTTCATAGATATAATGTAGAGTTTCATAAAAATGTATGCCAAATGTTTCATAAATCTTCATCGTTTTATAAAAAATTGCATAGTTCATGTGAACAAAATTTTTGTTTCCTATCAATTGAAATTCAGAATTTCCATTTGAAATTCAGAAATCATAAATAAAAATTAAGAACTTTCATTTGAAATTAAGAAAATGAAGATTTTCTATTTAAAATTGAGAAACTTTAATAACATCAATTGAAAGTCAGAATTTCTAATCAGTTGATGTTTTCTGATTTTCAATGGAATTTCGTGAATATAAATTTCAATGGCAAAGGAAATTTTTAACATCAATTTATGTTTTTCTTAACTTAAATTATTTATTATGAATTTTAATAAAATGAATATCAATTGCTATTTTCTGAATTTCAATTGGAAATTCTGAGTTTGAATTGATATATACTAAATTACAGTTGAAAAAATATTGGGTTTGAAAAATAATGTAGAATATTAAACATAAATTTTAGTCATTTTCTGTAGCATTTATTGTGCTTGTACGCCACCAGAGAAAACATTTTTTTGTTTTTTTTAAATTTACGAATTTGCTTCATCATATTTATTAACATTTATGAAACAATTCATGGCAAGCTATGAAACTTCTTCATATTTATGAAACATGTCATAAATATGATGCAGCTTGTTTTCAATTTGAACTTTTATGAAACAGCTTCATCATATTTATGAAGTGTTAAATTGGACGAAAATCAATGAAGTTTGTCATTATATGTATGAAGTTTTTAATTTGAGTGTGAATTTAAATTTGAAATTCTATGTTTTAATTCATATATTTTAAATTACACTTGCATAAATATTGGTTTTTAAAAATAATGTATTAAAAACAAATTTTCGTCAAAAACCAAAAAATTTAATTTTATAAAAATTTATGAATTTGCTTCATCATATCTTATAACCAGAGAAGCCTAAAAGCAAAATCCAATGAATTTAAAGCAAAAAAACAAAATAGCAAGAGTAAAAAGCTTTGAAAAACAATACTTAAAAGAAAACGTTTAAAGTTTCTATAAAAATAATATTTTATACATTTTAAGTCTGAAAATATATAAAAAAGCAATAAAGGCAAAAAATCATAAAAAAGCCATTTTAAAACTCAAAATCGGAATATCCACAAAAAAGGACAATGGTAAAAAAGCAAATAATGCAAAATTGGCAATTTAAGGAAAGCAAATAAAACTTATTCTATTATTGTGATTCTATGCAAACAATCATATATTTATAACTATAGCAGACAGAAAAGCTAAATCCAATGTATTTATAGCAAAAAAAAAAAAAGCAAGATTAAAAAACTTGGAAAAACAACACTTAAAAAAAACGTTTAAAGTTTCTAGAAAAAATAATATTTTATTAGTATAGAAGCTCTAAATCAGCTTTTTGATCTTTTATTTTAAGATTTTGAGCATTTAATTTTAAAGCTCAAAATCGGCAAATCCAACAAAAGCACAAATTTTTAATAAAAGCATAACAAAGTAAAAACAAATAAAATTGTCAAATAAAATGTTTCATAAATATGAAGACATTTATGAAAATTTTCGTTGAGTGTAGTACTGCCCATCACATGGTTATGGCTAAAAATAAATTATAACCAGGAACAGGGTAAACAAATTATCTTTTCTAATCAAAGAATTTGCGTTAAAATGGCATCGATTTGTAAGTGCATATATTTCTATAAATGTTTTTTTTTTTGCAAATTTAGCTTTGAAAGAATATTTTAATGCATATTTGAATGCATATTTTTTACTTATTTTGCGTTAAATGCATTTTCCTTAGTTTTTTTTTTTGAAGTAATTTAATTTGGCCGACGAGCATATAGACTGAAAAGGTTGCAAGCTGATTAAGCCCTGATAAATATTCTTCTTAATTTAATATGCGAACTGAGATTAATTAATAGAGAAAGTTTTTAGTGTTTTTTTTAAATGCCTATCTATCAATGTAAATACCTCAAAATTTTGTGCTCATTGTGCAAAATATGAATACAATATAAATTAACAAGTTTGATATAATTTTTATTAAAAATAAAAATTATGTTTTTCGACTGAAAATGAAAATTATTCAAGTTCGAGGCGATATCAGGATATTGTCCTAACAAATAATCTATAGAGTTTTTGTTTTCAAATTAATTAATTGACCACTTAATTTAAAAACTTTAATACTTAATTGAACTTGCTTAAAACACAAACAAATCATTAATCTCTATATAAGTATTTTTTTAATCGCAAAACAAAAAAATGTAAGTGCATATTTTTTAAATTGTTAGTGCATGTTTTAAGATTTTTCATGCATATAATAAGAGCTTAAGACAAATTTTCTAGTGCACGAAGTTCTCATCACTGATTATAACCCTACACTCATATAAATAAACCTGTAAAAATAGCAAAAACGCGACTAAAAACTAGTTAAGAATGACCTTTCAGAAAATACAACTCAAATTTTTGTTGCTAAATGTTAGTAATACAAAATTAGCAAACTTTAATCTGTTGAATATAATTATATTTGAGCTAAATTCAATTGAAAGTAACAAAATAATCTGCTAAAATAAGCAAATTTATTTACTGAATATTATTGGACAAAAAATCATTAACAAATTTAAAAATTTTTTTTCTGACCCTATAAAATCAAAATCGAAAACTTTTTAGCAAAAATTTCTATAAATTTTAGCAAAATAAACTGTTATTTGCATTCTACTAAGCTTCAAGTAAATATAACAACAATTTTGTTAATATTACGGGTTTTGTTTGCTATTTTGAGTCTACAAATATTTTGTAAAAGTTTTTGTTAATTTTACAAAGTAAAATGCAATTTTCATTAACTAAAATTCATATCGAATATAACTTTAATTGAGTAAAGTTTTTTTTTTGAGTTCTTATTTTATTAATATTAGCAAAAAAAAAAAAATCTGCTACATTTATAATATTTTTCTGCAACGTAATTTTGAACTAATTTTTAGTAGCTTTTTCTGCAATTTTGACAAGTTTACTTTTATGAATGCAGTGATAATTCTAATCATTGTGTCAATGCGTTACATTGTCATTTTATAATTATGGTGTCCAGACGAAAAACTTAAAATCAAATTGGCAAGAACTTAGTCCGTTATAAAACCTTAACATCCACTTTTAGTTTGTATAAATACTCATTCTACATCATATGACTTTGTCCTTCATTGGATCGATATCACTTGTCATAAAACCACAAACATAAATATGTTATGTGTAGTATACATTTAAAGTACATATAAAGATTCTATTGATACCTGTTATTTGCCCGACAATTATAGTCAATTGTACATAAAATGAACGCTCAATTTCATATACATACAATCGTTTGAAATGAAAAACATTATAAACTAACCTTGGATGTTTCTATCACTTTTCGATTAGCAATGAAATAATCGTTAAATGTGTAAAAAAAAAGTGCCAGTATTGTTATCGTTTTAACATATTAATGTCCATCACTAATGTGACCATAGATGTGCCAAAACAATTCCAATGAAATTCATTTTTATAAAAAATAGTGTAAAATAAAGTTCGCTAACCTCTTTAAACTGAATTTGATATAATTTAAAACAAAAATTAAAATCTTTCATGATACCAATAAAATTTACGCTAAGAGAATTACCTGCATGATATCAATGAATTTTTGCATTAGATCTATGAAGTGTCACTGGAATTCGTCCATTGAAACTTTTCATTAAATTAATTCAGTTTTTCATAAAATTTAATACAAAATTTCATATTATATATTATATATTAAAAGTTTCATATGACTAATAAAAAAGTTTCATTAAACATTGTTTCAGAAAAACAATGAAGCCTTTCGATAAAGTTCAAGAAATTTTGCATTCACTTTGTGAAGAAAATTTCACTAAAACTCGTCCAAGTTAATTCTCTCTGTGTACTAGCTGTTTCTTGTGTAAACATAAACTCTTTATGATATTAATTATTTTGAAATTTGTTAATTTAATTTAAAATTTTTTAAGCATAAACTTAAATAATCAAATATTCATTAAACATTTGACCAAATATTAAATGGTCATACTTAACAAAATTCACTTAGGGTTTCGCTGACCTTTTTCACGTATAAAAAAGTTACCTTGTTTAACGTCATAGCATGAGATACATTTAACAGTTATTGCATTAGTTACACTCAAAATATAATAACCTTAAAATTTGTATGTGATATGAATAACGTTTACAAAACTGTATATAGAGACCTAGTATTTGTTAACTGTAAATTTTATCATTTGAAATGTTGCCATCTATCTTTCTTCACCTTTTAAATAGGGTTTTCAAGTTTTTATCAATATCCCAGCAAAACATGATATATCAATCAAAGCAGTATGTCAAAATGTTCGACATGGAGTGTCGTGTTTTAGTAAAATGACATCGAAAAATATAGTATGTGTGCTCTAATGCCGAGATAACTCAGATGGTAGACCGCTTGACGGACAACCTGATGTTCCAGGTTCGAATCCCGTGTGGGCACATTTTATTA
Source organism: Delia radicum (assembly GCA_021234595.1). Classification (NCBI taxonomy): domain Eukaryota; kingdom Metazoa; phylum Arthropoda; class Insecta; order Diptera; family Anthomyiidae; genus Delia; species Delia radicum. The sequence goes on from CM037851.1 coordinate 102,982,006, forward strand.
AAAAAAAAACTTGCATTTCATTTTGAATTGTCAGGTTTGAGATCATAATTAAAATGTTACTATTACTAATACAAAACTAAAAGAAAAAATCTTGTATGTATTAGCGCTAGAGGGAGTGCCGCACTTTCGACCTAAGCGACTTGTATGACGTGTCACTCAAAAAATTTGTCTAAACGAGCGATAAAAATGACTTTGGGGTTCTGTATCACGAATGTCACTTTGTAATGAGTGAAAACGTAAGAGTTGTTATTTTCGATCTCTTTTTTCGGTTTCTATATTGCGATTTGAAACGTCAAAAACAGACGTTCACAAAAAAGCATTCGTCATGTATACGTTCGTCCGAAAAACATTTTTATTTACCCGAAAAGTTTAATAAAAACCACAGAAAATCGGTGATGTTGATTGATTACCCGAACAACATGAGCTATTTTCGTCTTTTCTTATAAGTAATAGCCAACAGCTTTAAATCTTAAAGCTTTTCAATAAAAATATTATTTTTAATAAATTTAGTTTTTGAAAATGTATTTTTAGACTCATTATTTTTGTCCATACTAGTAAGCATAAATGTAACCCGATGTTTTTTTATTTTTTGTAAGATTTTTTGTATTTGATATGTCATTATTTTGCGCGACCACCTCTATATAAATGTAATAAGATGAGTAATGACATTTGTAAGTACTTGCCATTACCAAATATGTTCTTCAATAACCGCTTATATGATAATGCTTTTCCGCACCGGCTTGATTTAAAAAAATGGTTACATGTAAAAAACTTAGAATTAGGGGAGTGTACACTCAGGGAAAAAGCTTCTTCATATTTATGAAAAACACATAAATATGATGAAAAATTTCACAGATTTTCGTCCAATCTAACACTTCATAAATATTATGAAGCTGTTTCATAAAAGTGAAAATTGAGTACAGGTTCTTCATAGTTTTGAAATGTTTCATAAATGTGATGCATTTTCATAACTTTTTAATAAATGCTTTATAAATGCTATTATATATTTAATAAATGGAATGAAGCAATTTCAAAAAATTGTATGAATGTTTTATACTGGCCGTGGCTGGAAATTGTTGGTGTGTATGTTTGTAAGCTAATATCGTTAACATCGTATAGTGGACAAGTATCGAAGCCATATTCACACCTTATCTTAACATAGTGGTCCTCTAAGTTATTAATTTTATTTGGATACGGTAAGTTTCGCTTTTTTTGAAATTTTTATGAAAATATTTTCATGACTGTATCTATGAGCCGTTTTGGCTCATATTCAGAATGCATATAAGTTATGTGGATGGAAAAAGTTTTACAAAAAACTGCCTGATAGGTGGCGCTGGCGTTGACATTTCATCGAAAAAGTTATTTAATGTTTATTTATGAACCGATTTGGCCTTTATTTACAATGTATATTAGTTATATGGAAATAAATAATATTAGATCAATAAATAAAAACAAAATACACAACTACATATACAATGGATAAACAACGCGAAACATCACAAAAAAATGTGCAAATTAAGCATCACAACTACGAGTGTTTGTTTTATGCTAATTGACTTTGATCGAGTGGCCAAAAATTATGTGGCGATTTTCAAAGTCTTAAAAAATTTTAAGGCCTGGGCTAAAAATAAACAGGAAAATATTGTAGACCAATTTTAGATAGTTATTGGCGAACCAAGCAAGAATAAGCTTAAAAATTCAATTTTATAACCATAAAAATGCAATAAAAACGGAAAATAAGATTTTTAAATTTAAAGAATATGATATTAAAAACAATATGCTCTTATTAAAAATCCATACACTCATTAAAAATCCATGTATAGAAATACGAAATTAGTGTCAAAACAACGAAAACCTTCGTAAAATGTACAAAATTTCGCTTATTTTACGAAAGTTTTGATATTTTGACGTTTTTCGTATTTTTATATATGGATTATTATGAGTGTATTTAAAGCTTATTATAGTTGCAGTAACTTTCGTGAAATTACTTAATTGCTGACTAAAAAAGAAGATATACGATTTATTATACCTCAATCTCTCTAGTATTTAAAAAGGAAATTCAAATTTATAAAAATAACTTGAATTTTCGAAATCGGTGTTGAAAACCCTACAATTTTCGGAAATCATTTTTTACTGAAGCATGTTAAAAAACAATTGAAAAGTATGCCCAAAAAACATTTTTTTGTTCTATAAAGTACAAAAACATGCTGTAAAAAATACTTCAAAATATGCAAAAAAAATACGCTATTAAGACCAAAATATGCAAAAACAAGCTGTAACAAATTGATGCCAGAATTTGAAAATTTTCCTGAAAGGGATAAATATCTCATTAATTTTTCAATACGACGCACAGGAAAAAAACATGATACAGCATATTTATAGTTGCCCAGGTTATTAGAGTTTATTTGGAAAATTTAACTTTGGGATATCATAATTTCTTAGAAACTTTTTGTATCAATAAATTTTTGCAAATTTTTTTATTTAGCATGACCTGTTGAAAAAGTATGAAGTTAAAGCAATATTTTTAAGACAATATTTAAAATTTGTTTATTTTAAAACACACACAATAAAAAATAAATTCAATTAGAAGAAACTGGCATACATTCAGCCGATATATCGCGACCTATTTAAAATTTATTGAGCTTTTAAATTCGATTTTAGTAGTATTAACTGGTATTGCAACTCAAAATAATTTTTTCAAAGTGTATAAGGGAACAGTACTTTTCACCAAACAGTATTTTTTTTACCAAATTTATAGCTTAATAAATAATTAGCTGGTGACGATATATCACACAATTTTTATCACTCTAATTGCTATCCGGCGCATTTAAAACCGCTTAAAAAGATAATTTCATTATTTTATATTTAAAAATTGTATGGTAAAGTGAGTATTTGCAGCTGATTCTATTCTACATAAAACATTAATTAAAAATCAGCGTTTTTATCCGCCTTCCTCTTGACGGATAAAAACGCTGATTTTTTATTGCTGTTTTATGTAGCAAAAATCTGCTGCAAATACTCACTTTACAATGAAATTTTTATATATAAAATAATAAAATTATCTTTTTAGCGGTTTAATAATTTTTATATAGAGGATCCTTTAAAATTTTTATGAATTTCTGTGGGATAAAATTATCAAAAACTAACATTTTTAAGAAAAAGTCCTTTAAATCTAATTTTCAATTAGAAAAATTTATATGATTAAAGAATCAGAGGAAAATCATGAGAAAGTAATAGATTTTCTTTGGCTTTTGAGATAGTTTTTCTTTTTTTCGGTAACGGTATTTTCGGGGCAACGATATTTCAGTTACTTCGGTAACGGGTTTTTTGCGTTAACGGTATTTTACTTGTTTCGGTAAAGGTATTTTAGTGGTACCAGTATTTTTGTTATTTCGGTAAAGTTATTTTAGAGATAACGGGTTGTCAGTTATTTCGGTAACGGTATTTTAAGGGTAATTTTATTTTAGTTATTCAGGTAATGTCAATGCACACCGATATTTTAAACCCCATTAGGCCCGAGATTCAGTGACTGTCAAGTTTATGATCAAACTTTGGAAAAATATATCCATTGACAACGATTTTCTTTTCAACTCTTGTTAGATTATTACCGCAACGGTATTTTAAGGATAACGCTATTGTCACTATTTCGTTAAAGGTATTTTACGTATTTTAGCTATTTCGGTAACGTTTTTTTTTAAAGGATATTGACATTATGGTTAACGGTTAACGGTTAACGGTAACGATATTTTACGGATAACGGTATTTTAATTATTTCGGTAACGGTATTTTAGGGATAAATATAGTCAGTTTAAAATGTTATGAATCGATAACGGTAATTTAGCGGTATTGCCTGCCATTCCTGTTAAATGTTCCTGAACTTATTTGATTTATTTTGGGTTTTCTAAAAAAAGCTGCAAATTTTCTAAAATATTCTTTACTTTGTTTACATTTTAATTTTCTAAATACTTTGTTAATTTAATAAACTTTAATTTCTTTCATTTTTATTATTACTTAATTAGGTGGCAAAATACTTAAATACAAATAGACATATACTTTAATGCAGCGGTTCCCACCACCTTTTGCTTCATGGACCACTTGGCGAACTTTTACTGACTCACACAAAAAAATCGTTGCCATGTAATTACGAGCAGTTCAATTAATAAACTTTTTTCACATAAATTATTCAAACATTAAGTAGAAACAAAAAAAAACTTGGAAAAAATCCACTGATTTTGTCATAATTTTTGCGAATAAACTTTATTAGTTGAAATGCTCCTACGGCAACGATTTTTTTAGTGTATATTTAAAAAATATGGAACAAACAAAACTGATATTTTTTTTCACGGTAAAAACATCGCAGAAACCAAACAACAAAATTTTTTAAATTCAAAGAAATTTTAAGAAAATTTGCAAAATTTTACGAATTTTGTATTGAAAACGAAAACAAATTTTTTGTGGACTGTCTAAACCAGTTCAGAATCATATAAAACATAAAAGCGAAAGGAAAAGATCGATATTTTTTAACAATAAAAAAAATTTAGAAACGATTTTATATATTAGCCACAGATTTTTTACACCAGTTTTTCAAATAAAAAAACACGTTTTCTGGAACAACTTTCATTTAAAAATTTTAATTATTAAAAATAATTTTATTTGTCATGTTGTAGCGTTGTCTTTATTTTTGTATTTTTTAAACAAAATCTCAAATAAAAAAAATTGTCATGGACTCTTTCAGCAACAAACACATGTGGAATACAGTCATAACTAGAGTCACAGGCTTTTTCGTATGAACAAGCTTTAAAAATTGTTAATAGATTAAATTATAAAATAATCAGTACTTATCAAATATGGTGCACAATTATTAAAATGTCCTATTATAACCTAGCAAAATTAGTGAGGAAAATAGAGTAATAGAAACACTACAACTGTTGAATCGGATGTTGTTCAAATTTGGGTTTTTCGTCGGTGAATTTGACATAGACGTGTTATAGGAAGGGAGTTGTTTCCTCAATATAATTTTAAACCAATGAAAAGGATGTTCTTTTTCAATTGTTTTTATTTTTTTTTAATCAAAAACAATAATATCTTCTGACTGGCGTGGGGTTTGAACACACGAACTTGGTCATGCCAAGCTGACACTCTACCCCTGAGCTATCGCTTGATATACATGATAGTTTACTTTTAGTAGACTTATTGTTCTCTGATGATATGTATACTACATATAATCAAAAAAATGCATGTATAAATATGTTTTTAAATAAAGTTATTTTTTCTAGTAAGAATTTATCAATACAGATTTTTCTAAAGCTTTGGTATAGGATTTTTTGATACATGATTTTCCCGCAACTTTTTAAGGGTTTTCTCTATCTGTTTAAAAATTTACTTCTATAAAAAATGAATGAAAAATTAATTAAATATTTAATGAAAAATTAATTTGAAAACAAATGTAAATGTTAAAATCATTTTGTAACAAAGGTAGTATTTTAATTTTTTATTATTTCTCCATAAAAATGAAAAAAGTTGAGCATTTAATTAAAAAAAAAAACAATAAAAAATGTCATTTCCGGTTCCGGGTTCCGAAACCGGAACCCTCTGATTGCTAGACAAACACGCTTACATGCAATACGAATACGAAATATATGACATCTAACATCTTGTCACCCGTGGAAAAGAACTCCTAATTGAAATATTTTTATTACAGACCACTCCTTGTTGATGTAATGAAACAAGTGATTCTTTTCGAAGTTGTTCCATTTATTTTTGCTGGGAAGTGATAAACTATGTTAGGCGAGAATAAAATTATTTAAACAATGGAGTCCAAAGAAAGTGTTCCATTATTCTTGTGATTTTTTTTTTTAATAATTTTAAATATTAATACAAATGTAAAAAATATTGTAAAATTTGTTTTAAACATTCATTTTGTCGGAACTCTTCGTGGACCCCCTGTAATACTCCTAGGAATCCCTGGGGGTCTGCGGACCCCCATTTGGGAACCGTTGCTTTAAGGTTATATTTATTATTAAGTTCATTAATTTTTGCAGTTCTTTTTGTTTGATTGTTAGTTTTTTTTTTTAAATAACGACAATGTTGCTATATCATGAGAAAATATCTTTGTATATAATTTTTGGGTGTAATGACCTCAAATACTTAAAATAGTTGTACATATGACGAACTTCAAAAATTATCGACATTTTGAGGTAAAATATTAAAAAAAAATTTGGATGACATAAATAACATTTTGTGATACACAGAAAAAAGGGCATCATACTATAATAGTTTAAGAGCATCATGTTATGATTGAAAAGCATAACACTCATAATATGATCGTATCAAACATATTATGAATCTAAATGACGATAGAATCGTCCACGGTAATCATAAAATGATCAGCCAGAATCATGTATATGATAATTAGGATCATAATATGATAATTTTGTGTCCACAATCATGTTCAATCATATTTTTTCTCTGCGTGTATATGTTAGCCGATGTTAAGGCACACTAATTCCATTCGCGTTAATCATTTACATTTACCGGCGCAAAAATTATGGCGGTTTTAATTTTCAAGCAACTTAAAAGTATTAAAATTACTGTTTGCTTGGATTTAAATAAAGCTGCATTAATTTATAGATCTCGTTGTATTTATCACATTTCAAAATATATATTACACCACGAAAAAATATAAAAATACACTCAACGCATTTGTTTGTCATATATTAGAACTTAAAAAATAAGCCGCGATTATTTTGGAAAACGCGCATTTTTTGCCGGTTTAATGATATTTAGTTGGGATTAGTACTTATTTGCAGGAAATCACATTATATACTTTTACATTCGAAAAATTAAAAATTTTATATAAGAATGCTTTTAGAGGTTATGTTTTCTCCATAAATATTAAAGTCCTTTAAATTTGTTGACGCATTATCAATTTTAGTATTAAGCTCATTAAAATCTTACGGAATTTATACAACGCTTTAGTTGTTACAAAGCGAAATGAGTTTGAACCAACCTGCAGCTGCACTTGCTAGGAATGCACTTTGCACTTTATCAGTTTAGTCCGTAGTGAAAATTCACTCTAGATATCTAAATATGTTCTCCAGCCATGTTTTTTTTATAAAAATATGCCTTTTTGACTCGGAGATGCAATTTACTAATTTACTCAGTTTAAACATAAATTTTCAAAAAATTTACGCCAATTCCTTTTAAGGTTTGTGATGCCCGTATCCCGTTATTGGTGCGCTGACATCAACTTGATATACCACAAACTTTACAAAACTACACCTTTTTTAAGTACTGTTCTCAAAACTGAATTCAATTAAACGGCGTTAATAACCTATGGGAAAAACTGCATAAGTTTAAAATTCGGACAATTTTGGTTTCACTTATATAATAAAACAGGTTCATAATTTTTTTTTCGTAGATTCAATGAAAAATTTCATTATATCCATCAAATTTTTTTAGTATTCATATTAATTTTCATAAACTTTTTTTCACAAAGATTCATAGTTTCATAAAAAAAAAATTCATTCGATTTTATAAATTATATCTTTATTATTTGAATTAAAATTTTCTTTAGAGCTATGAAATTATTTCAATGACAAATCAGATGAAGCGGTTCATTGGCTTACTTATAACGTATTTTCCAAGATATTCATGAAGAGTTTTAATAATTCAAAGAACTTCTTAATTTTAGAAAATTTTATGAAACTGTTTTATAAATTCTACAGTCGCTTAATTGTCGAAATGATTCAATAATTTTAAGAAGATTTTCGTTAATTCTACAAACATTTCTTAAACAATCTATGAAACCTGTTTCATAGATTCTATGAAAAGTTTCAATGGACGAGTTCCAGTGACAATTTACATTAAAGCTATGAAGAAATTCATTACTGAAATGAAGATAATTTTAATTTTTTTAGTTTTTATTTAAAATTCTTTGAATAAAAATTTTAAAATCACTAATTTCGTTAGAATTTTAGTGTTTTCAAAGTATTTTAACAGTGCAGTAAAATGACTTAAATTTAACCAACAATCTAAAAAAAAGTTAAAATTATGACAAAAATAATATTGAAACTGTAAATTTTATTTTTATAAAGATAAAATTAGCTCTTTTAATATGATTTTTACCCCCCAAATTTCTCCTACCAAATTGTCACCCCCTACAATCCCCATAAATAACTTAAAACCCTCTCCATCTAGGGGGAAACCCCCAACTTGACAACACTGATGGTCTTTCAAATGTTTCTCTCAATTCAAAAAAACCTTGAGAAATAATATCGGTTTCAACAGGTGTCGAGAATTTTTGAAGTAGCCCATATATATTTATATCAGGGATGTAAAATTGGGATTTTGATTTAAACTTTTTTTTGCTTTTTTGTTGTTTAAAAATTGGAAAACTTATATTATTTGGTTGATACCTCTCTAATTTTTATTAACAGATCTTAGTTGAACAAATTATGCAAATTTTCTAAAAATCAACACAAACAGATTACTAATTGGGTAGCCGATAGGTGAACAGAGACAATTAAATGAATAGTTTGGGTTTCAGCAACATTATTATTAGATTGTTGCAAACAAATGTATTCATGGGTCAATTAAAATGTATTGCTCCAGCCGAAATAAAGTTGTATTGACCGATTTTCTGTTTCCATCCATGGCTGCAACCAGGCACATAGCCAGGACAACAACAAAAACAAAAAACTCTTTTTTAAAGAAATTTTTGTTTTCCAATACATAAAAAAAACTTTTCTCTTTTCGTTGTAATTGTTGTTGTTGGGCCGGTAAAAAATAGATCTGGCGCAAGAAACTCGGTCATCACAAACTTACAATTAGTCTGAATTTGTCTAATCAAGTAAAACAAATCCCGACCTTCCGTCCCCCCAGATATAAGGACGGAAGGTTAAAATACAACAATATTTTTTTTCAGTAAAAATGTGAATTGAATATATAGGGAAAAACGTGTTGCACCCAAAGTGCCATGGTAATTAATACCTACATCGTACCAACAAAAGGCAATATGAAAAAAAAATCTATTGTATCGAAATTTCCATCCCTGGTATGACTACTATGATGATAATGGGTTTAGTTTGTTGTTCGCATTTTGGCGTTTGTTTACCTTCTTCTTGGTAATTGTTTAGTTATTAATTATAAATAAGCCGAAAAGTGTAAGTTGGTAAGTGCGCGATTTGCTCTGTTTGTTTAAATACACTCTGGTTTGCTTGCCATACTTGAAAATTATTTTAAGTCGCAATGATAAAATAATTCAAAATTGTGGCAATGATAATAATTGTGTTCTTAATTATGTAACGAGCATTTAACAGTGGGATATTTCACAAAATTTTGGAAATAATTCTGCCATTACTTACATAGTAGTCGGATAGCAATGAAATGTGGAGCCGGCACAAGTGACGTAAGATCGAGCTTAAGTTTTATACCTTCCCAACCACCCGGGGCAGCAACATGACCCACCAAAATAGAGAACTTTTTGCATACAAAATTTTGAGTGCTTGCCATTTTTTTGTTTCTAATCCGACTTCCATTTTATATTTGTAATATGCTAGTAGAGACTTACAGAAACCATGTTTACATGTTAGAGCTATCTTTAATAGTTCTCGAGATATTCCCATTTGAAAATGAGAAATTTCAAATTTGGGCCCACATATGTACAGGTTTTTGAGAATAAATTTATTTATATTATAAATTTATTTTTTAAAATATTTAACTAAATAAATTCCTGATTAAATAAAAAATTTAATGAAATTTCTTGTTCCGCTCAAAAACTACATTCGTAAAGTAGATATATTTTTTCCCCAAAGAGTCTTTTAACTCCAGATAAATATTTTCTTTCCGAAGATATAAAGTAGGCATACTATTCAGGAAGGCCTTTTCATATAAAAGAGAGTTGTGTTAAAAAATTTTTGATTCCACTTTACTTTTCCCCCCAGCCACTTCTAAAGTTACCACATTTTTAAGGCAATTTCAAAGGAACAATTTCAAATAAAAATCTTTGGAGTAAAACCAACATTAGAACGTGTTATAAGGAAAAATAATTTTTTCTACAAGACGTTCTTTAAAGCTCGCATATTTTGAAACTAGTATCACTGGTAGGTTCTAAGGTATTTTTAAAAGAAAAACTGTGAAAATATAAGGAGTTTAAAATGCCAAACAAAAGTTTTTAAACGGCTGGAAAAATGGCACGAAAAAGAATCAGCTAAAATTATGTTTCTAAGAACTACTTAAAATAACAGTTGACAATAATCTCACTAGATTTTCAAAAAGCATTTGACAGAATTGGTTTGCACCCTATTATGGAACATCGGACCCAAAATAATAAACTACATAAAAAATTTCATGGAAAAACGTAAATTTATAGTAAGAATCGGACCACATTACTCCAATGTTTACCCCCTTTACAATGGGATACCACAGGGCTCCCCACTCTCTGTTGTTCTATTTCTAATAGCCTACAACAAACTATGTAACATTATATCACTTCATCGGGAAATTGATTTTACATCATACGCCGATGATTTTAATCTAATTATAAAATCCAATAGAAACAAAAATCCTGTCATAAACTTAAACACACTCTTCAACGATATTCTTGAATGGGCCAACTACTCCGGCGCAATATTGTCTCCAACCAAATGTAAATTTATCCACATATGTCGAAAAAACACCTGCAAATGCGAAATCATATCTGATCAAATCCAACTAACCGAAGTTACAAATCTACGCCTGTTAGGGCTACACGTCAATAATAGATACCGCTGGGACCAGCATATCAACAAACTAGTAAAATCTTTAAACCAACAACTAAATATAGTCAAATGTCTTTCCAGCCATAGGTTCAACTGTAATACCTACACTTTAATACAAATCACAAAAGCCCTTATATTATCAAAAATTAACTACGGTCTACCCATCTATGGGCATGCCCCAAAATCAACTCTTAGAAAACTTAATAAACAAATAAACGCTGCTATCAGGTGCTCACTAGGGGCATTTCGCACAACACGCACAAAATCTCTGTACGCCGAAGCCAATATACTGCCTTTAGAAATCCAAAGGGATATTCTTACAACAAAACTCTATAGATCCTTCTCTGACTCAGCCACCCCTCTAAATAAAATAATGACAAAACTAAAAAAAGGCAAAAAGATAGCAAAAATACCATCTACAATCAACAGAATAAAATATAACTGCGATAAACTTAATATACCAATTATAGCACCACGCAAAAGAGAAAAACAATACCAACCATGGTCCCTCGATAAAAACAACATTGACCTAACCCTACACCAGTTTTCAAAAACGAACAATAACCCAATTCAATTTTATGTACTTTTTAAATACTTGGAACAAAAATTACCAAATCATAATTTCATCTACACTGATGGTTCAAAAATCGGTAGCAAGATTGGTTACAGCGTCACAACAGAAAACCAAACTATCACAACAGGTAACTTACCACACTACAGTTCCATACTCTCAGCGGAAATAATAGCAATCACCAAAGCAATCGAACATATCCGTAACAAAAGAGGTAAATACGCAATCTGTACTGATTCCCTTTCATCGCTCAAATCCATACTTAATACCTCCAACAACAACATATATGCCTCCGCTATCCGTAATGCAATTATCAGAAGACACCCAGACTTAAAATTGGTTTGGGTGCCGAGTCACTGCAATATAACCGGAAATGAATACGCTGACACCGTAGCCAAATACTCTTTAAGAGCACCTCTTTTTACAACCGACAACTATAACTAAAAAGACTTGTCCAGATACATAAAAACATATTATACAGAAAAAGATACTACCTTGCAACATACATCCGAATGGTACAGAAAATTCAACAGCAACAACTCCGGTATATTAAACATCTTAAACAAAAACATAACCACAAACAGAATGGATCTCACTAGAATCATCAGACTTCGACTAGGTCATACTAAAATCACCCACGGCTGTCTTCTAAGACTTCCTATCACATACTCATGTCATTGTGATATATCATACCCAACAAATCCATCGCACCTTTTATCAGAATGTCCTCTATTCAGCACAGAAAGGACTCATATCTTTGGGAACAAAGACCCATTACAACTTTTAGCAGACCCAACAGATGAAAATATATAATTTATAATAACTTATTTAAAAGCTACCAACCTATACAACTCTATCTAAATCTATGTACATAATATTATTACAAAAACAATCAAAAAAATTCTCAAAATTGAACTTTGTTATATACGCTGTGAGCTGAAGACCTTAGATGTTATTGCTCCCTTTTTTATAATTAGTTTGTAATTTTAATTGTAAGCTAATTTTTTATAAATAAATAAAATAAATAAACAGTTGATTTTAGCACTTTAACTGTAAATTTCTTTACAATAGTAAAGAAATGTACAGTTAAAGTGCTAAACTATTATCGTAGTAAAATAGTATGAACATAAAAGTTAAACATTTTCGTTGCTCCATAAGAAAATACTCCGAAATTGATCTTTTAGAGACATTTTAAAAATATACTAATTTTTTTAGATTATTCTAAAACTTATGTAGAAAAATTTGGGGTTTGGCTTCATTATTATGATATTAATGAAACAGTTTCATAAAATTTTTTTCGTAAATTCAATGAAGAATTTCATTACATACAAGAAATTTTATTAATATTAGGAATTTTTTCATAAACTTTTTTTCATCAAATTCCATAGTTTCATACAAAAAATTTATTCGATTTCATAAATTATCTCTTCATAGATTTAATGAAAATTTTATTTAGAGCTATGAAGTTATTTCAAAGACTTATTTTTTTATTTTTGCATAAAATTTCATAATTTTCATACATTTCAAATTTTAGTTTTAAGATTTAGTTCTCAAGTGTTCAACATATTTTATTAAATGCTTTAGTATTTCAATGTAGCCTTTCATTTATTTTGGAATTGTATAAAATTCTTTTGAAAATCATATGAAGCTGTTTATTGGCTTAGTTCCAATGCATATCTCAAGACGTTCATATAGAGTATTATTAATTAAAGAAACTTCTTAATATTAACAAAATTTATGAAACTGTTCCATAGATTCTATGAACGTTTCATTGTCGGAATGATTCATTAGCTTTATGAAGATTTTCAAACATTTCATAAACATTGATTTAAATGAAACCTGTTTCATAGATTCTATGAAAATTTTCAATGGACGAGTTCCAGTGGCAATTTTCATTAAAGCTATTAAGAAATGCATTGCTGAAGTGAAGATAATTCTCTCAGTGTATCTATACAGAATCTTCCAACGATAAGTCTAAATAATTTTAGCAAAATGTCTTTTTAAGGTAGGCAACCACATTTTATAAGTGGGATTTTATTAGCAAAAAACCAAAGAAATACATTTAAAACGATTAATAGTAAATATTGTCGATTAACTGACCCGAGTAACCGTTTAATCCGCCTAGGTCGAATAATTGGAAACACTAGCTTAAACTGTACACCACCACTTGCTTGTTAGCGCTTAAGTGGGAATCATCAAGGATATTGAAGGATTACATTTTTAAAATTAAATTTGTGAAAATTTATTAACATTTTTTTAAGAACAGCAAAGATTCTTACCTTTCATTTGATACTCATATTGGCATCCTTAAATTATATTCATATACTTTTTTGCAAATTTAAACTTTAAAATCCTTTTAAAAGGAATCTGAAAACTTAGTTTAGCTACATGTGGTATCTAGCTTCTCTAACATATTGATTTTTCCAAGGGGGGGAAAAATATTAAATTTGTTACACGGTGCAGTTAGACAAATTTTTCAGTTTAAAGTTACAATACGGACCAAATTACATTTAATAATTTACTGCGTCACAGTTTCAGTTGGTATTTAAAATACCATATGCATTTCCATAGTCACTTACGTTACAAACGTGCGGTTCAATGAGGTGAAAAACAGGGAAAAATAGAATATTTTTTTACTTCTCTATATTTTTGATTTGATCTTTAGAAAATCTATTAGAAAACAATCGAGCTGCTTAGTCCTGAAATAGAAGAAATTAAAGAGGGTGACGTGATGTGACAAAAATCGAAGTTGGTTTTTTTGTGTTTTACAAAAACTTTTTTAAAACTTTTTTAATATGATTTGAAATATTTTAGGAATGTTTTACAATTTGCTAAATTATTAAAACTTTTTTTCCTTTCGTCTTACAACCCATGGAGTTACACATCGCGTTGCGTAATCTATACTAATATTATAAAGAGGTAGTGTTTGTATGTTTGTTTGTTTGTAGAAAGTAATCTCCGTAACTAATCATACGATTTCTAAATTTTTTTTACCAATATTTAATTTGGTCCTCCAGGATGGACATAGGCTATATATCGTTCCGAATTTTTTTTTTTTTTAAGTTATGAGCGGAAACAAAAAAATAATCTATATATATAAAATAAAATGTTTGTATGTTTGTCCTCTATAGACTCTAAAACTATCCAACCGATTTGGCCCAAACCGGTTTCATTTGAAAGGTTATAGTCCAAATTAGGTTTTCGGCTAAATATATTTCAAGTGGGCGTGGCACCTCCCGCATAAATTGAATAACATTATATATATTGACTATTGTGATAGCAAGAGTTTTGAAACATTGCAGTATCCCATATGTTACTGATTCGAATAATCAGGAAAAAAATGGGCGGGATCGGAACAGTGGGAGTGGCAGCTCCCATACAAAGTAAATATTTAATATCATATATCTACAGTACTATAATAGCCAGAGTCTTAGAAATTTGTGCACGTTGATTATTTGTTTATGTGACTAGTCATGGGAAAAATGGGCGTGATCGGACCAGTGGGCGTGTCAGCTCCCATACAAAGTAAATATTTAATATCATATATCTACAGTTCTATAATAGCCAGAGTCTTAGACATTTCTGCACGTTGATTATATTATGAATAGTCATGGGAAAATTGGGCGGGATCATACCAGTGGGCGTGGCAGTTCCCATACAAAGTGATTATTTAGCTCATATACAAAATTAATATTAATATTAAATATCTAGGGTTCTATATTAGCTATATAGCCTTCAAATTTTGTACGAGTCCATCAATTACAAATATTAATAGTCGAACTAAAAATGGGCGGAATGGGATAAATGGGCGTGGTACCAAAAGCAAAAAACAAATAAACATTAAAATAAATTATCACATTCAAGGCTTTTTGCAAGCTTATTTAACAATGTTGTTCAAAAATTGTTTTAGCGTTCCTCATAGTCCTAGAATAAATAAAAACGGTAAAGAAGTAAACAATAAATTTTATGATATGGTTTTAAGTAACAATTCATGTTTAACAGGTACACTTAACATAAAAAATATATTATTATTATATTATTATTTGCGTAACAGAAATTTCTTGATTTAAAGAATTAATTACAATTAAAATTTGAAGGCAAAACAACGTTTGCCTGCTCAGCTAGTGTGACATAAATTTCGTATTAGGTTAATGCTAGCAATTAATAAAAATAATTTTTTTTATTTATAAAATTAAAAAATATTACAAATTTTATGTTCTGGATTTATATTTGAGAATAACAATGTATATCATGAAAATTAAATTAATTCAATTACACAGGACAACAAGTCTTCCAACCCTGATACTAAAGAATACTTTTCAAAAGGTTAGATGTGTGCTGATCCCGAACAGATAGGACTTTAAGGTGAATAAAGCTCAATTCGCTATCTTATAACGTTCCGGATATATCGAAAAACCGATTTTTTAAATTTTTGTTAAGATATCTCAAAAATCTAATATGATGTATAAATTCTGAGGTCAGATTCAGCGCATATCAAACCTTTAGAAAAGTATACTCTAGTCTTGACGATTAAAGATTTTTATGGCCTATGTTTTTAGTGGAATAAATGTTTTTTTTTTTTTTTTTTTTTTAAGTGGCCTGTTTTTAATTTTGCTCCATACAGTCGTTCGTTTTCCTTCCTCTTTTTACATAAGGATGCCATCAAAGGGAATTATAATTATAATAATACAAGTCAGAAGGAATTTTTTGTCCACTTTTAAAATTTTCGACCACGGTTGACCTTCCTATGGAATGAGCATTACCAAAATTTTATTCTGAAATCTGCAAAATTCTGTAGTCCGAATTATGGTATGTAGTTAATAATTATCAGGATTAAAGAGGCTTTACAGCATTTTCTTAAGCCATACAATTTTAATTAGAGATGGGCACGTGAATGAAATTTGACTCACACTCACACACGCTCACGAGAGACAAATTCCACCCACGCACAATCACTCAAGGAAAATTTTTACCGACTGCACTCACTCAAGCTCACGAAAGTAAATTTAGATTTTGCGCACATTCAGGCGAAATAAAACATGACCGGAAAAAACAAAATTTAAAAATGAAGGCAAATTGTGAATGGTTAACTTATGGTAAATGCACATTTACTCACGAACACGTTTTTGTACTCACACTCACTCACATTCACGTGATTAAAATTTGGGTTTACTTACACTAACGAGTGATTCACGTGAATCTGCTCACATGCGCATCTCTAATTTTCATATTACTTTAATGTATATTTGCACTTTACATACACGTGTAGAGTGCATACAAATATACAAACAGCTTTTCCGCTCCAGTCAACACGTATTACAAATTAAAGGTGTAATATTTAGAGTAATTATAAAATATGAATTGCATAAGTTGTAAAAAGAAACAAACGAAAAACGTACATTAAGATATTTGGCATGTGCTTTTTTATATGTTTGCAAATATTGAAAATGATGGAAGTAACGAGTAGAAGAAACATCAAAATCTATACAGGAGCATGCGTGCGTAAATTATTAATTTCCGTGTTAAGTTTACGAGGGTAAACTTTGGCGGGTAACTCACTATCTAATTTCTAAAGATAGTGTAAGTTTAAAATCAAAACGATGATAAACTAAAATGTACACATAAAAAACGGATATGTGCTAACAATATTTTTGGAATGTTTGGGGGTTGTGGTAAAATAAGTTTTTAGTTCAAACCAAGGTTGGCCACCGAAACAATTATCGGTATTATTATCAGTATTGGTATCGAGTTTTTATTTGTTTCGGTATTGGTATCGGTATGCTATTCGTAGCGGTATAACCGATACCGAAACATTGACACCGTTATGTACACTCAAAAAAAAAAAATAAGTTAGTGAAACGTTTTGTATATCAAGTATTTTATTTTTCAGCAAATTGTTTGCTAAAATTAGAGTTTGAGCAAAATTTTAGCTATACGTATTCAGCACTTAACTCTTTTGAACTAATGTTGTACTAATATTTTACTAATATTTTACTAATTTATTTTGCTAAAAAAGCACATTAATAGTGCGGGCGACAACCAGATTGAAAAATATACGCAGAATGAAGTATATGTTGCGGTATGTCAAGATGTGGTACACTCACAATATATTTTCTGTTACCGCTTCAAGTTAATATATAAAGATTGTTTTCAAATGAAGAATCAATCAAAACCCATATAAATATGTTTTTAAACTTTTTTTATCGGTAGTTTAAAAAACAAATTATAGAAATGTAAGTTCTTTCGGTAGTAGTTAAATATCGGCAGTCAAATTTTAAATTTAATTTTTCTCTTTCAAAAAAAAAGTCCATTAATTCCCATAACATTTTTTACAAGAAAAATTTGTTTAAATGCAAAATTATTTCAATTGAATTTACAAAAAAATTTAAACATACAAACATTGTTTTGTATATGTAGTCACAAAAAAAATTAACTTTCAAAAACAAAGGAAAAAATCGTTTTTACGCTTGTCAGTTAAATATTAAAGGTTGGATTAGAAGACTCTGTTATGTTTACTACTTGTATTGGTTATTTAAGCAATGTTTAAAAATAAATATTAAAATTGGTTGAATATAATGCAAAATAAGTAGTAATTTTTTAATTGTGTTGTCAGTTAATTTAGTATGTATTTTTGGTAGTGTAGAGAAGGGGAAAATATAAAGTACTACTCTTGTGAGTCATAAAAAATCAGCAATGGAAAATTTTTAAATATGATTTTTATACATAGAACAAAAATGTGGATTTAAACAACTAAAATTTTGTGTTGTCACCAGCTTGTGAAAGAAACTAATTATTAATAAAAGTAAAGACAAAATAAAGTATTTAAATTTAATAAAGATCAAATGTGTATTTGTAAACTAAATGTTTATAATAATAATGAATGTAGTGTGGTCAAATTGAAATTGTAAACTAATATAACTTCAGGTAGACAGACTAAAGCGAAAGACAAGGACACACATCTTAGGTAATTTTTTGTGTTTCCTTGTTCTTATTGCAATGAAAGGGTAGTATATGTCATAATTTGTTACTTTTAATTTCGTTCTAGAATTATCTAGGGCATTTGGATTCCTTTAAAAGATGCCATCATTAAGACAACCATTGATGGAATTAGTTGAAAGATAATTTAGTTTATGTTATATTTAGTTATTTTTATATATTTTCCGATATTATATTAACTCATGTCGTCAATGTGGGAGTACGAAACATTTTATATTTTGTTACTTGTTGTTGAAAATACAAAACAAGACTAAATTGAAATCTAGTAAAAAGTTCCAAAAGTGTAGACTAGAATTATAAAAATGTACTAGTGAATCTCTGGTTCCAATGTCTCCATGTAGTTCCATAAGAACCACCTAGTCAATAGTTCTAAGGGCAGTAGTAGATTCTCAATGCCAAGCACAGGTTAAAGGTCTACCGAAGAAAGCATTGTCTGGGGTATAATTGGTCAGTAGTACTGGTGACAAAGTCAATAGTGAATCAGTACAGTTTTACTATAGACATTTCCTTAGAGGTTCATTCACTAATAGAAAAAAAATTGTTAACTTTTGTGCTAAAGCTACTAATAATTAAATAAAAATTATGTCGCAGAAAAAACTGCACAAATTAGCAGATTTTTTTGCTAAATATTAGTAAGTCAAGAATAACAAAAATAAATCTGTTAAATCTACAAGTATTGAGTTATATTTTAGCTAAATTTTAGTTAAGTGAAAGCAGTTGCAAAAATCAGCAAAAAACATGTGCTAAATATTAGTAGACAATAAAATCAGAGCAAACTTAAACTTTTTAAAGTTTTTTTTTTAGATTTCTTTTAATGCGAATAAAAATCTGCGATTCTGAAATCGGCCATCTATAATTTTTTTTAGCAAAATTCAGTTAGAAAAATATACTGTTATTTGCATTCTACAATTTTAAGATAAATAAAACAAAAATTTCATCGATTAGTATACAAATACTAGGTAAAACTTTTTTCTGATTTTAGCAGAGTAAATTGCTGTTTTCAATTAAGTAACTGAAACGCAACTCGAAGAAAACTAAAAGTTTTTTTAACAGTTTTATTTTTGCTGTTCCTATTTTATTAATATTTAGCAAAAAATGTGCTTATTTTAGCAGTTGTAGAAAAAGCAAAAAAAACTATTAAAAATTATTTAAAATTATTTAAAATTACCTTCCGGAAAAAAATGCTAAATTAGCAGATTTTTATTCTAAATATTATTAATATAATATTGAATTACAAATATTTAGTTATATTTGAGCTTAATTTTAGTTAATTGAAAGTATCAAAATAATCTTCTAAAATCAGCAAAAACATTTACTAAACATTAGTAGACAAATAAATCAATAAAAAAATGCGAGATTTATTTTTTTTAATGCTAATAAAAGTTCCGTTGACTTGAAAGTTTTACTTATTTCTTATTCAATGCGAATAAAAGTCTGCCCTTGTGAAATCCGCAATTTATAACTTTTTACCAAAGATTTCTGTTGATTTTAGCAAAATAAACTTATATTTACATTTGCATTCTACAAAATTTGAGGTAAATATAGCAAAAATACAAACACAAATATTTAGTAAATTTTTTTTGTTAATTTTACAGAGTAAACTGCTATTTTCAATTAACTAAAATTCATATCGAATATAACTAAAATAAAAAAAAAATCTGCTAACTAACAATTTTTTCTTCAAGTTAAAAATTCGGCAGCCGAACTATTTTCGATTTAGCCTTTTCTTTACATTCACAAAAAAAAAAATCATTCAAAATAGCATCTAATCAGCCCAATAAACATTTTTAATTTCGATAAATTTGTTCATATTCCTTTAAAATAGCGACTACCGATCAAATGTATTTTCTGCCCGAAATGTTCGGTCGGACTCTATCTAAATGTATATAAAAGTGTTGTCAACTCAAATTAAAAACTCTTTACTGTAAGTCAAGTTTGTAATACAATTTTCTATTAAAAAAAAATTAAATTGATTTACAATTTTGGTTATTTTATATAAAAAAAACCATTGTATTTACAGAAAAAAAAATATTTTTTAACAGCCGGTATCGTAAGGGAAACGGTTTGCGGTATGCCGGTATTTTAAAAAGAAGGTGTTTTAGTATTGTACCGGTTATCGATTTGAAACGGTTTTGAAACTGATAACGATATTTAAAAGGTATCGGTGGCCAACCTTGGTTAAAACAGAAAACGTTTAACTAAACCATTCGATTGGCAATAACTTCGATTGTCAGCACGTTTGTGTTTTCTGGCTATATAAAAAGTATGCACGAAAATATGTTTGACTATGAGAATATAAGAATAAAATTGCTAATTGTACAGCTGAAATTCTAAAACAATTCACAAATGTATGATACAATGAATAATGTCCAACATGCAACTTATTCATGCAAGTACTCGTATATACCATTCAAACATAGTCGGGAAGTAATCAGTATTTGAAATAATGTAAATACTAGAGATGGCACGAATATTTGGTTACTATTTGGTATACGGCATATTCGGCATGTTTTAGCCTTCCGGCATTTTTTAGCTGTATAATAGCACTGTTTGGCAGAATTATTCGGAAATCGAAATCTGTATTTTTTTATCTAAAAAATTGAGAAAATAAAATTTTTCATACCTACATTTTCTTTCAACAGTGTGCCTCTGTGCTTCCCTTTGGTACTCAAGCCGTTCTCTTTATTTACGTTCACGGTGTCTGCCCTACTTAAAACATAACAATAAATAAGAAAACGGTACTTCAAAGTATCACAATATTTTTTCTATAAAGACTACTAAATATACACATTAAATTAACAGAAATTCAGTTAAAAACAGGACTACTTACTTTTCGTTTAAAACAATTGTATATTTTAGTTTATTTTCAACTGTTGAATATTAATTGACAAAATCCATAAAAACAATAGATTGTTTTCGTCTATTTCAATACTCAATATAATATAACAACTTTTTGTTTTAAATAAAAAATTTTAACTGAATATTTGAACTATTACGGAAAGGCCGTTTTTTGTTTATTTTTTTTTTTTTTTTTGCTGAATAGCAGACAGAACGTTAAAAATATATTTTTTTGGTAATTTAACTTTACCGATTAAACTTTTAAATAACTGTTGATTTTTTATGGAAAAGTTCTTGTGTTGAAAAAAATTAGGTTTGAAAATAAAAATTTATGTTTGAAGCAGCTGAAATTGGGTTTGATGTTTGAAGGAGCTGAAATTGGGTTTGATTGAAGAAGCTGAAATTGGGTTTCTTTCGAAATATTCTAAATCATCAGGAAAAAATGCTAAAACCTTCTATATCGTTGAAAAAGAATGATATGATAAAAATCTCTTTAACTATTAAATCAAAAAGTCTTGAAATATTTATTATGCTAAAATATATTCTTAATTACTACACAGATATTGTACACTCCACAAGAACTTTTCCAAAAAAGTTCAACAGTTATTTAAAAATTTAAACGGTAAAGTTGTTTCAATGGATTACATAGTTAAATTACCAAAGAAATATATTTTTAACTTTCTGTCTGTTATTCAATAAATCAAATACAAAAAACTTTCGGTAATAGTTAAAATATTTAGTGCAGTTGTCTTTACGGAAAAAACATTGTGAGTGTACTAAAAAGCTGCTGCGTCAATATATTAAAATTTTTGTTGTAAATGCTGCGTTTTTTTACAACATTTTCGTGTTAAATAAACGTTTTTGGCAGTTTTTTGAACGTATAAAAGTTTAATAGTTTAAAAAATTTTTGTTTTATTCCATAAAAACTCAATATTCGTCAACACATTTTTTGTAGATAATATTGCAACTCGACTCAATTTTAAGAGAAAATGTTGTGTACTAAGTTTGGCAGAGTTCGACTTTTTTGAAGAGATTAATTACTTTATGCTTACATATCCCAGCAAAACTTTCTTAATGGGTGCGATAAAGTAATGCATTACCTTGTAATGTGTACTCCTTACCTGTATCATTATTTTCCAACAATAAGTAATGAGTTACCGATAATTGAACACTCATGGATTACCTTGTAATGACCCCTCGTTACATTTTACATTACTTCAAAACATAAAATAATGATTTACCGATCATCAATTACATAATGCATGAATTATAAACGTAAAGTAATTATTAATATATATTTTTGAAAATCTATTTATAGACACATTACTTTGTGATTTTTTATAAGCATAATGGTAAAGTGTATACTTTTGATATCACGAACGAAAACACAAAGCACAACAACTCATCTACATTTTAAGCAATAAAATATTGTATGTATCGATAGCTCAGTTGGTAGAGTTCTCGCCTAACTAATTATTAAATACCAGAGACCCCAGGTTCGAATCCCAGCATGACCAAGTTATTTATTTAATAAAAAAAAGTTATTTATTTAATTAAAAAAAATATCTGTAAAAAAAATGTTTGTGCATTTTTTTTATGAAAATCTATTTATAGACACATTACTTTTTCCCACCATGTAACCATATAAGTAACCAGTTACTTTACCCATTACAAGGTAATGAGTTCCTTTGAGGCTCATCGCCTGTAAAATTCATCAGTGAAGTAACGTGTAAAGTAATGCATGAAGCCCTATGGCGATACATTACTTTACCCATGATTTGGTAATGTGTGGTTTTGCTGGGATGTTAAACAGCGCCGCTTATATTGATTTGCAATGATTTTTAGCCTAAAAATGTATTATGTTTGTATTTAATTTGGTCTGTATCTAAAGTGCAATGTGCTTTTGTATCAAATTTATATAAAAATAAATGAAAAAACTATTCGAATATTCCGTAAAGTGCCGAATACGTTTTTCGTGACATCTCTAGTAATTACAAATAATTCCAATAAACTCAATATTCAATTATTTCAAATCACATTTGAAGGTACTTTCGAAAACTTTAATATAGTTAAACACTAAAAATGTATGGGACATGCGAATTATTATTTCTGTTGAATTTTATGACGTAGATCAAGAATGTGAAACCCTTATTTTAATATTAGATCTGGATTTTTAAATATTCGCGAAGTTTACTTTTACCAAAAATTAAGTTTTTTCTTTAACATTTCTTATTAATTTATTTACCTGAATAAACTACGAATAACTCTTGACATGGGTATAGACTTTGACCATTTAAATCCATATTAAGTAATTTCGTAAAGAATGTCGGATATTCTTGAAACTAAAGTGAAAACTTAACTTTTTATTATTTTTTTGTGAAAATTGTAAAGTCCCTTAATCGAATTTGCAAAATTTTAGCACATGATGTTAATTTATATTCCCCTTAATACATTTCATCAAAAAACCTCATAAATTGTATAAAAAAAATTTCGAAAAATTAAATCGGAAATATAATTTTTATAACTTTTTCCTTAAAATTAATTTTGTATGAATTTAATATGGACAAAATGTAAAAAGTACATTTTTAGCATTCATAATTTTAAATCGCTATTTTCCAGAAAAACGCACTTCAATTATCTAGAGCTTGGTTGTTATTGATTAAAAAACATGTCTTAAACATATTTCAATATTTTCATTTAAATTTTATTAGTTAGTATTTGTCACAGACTCCTTAGTTTTTAGTGGAAAATTTTGTTAAACGTCTATTTAAAATATTTAACTAACTTACAGCATTTTTTTTTTGTTGAAATTGAGTTTTCAGCAAAAAATTTATTTAAAAGCTTTTACTAAAAAACTAGTTTTGAACTTACGTTTTTGTTGCTATCAAAATTATGCTGATAAACATATCAAATATTTGTTATACTCATATCAAATAGGTCTGCACACTGCAGACCGTGCTTATAAGTACATATTTACAAATTTGTTACTAGTATTTAAAAATTTCAAGTACAGTGTACTTGATACAAAGCAAACTTATGCCCAGCTATGAATTCAAACTTACAAATGATTGCTTGTATTTTACAAAACAGTTTAACTTTTGTTTTTAAATTTTGTTGCGCATTGTTGAATTCGAAAGAAAAAATATACAAGTGTATCTTTTAAGATATGTATTTAGATGAGCTTTGAAAGAATAAACTATTTATCTACACTTCCAAAGGGTTCGATATAATGATTGAAAAATCTGCCTGTAAAAATTTGCTCTTCGAATTAAATGTATGTGACCTACTTGCTAAAAAGAACATATTTACGTTAATGTCAATTATATTCACATTCACAAAACATGGTTCTGATTATAGACCAATAGCCATTCTTCCATTTCTCTCTAAAGCATTTGAACGTATTATGCATAACCAAATTACTTATTTCTTGGATAACAATAACTTGCTAACAGATCGTCAATCTGGGTTCAGAGTTGCATAACAGCCTTAGTTGATGTTACAGAGGAGATTAGGGAGAAACTTGATGATGGCAAGACTACATTTTTAATACTTTTAGATCATTCAAAAGCGTTTGATACCGTAGATCATAATATTCTTTGTTACAAACTTAATAACTTTTTCAATTTCTCTTCGACCGCTACTCAGTTATTGTCAACATACCTACGTAACAGATATCAGTATGTTGAAATTGGAATCCAAAAATCCAAGGCACTGCCTGTAACCAGAGGGGTACCTCAGGGGTCCATTGTTGGGCCACTATTATTCTCACTGTACTCTAATGACCTTCCAGGCATTTTAACAAATTGTAATGTAAGAATGTACGCGGATGACGTTCAACTTTATACCAGTTGTACTAATGCCTTAATCGACCAGTGTATTATCTGTATTAATCAGCAACTACATCGTATTTATAAATGGGCAACCGCAAATGGTCTAGGAATAAATCCAAAAAAATCTAAATGCATAGTAATTCAAAAGCGACTTGCCAAACTAAGTATTAGACCTAATATATTTATAAATAATCAAAAAATTGAAATAGTAAAATCTGCAAAGAATCTCGGAATATTTTTTAATGACACTCTTACGTGGTCGAACCACATTAACTATGCTTGTGGTCGCACTTTGTCTATGACTAGAACTCTTTGGCGAACCCAGCATTGTACACCTATTAGAATAAGAATGCTACTTGCCAAAACTTATCTGATGCCTGTTTTACTATATGATTGTGAGCTTTTTGCTAAATGTGATGCAACTAGTAAAGGGAAATTGAACGTTGCATTTAACAACATAATCCGATACGTGTATGGACTTAATAGGCGTTCTAGTGTATCTTTCTTTTCATCTCAGCTATATGGCCTTTCTTTAAATAATCTACTAAACATTAGAGTTTTAGTTTTTTTACATAAAATAATATATACCCACATACCTGATCATCTGTACAGCAAACTTGTTATTTCAGATATAAGCAGGGGAAAAAGACTTAGATCATTTAGATACAAAAGTTTAATTTCGGAGTGGCATTTCTACATATTCGCAGTATCTCTCTGGAATTCTATGCCCCACAGCTCTCAACTTTTAAGTAACGCACGAAAATTTAAAGAAAATATTTTTAAACTGTTTTCGGCATAAGAAAATCAAACATAATTATTTGATAAATTAAATTATTTAAATTTATTTAAATTTTTTATTTAGTTTTTTTTGTTTTGTTAAACTTGTTTAATTTAAATTGTTTTTTGTTTTCCATATAAAAATTGTAATTAGTTATTTAGTTAATAAGTTATTAATTAATGATCTTATAATTTTTCAAATCATCAGTTCCATACTGCAAAATAAGACTTTTAGTCTTGTGTATGGATCAATTCAAATAAATAAATAAATAAAAATAATAATACATAGTTGAAAATTTAGCTACGATATCAACAAATAGTACATGAATTTTAGGTAGTAGAATTTTCAATGAAGTTGAGTATCATATTCTGCTGAATTAAGATGACCTAAATCTTAACTAGAAAAATCGTTATAAAGTTTAACTGAGTAAATTTTTAAATAAATGCATCGACAATTGTATTTAAATTAGCTATGCATTTAACTTTATCAGAGTTCTTAGCTAAAGGCTGTGCAAAAACTTCGCTTAAGTTCTGGGTATTTGGACTCTCCGCATCTGGCTAGATTCTGGTCCATATTTTTATACTCGGTGTGTAGGTGGATAATAAGGACTAATTTATAGATAGAGAGTATAGCCTTTTTTCGATTTTTGTATATTTCGCTCAAGTTCCGAGATATAGCCATTTTATGATACAAGATAAACAGACTGATAGCGGAAACACAAACAAATAATGCTTTAAAAAATGGTTTAAATTAACAGGTTAATTTCTAAATTTGAAATCACGAATTACTTAATAATTGCTTGAAAAGTTAGTTCAAATACTTAAAAAGTTAGTACGGATGAAATTTGTTGTTGTGGTGAAAGAAGATAACTTTTAACCGGGGAGCGACATTCATGCAAAATGCATGTTTATAGTAAGTAGCCCAAAATCGATTTTGACCAAACACTTTTCCGAAAATAAATCGAAGTTTTGTTGCATATTTAGTTATAAATGCATATTTTGTCTTTAAATGCATATTTTATTGATTTTTATTGCATGTTTTTGCACGTTTTAAATTGTATTGCATTGCATTTTTAAATTTCAACGCATTTGTATCCCTTAACGTAGCATCTAGTCGTCATTTGTTAGACATTTGTGTTGGGTTTCATTTCTAAAGCAATGCTCTAGAGTTATAAATCCACATATTTAAGTGCATATTTGATTTATTTTTAGTGTATATTTCTGACTTTGTAGTGACATTTTCTGCCCAGCTAATGAGTTAATCTAAAAAACTTATTTAAACGATTACAAGAGAAAAAATTAGTTCAACTGAATTGGAGACTGTTTAAGAGATTTTGTACTAACTTTTTTATGAGCACACACTAATAGAAACAAATGAGTAAATTTTTTTGCTAAAACTATTAAACATTTGTTCAGAATGACGTTTCACGAAAAACTGCTACAGTAAGCAAACTTTTTGATAAATATTAGTAAGATAGGGATACCAATAATAAATATGGTGAATATAAAAAAATGTTGTTATATTTATTCGTAAAAGCTAGAAATGAGGAAGTTTTAGTTCAGTTTTATTTATGTTTTGTTCGTATAGAAATTTAAGCAATTTTTTTCGGTATAATTTATAAAAAGTTATACACTGCGTTGCATAACTATAATTACAAATGATTTTTGCTATTTTTTTTCAATAATAATAATAAGATTGTGATAACTGATGTCTTATTGTGCACAATTTAGGAGATTACTTAATTGTTTTAGAGAAAAATTGTATAATAATATTTTGTTGGTGTGTCATAACTATAATTACATATAACGGTAAATAAGCAAAAAAAACCAAAAAACCAAAAAAAGGAAAATTAAAGATTTAAAGTTTTTTATGCAATTTCAATAAATTTGCAGTAAAATGACGCTTGATTCATATCTAAGTGATTTTGAAAAGGAAAAATTTTAGCCTATTTAAAGAGTGGCTAAAGTTTACGGGAAATTGCTACAAAAATAAAACGTTTACATGCGGTTGTCACAAATTTTGCAAATAATTCGAGTGCTTATGGTAAAAATAAAACAGGCGGGCCAAAAAAAAAAAAGAATCAATAAAGAGTCTCAACCAAATAATCGATGAATTTAAAGTAAATGTGTCCAAATCAAGTAGGCTTTTAAAGTAGGCTTTTAAAGGACTTTCAGAGAACTTTCAGAGAACTACTCTCCAAAAGCTAATGTCTGTGAGAATGTTAATACCCCACCATAAAAGCGCGAAAAGTAGGTAAATCTAAAAGTAAGGAACCACGATTTTAGAAGAGAAATTGGTGCCATTTATTGAAAATATCAACTAAGAAGAATTCATTTTCCAACAAGACAATACCTCAGTACACGTAAGCCGCCATACAACGGAATAGTTATCATCAAAATATTTAAGATTGGAATGGTCCGCATATTTTCCAGATCAAAACCCCACTAAGAATATTTGGGGAGCATTAACCCGTCGAGTTTACGTAGAAAAATGTCAATATGAAAGCGTTTTCCATCTAAAAAAAAACAGCTATTGATGCACGGATATCTATGTATAACGGAAGAACTTCGAATAAATCTAGTAGACAGTATGTCTGATCGAATTTTCGAGTTGATTTAAAAAGGAAGTCTTGCACATTTTAAAAACTGATGCTTTCAAATATATTTTGTTAAATTTTTGTAATATTGACACATTAAGTTAAGTGTTTTTTTTAGTTATGAAACACTAAATGAGTTCGTTATTTCTTTTTAAATACCCAGTAAAATAGTAAAATCCAAATAAGTGGTTGCAGAACTGTAGTATAACAGGTTCTAATTTCTGTTCTGCAACTGTTTCTTTTTATATTGAGTTTGTTCTATTTGCAATAGGTTCTTTGCCTCTAAAAAAGAACAGGGTTGCTTTAGAACCAATTCTATTGCAAACCTGGTTCTGGACAGTGATACCATACATTTCAACTCCCAGGAACCTGATCTGAAACCGGTTCCATATAACCGGTGGTAAAAGAAGTTGTTCTAGAACAGGTTCTAAGGTAATCTGTTCTAAAAAATTTTGCTGGGTAGTAAAATAAAAAATAATTGTTTTTTTCTTAATTATTGTCAATTTTCCCTTGATTTTACATTTATGCCGCTTAAACTCTTCCACTGTAGTTTTTAAATTACGAAATTTAGTGAAATTAATGTGAAAATATACACACAGGGAAAAATTAAGCTATTTGATAACTGAAATTCACTCACTACGACTTAAATTTGGTTATTATGAATTTCAGATGGTTGACACAACTTAACATTAGTTTTCACAAAAATTTTAGCTGCAACACCAAAAATATTCACAATTCTAATGTAAATATCGTTGCACTAACTGAATTTATAAGTTGTTGCCATTAAAATACACTTTTCAATTCGGTTGGCACTTTATTTCTCTGTGTGTAGTTTTGCAACTCAGCGTATTTACAGATGTTTAGCTCCTGATTCCAAATCTGGTCTCCACATTTGTCTATCTCCTTATTGTTTATACAAATTTTGAAATATCGTAAAAAAAGTATATTTTAGGACTATAGTCAAAACTCGATTTACAAATTTTGACATATTCGTGATTAGTATAAATAGCAAAATAATTAAAAATCATGCATCATATAGTGTAAACATTATAATAGAAAAAAACTGGACATGTCTTTCGCTATTTATTGGATAAAGTATTTGTTCACTAATTTTGGATTTTTTCATAGAAGGAGTTGCGAAAATATATATTTGATGACATTTTTCGTTAGAATGTCGATAAACTCAAATCCACAACTTTAAGTTCCAGCAATTTAAGTTCCGTCGTCAAAGGGTTAAACATATGTTTTCATAAATTCCAAATTTGTATGTACTTTCTTTGGATGAAAGGCCATAAGAGATATATAATTAAACAAATGATAAAAGCTTTCAGGAAACCCAAATTTTTAATATCAAGTCAATAATAAAATATTTTACGTTTTGATTTATAAAGAATTAATCATCTCTTATCTCTGAAAACATATGAAGTGACTCAAATTTGGTTGATGCACAGTTGCATGTGCTTAAATTTAAAAGGGGATTGTTGTTATTTTTATGAAATGTTTTTTTTTTTTCTTTTGTTATGTTGTGTTTTTGTGTAGAGTCAACACAGAGAGAATTTTCTTATACTAGTTTTAATGAAATTTTTCACTAATCTAATGAAGTTTTCTTCACAAAGACAATGAAAAATTTTATGAAAAGTTTCATTGCTTTTATGGAAAACAGCATTAATTTAATTAAAAGTAAAAAAAAATAAAAAATTCCAGTGACAATTCATAGATCTAATGCAAGAATTCATTGATATCATGCAGATATATCTCTCAGTATATAAGCCACATTAACAAAATATTCAATTGAGTTTTTGTTGGTATTAAAAGGAGTGGTGTTTGCTGTTATTGTCCCAAATGTCGATTAAGAAAATCATTTTACTCAATGAAACTTGATTTCCATTTTAAGTGAATATTTTGTGGTAAAATTGTTTTATTTGTACACCTTAGGATACTTTTAAATATTATAGCATAAAATCATTGGAATTTCGGTTTGCTGTCGTATTTGTTGTTGGCTAGACAGCAACAGCAACAACAAAAACTGATAATGTCAAATATTTGCAGCTGCAAAACTTCAATAGACAAACTTGAAAACAATGTAGATTTAATTACAATATAAAGAGGCATTAAACCAGTTTCTGCATAATATTGTTATTTTTATTCCTTTATACATGTAGGTCATGAATTTTTGTGAAAAACTATTTGAATCTTACAAATATTTAAAAAAATAATAATATTATAAAACTTTTGGATTTCTTGTTATAAGGAATTGTTAGTATTGACCAATTTTAAAGATTATTTTCTTTTAGGACTGAGATTAAAGAAAATATTTTATAAAAAGTCATTTAAGTGTAATTAATCGAAATAAAATAAAGTTTGGCGTATGTGATGGTTTATAAAGGAGACATTCTCGAAGACCTATTGCCGAAAATATGACTATCTCAACTTCTCCGCTTCCGATTTGCATGAAACTTGTTATTGGCTTTGTTAGTGTGACAAAAAAGTGGTTTTTATACATTTTTTTTTTTTTTTTTTAAAGAGAAGCAACACTCAGGAAATTTTTCCTATTAATTAATGTGTTGCTTTCTTTGGAAAGGGGATAGTGGAGAGATGAAAGGTGGTGAAAGATTAAGGGCTTCAAGCATGGCAACACTGTAATTGCGCGAGTAGATAAGTCTTAGAACAGTTGTTGCTCGCCACCTGATGTAGAGTTGGCGAATTTATTGAAGCTTTTTGTTTCATAGCCCTGATTAATTAATTTACTTCGGTGGGGTCAAGTGCTATGGGAACACCAAAGGTGGGCGCAGCGATACATATAAGTGATAGAAAACTCATACATATTATTTTTATAAATTTATGTTGTCGTCACCGGGAATCGAACCCGGGACCAATTGTGTAACAGTCCAACGCGCTAACCATTACACCACATTTTGTTCAAATGGCAGTAATTATTGAAAGTGTATTCTCTGGGATATGTAAAGCTTTAATATTTCAAATTGGGGATAACATTTTCATTTTACTAAAACTTAATGACTCGTTAAAAGTATTTTACACGATAATACACGATATCTTCAAATCCGTTTGCTTGAATCACTTTCTGCAAGGAGCACATAGGTTAAGGTGGTTTTAAAATTTAAGCTATATTTAAAAAATATAATTGGTTTTGGAGATTATATTTGAATTCAACGTAATCAGTTGAAGAGAAATTATGTAATCCACAAGTTAGTTCTAAATATGTGCAATTTTTTTTCAAAATGATTTTAATACACAAAGAATACAGTTTTGTAGTTGCAACCAAATTTTTTGCCAACCGAAATTTTGTGGTTCCGCGAACTATCACTATTATTCAATTTTAATACTATTGTAACAACCGACAGTTATTTGCAAATTTCGAATTTTTATTGTAACAATTGAATTTTTTATGTATATGGACTATAATATTCTATAAATAGATTCATCCCAGCAAAACTTTGGCAATGGGTGCGATAAAGTAATGCATTACCTTGTAATGTGTACTCCTTACCTGTATCATTATTTTCTAACAAGTAGTAATGAGTTACCGATAATTGAACACTCGTGGATTACCTTGTAATGAGACCTCATTACATTTTACATTACTTCAAAACATAAAATAATGACTTACCGATCATCAATTACATAATGCATGAACTATAAACGTAAAGTAATTATTAATATATATTTTTGAAAATCTATTTATAGACACATTACTTTGTGATCTTTTGTAAGGTGTATACTTTTGATATCACGAACGAAAACACGAAGCACAACAACTCATCTACATTTTAAGCAATAAAATATTATATGTATCGATAGCTCAGTTGGTAGAGTTCTCGCGTAACTAATTGTTAAATACCAAAGACCCCAGGTTCGAATCCCAGCATGACCATGCTAATTATTTAATAAAAAAAAAGTTATTTATTTAATTAAAAAAAAATGTCCGTAAAAAAAATGTTTATGCTTTTTTTATGAAAATCTATTTATAGACACATTACTTTTTTCCACCATGTAACCATATAAGCAACCAGTTACTTTAACCCCTACAAGGTAATGAGTTACTTTGAGGCTCATCGCCTGTCAGTGAAGTAACGTGTAAAGTAATGCATGAAGTCATATGGCGATACATTACTTTACCCATGATTTGGTAATGTGTGGTTTTGCTGGGATGTTATGCCTCGATCTGGGCTCGAACCGGCAAATTAACCCAATTTAAATACATATGTGTTTCTAAATTTCAGCCTTGAATATTTTCTAGTTTCAAATTTAAATATTTGTCTAAAAAGAGATTTGTATGTTCAACAGAAATTCGGTTGCTAATCTCAATGTTTTATTAGAGTTATTAAAACTTTAAAAAAAAATTTATATAATATAAGTTTTTTATATATGCTTTTATGTATAATATAAATTACACATTCAATATTTCGCCTTTTCGTTGAAAGGCATGATCAGGAATAGCAATTAAATTATAAAACACAAAGCTTTTGTTGTGTATTCACCATCGTCTGCTTTAATACTATTAAAGAGTTAATACTATTAAAGCAGACGATGGTGAATACACAACAAAAGCTTTGTGTTTTATAATTTAATTGCTATTCCTGAGGATGCCTTTCAACGAAAAGGCGAAATATTGAATGTGTAATTTATATTATAAATAAAAGCATATATAAAAAACTTAGACCTCGATCCCGAATATTTATTTCAACAAAAATAATAATTGAAAGGTCGAATAAAAATCAACAACAAATTATATTATTTAATAATTATTTTACTAATAAAAATTCTTATGCCGCGAACTGGGCTCGAACCGGCGACGTCCTGATTGTCAGGCAATTACTTTACCTCTAGCCTAAACTCAAATTGATTTTTACTTTAAAATTTCAACCTTTAATGCTTTTTTGTTTCAAATTTAAAAATGTATGTCTAAAAATAGATTTATATGTGCAACAGAAATTCGGTTGCTGATCTCAATATATTATTATAGTTACCAAAACTATAAAAAGAATAATATATTATTTTAAAATTCTTTTTTTAAAAACATTCTTATGCCCCGAACTGGAGTCGAACCGGCGATCTTCTGCTTGCCAGGCAATTACCTTACTCTGACCCACACCCAATTTGAATTCGTATTTTCAACTTTCTACCTTGAATATTTTTTTTTTTTCAAGTTTAAATATTAATGTCTAAAAATAGATTTGTATGTACAACATAAATTGGGTTGCTAATCTTAATATTTTATTATAGTTACCAAAACTATTAAAAAACTTTTTATTATTTCAAAATTGGTAACGGAAACTAATATTTTATATAGAGTAATTGTTTTTTTGCAGGCGAAACTAATATTCGATTTTAACTGCAAATATTTTATTCAAGGGATAAAATCTCCGAAAAGTGGTTGGTTGTTGGTATTAAAGGTAATTTAGAATATAATATTTTTCCAATATTGATTGATGGGACTGTGTTTTTGGTTAATTTTATATACTGACAATTAACATTATTGAATAATGATTAAATTTTGTTGGTTACACTGGAATTCCGACAAATTTATTCTCTGTGTGTACTTTTTAAATTTGATTGCGTATATGAAATATTTAGTTCTAAAAATTTACTAATGCTCCTCCGGTGTTGAGTTAAAGCATTGACAAGTCATACAAATAATGTTAATTGTGAATAATTTCGCGCAACAGTGTTGATTTTCCAGACAAAAGCGGTCTTAGATAAATTTTAGTGTAAATTTTTTTGCCCACAATCCCTTCTGAAAAAAAGTGTGATGGTGATCAACTATATGCGTTGCCACTATTATTTCTAATTTTCAAACTTTGTCAATATCATGTTGTGTTATATGAAAAAGCAAAAACAAATTATGCATTCTTTGCACACTTTACAAAAAACTCTATATAATTTTTTTTTACATGCTCCTCTGATTTTATATTGTAAAATAACAAAAACAACTCAGTTCGCGCAGCAAACTGGCCTATTTAAAACTAAATATCGAATGTGTCATGGAAAAAAACTGATTTTTGAACAAAATTTACATAATTACTACATTTACGAACCAATGTTTTTAAATTTTCATTCCATGAAGGGGCGTCAGTACACGGTACCAAAAATTTAAAAAAGTGTTGAAGTAATCTCTGAAGTGTTAGGAGATTGTGTAATACCAAAAGGAAACCAAAAGTTGAAGTCCCCCAACAAAAAAAAAAGTAAAAAGATCAAACAAAAATAAGCTTTTTTCATAAGATTTTTTAAAATGTTTCAAGTTTGCGTAACGATAACAATTAGAAATATACGACTATGAAACTAAAATTTTGCACTTCGACGAATTAAAGTGTTGTTAACCTAAACTTTTAACCCACTATTCGAAAATGGAAAAATTCCGAAAGATATTAAAAAATAATATCAGTTTCAATGGATTTTAAAAATGTTATTCAATAAAAATATTTTAAAATTTATTTTAAGAATATTTCTTCAAACCCTGTTAACATGTGTGGATCCATACATAAGCACTCATGATTCATGCATGTCCACATGCATCCATACATTATTCATATGTGTTCATAAATGATATATGTATGATCCTATGAGAGATCATATACATATATAATTATACACCATATCGGGTCACGTGTGTATATTAATGCATGATCACATATGAACTCATATGAATATATATGAGCAATATATGGAGCTATATGGAAATGTGTGACCTCGATATGAGCACGAATGAGTACACACATGCTCTTAAATGGATGCATATATGTTGATTTTTAACCGGGAATTTAATTTTTTTTTAAGTTTTGGAAATTTGTATTGTTTTATATTGAATATAATCGTAGTAATATCAGATTGTGACTCCAATTTGAATTTTTTATATGTTTTAGAGGACATATTGATCAATCTGCAAATCAAAAATTTAAAAAATAACTTTGCATTTTGAGATATTCGAGAATTCAGGACATTTTTAAGTTTTGTTTTATCCTTTTATTAAAGCTTCATATATCTCAGAGAATACAAAATAAGCTTTGAAATAAGACATTAGTTTTAAAATCGGACTACGCGTTCAATCATAACGAAAATTTGAAAAGTATGTATTTTTATAATTAAAAAAAAAAATGCCAACTTTCAGCAGCGATAAAATGCGAATGACAACGAATTTAAAAAAATAAAAATTACAGTTTTGTCATACTAATTAGGAGAATACATAGTGTGACCATTCGTACTGAATTGATCCATACAAGTACTGATTTTTGTTCATGTGTACTGATAAAAAAAATCGTGTACTGATTTGTACTGATTTTGAAAATTTTCAGAAAATTACTATTTTTTCATAGAAAACCCCAAATTTTGATATATTAGAGAGCTTCATTATTTTAAACTCTTGGTTGTTTTTAGGAAAAAAATATTCACGAAGAAAAATGAGTGAAATGATATTTATAAAATTTTTTTAAATCTAACGATTTTTTTATGAAACTTTTTAGAATTTCAAGATAAACAGTTGTTTGAATTGATTTTTATAAAACCCATAAACATGTTACATAGATAGGTTTTTTTAAACAAGTTTTAATGAAATTGTTCTTAAAACTACCCAAGTGAAAAGTTTATATATATTCAGATAATATTTTATGCAATTAATTGTTTCAATGTATAAGTTTGTATAGTCATATAAACGCAAAAGTATTAGCTTTGTACTTTTAGGGAGAACTGACAAAACAGTCGAGCATTTTTCGCAACATGTATCTTTTTGGATCCACGTTTGTTATGTTACAAACTAACCACTAAGTAATTTCGAATAAGAGTTCATACAGACGAACAAAAAAAGCTTTATGTATTTCAATAGTGAAAACATCTGAGAAAAGCACATTTTTTAACAAAATTACCGTTTTCGGAGCGAAATTGTTAAAATAGAGCTTTGATTGTTTGGCCCCAGAGTTTCACCTTCGTAGAAAACCTGTAAAAATTTTATAAGTCAAAATACGCTAAATAGCTACCAAATCATAATTAAATATATTAGTTTAAAACACATATTAATCCTTTTTAAAATTGTATGAAATTAGATATTATTTGATGTTGTCAAAAACTAGCGAATGCTTGCATCAACTTTTATCTAAGAATCTTAAATTATATCTAATTCGATACAATTATGTATAAAACACAAACATTTTAATGTATATAATATACATCAAATTGTACAAATTTGTATTTAATTACATCGAATTAGATCTAATTCGATGCGATTGTATCAAATTCGATAGAATTTTATGTATTTTATATACAATTATATGTTCTCATTTTTCGGATCAAATTGAATATTGTTTCATATCTAACTTAAATATAATTTAATATAATTTAACGATGCTCCATATCAATTTTTTTCTTTCTGGGTGATGAAGTTTTTTTACCAAGTGAATAAACATTCCTTGCATATTGTGAAAAAGTTTTAAAATTTTTATGAAAAATATTTTAATGAAACATTTTCATTAAGCGTACGTAGAAAAAACTAAAAACGGGTTTCAATTAAAAATTTATTGAATCAATTAATATTAATAAAAACTTTTATTGAAAATTTAAAAGAAAAAAAAAAGCTACAAATAACTGTATACAAAAAAAAATTATGATACTACAAAAAAAAGTGTGTGAACGACATGTTTGTATGGATATGTGTTTTTAGTAATACTGTTCTGTTTGTGTATTTATGTGTGTGCTTGGTTTGCTTGTAAACTACAAATGCATTTGGTATTTCATACTGAAACTTTTCTATTTAAGATACAGTATATGAAAAAATAATTTTATAATTATGTCTAAAATAAAATATGTATTTATATATTTAAAAGTCAATTAAAATATTAATTTATTCAATTAAATATTTGTTTAGAAACAAATTTAATTCAAATCAATCTCTTATTAGATATTTTAGGTTGATATTTTTTATGTGTATGATCTTTTTAATAAATAAAATATAAAATTTTCATAAAATGTTGTGTAAACTTGAATTAAACTTTTTAAAAACTGCAATGTTCGAATTATTATAAACATTCATTAATATCGTACACACAATTATCTCAGTGTTTAATCACAGTATATACTCTATCAAAGTATTTTTTGTTTTTTAAATTTGGTAACTCCATTTTTACTAATATGTGGCATAACTTAATTCATAAAAATTAGATGAGTCTGAAATTTTTATATCAATTTTTCATAATCTCGAGTCACTTTTGTAGCTAATTTCTCCATAATCTGAATTTTTATAAAGGAAAAGTAAATTCAGTGTGTCTTTTACAAATTATAGCAAAATTTACATTTTTTAAAAATTTTGTACGGATTTCATGTCAGAAAAAATGGTCACCCTAAAAATACAAGTTTCCAAGTTTCATCCAAAACGAAAGGGGTTAATTTGAAAAGTCATATTTTCGTTAAAAGTCCTTCTGGAACTACTCAATACTAATAATTATAATTTGATTAAATTTCGTTAATCTCAGTCCTTACTTAGATGTTGCTTTATGTTTTTTTTTTTTGCATAACATTACAAACTAACTGCAGTATCATCAATATTGAATGAAATACGAAAACAGGAAAGAAGAATTTTTGTGGTATCAAATTAAAAATACTTGTTGCATACGTCTCTGTTCATCATCATTCAACTTGTTTAGATAATTTATAAATACAACATGGACTAAAACATCATCATTAACAATAATTTAATCATGATTGCAACCATGATGATG
Organism: Delia radicum; assembly: GCA_021234595.1. Lineage (NCBI taxonomy): Eukaryota > Metazoa > Arthropoda > Insecta > Diptera > Anthomyiidae > Delia > Delia radicum. The sequence goes on from CM037851.1 coordinate 103,020,097, forward strand.
ATATTGCATTTGCGGGTTGTTGTTTGCATTGGTGTCGATGTTGTTAATAATAGTGGAAGAGCAAATCTTGCTTAGAGGAGTTACCTCATTGCAGTTCGATACAATGTTAAACTACGTATGTACTTTTGTATTTACCTGTATATAACTACTTTAATACACTATATATCTTCTTTTTTTTAGTCATGGTCAAGTGATTATGAAATTATGTAGATATATATTGTATGTATATTTCTGGATTTATATTTACTAAGCTGTAATTTACAATACACGCAGAAAAAAGACTCTATTGAATATGCTTGCAGGTAATAATATATATATATATATATATATATATATATATATATATATATATATATATATATTTAAACAAATATATATTTGAAATTTTAAGATATTACGTTTGGGACATGTTAACACACTTATATTATATATATAAATATATTTGAAGACAAACATATATATGTTTGCCGGAAGATGTTTTTCACTAGATCCAAAAATATATGTTTACAGGCAAACATAATTATATTTGCAAGCATATATTAGAAACATGGGAAACCAACATGTTTTGCAAACAAAATTATATTACCAGCCTTTATATTTCCAACAGTTAGTTTTTTTCAGCGTGTAGTGTTATATCAAAATTGGTGATAAATTATCAATCGAAATATAAATGCACTAACTCTAAATTTTTAAAATGAGAATTCCAAAAAATTTTACTAAAAGTATAAATTGTACCAAAAATTAGTACAAAAATAGTAAAGTGTGATAGAAAAGTTTTCCTACTATCCTTTTTTAGTGTGGCTCTGAGCAGAAAAAAGTAATATGTATAAACATAATGCAACGTTTTCAAAACAAAGTTTTGAAAAATATCGTCAATGCACCATGATACATTTGCATATCTTATCTACGTCGTGGCCTGAGTTAGGCAATGTTATAATCTTTCATTCACAAACTTGCATCAAAACATCATTAAACTAATTAAACTAATGTAATTGTTCAGGAGAGCAGACTCAAATGCACAAAACCCTCTGATTTCGCCAGAACAAATAATGTCAGATCCAATTTTTCCTGCAGTGGCATAACACATCAACACGCAATATATTTTTCATCATAAAATATAAATATATTTTTTTAACCTATGTATGTGATATAAATTGCTTGTTAGTTTTTATTAAACTAGTTGCAATGATAAATAAATTAATAAAGAAAAAAAAAATAATTTCATAAAAAGTTTCTTAAACTTTGTGAAAATTCTTTTGGAAACTCAAAAACTATCACAAATACTTTCCAATTCTGAAACTTCAATTGAAAATCAGAACTTTCATATTAATTTTTACTGGTGCTTTTTGAATTATAAACAGAATTTTCTGAATTACAAATAGTGTTTATTTTTCAAAAAAATAATAATATTTATATAAAACAAGTTTGTTATAATTTTTATTAAAAATAAAAATTATGTTTTTTTCGACCTTTAATTAAAAAAAAAAAAAAAAACATAATTTTTATTTTTAATAAAAATTATAACAAACTTGTAAAAAAGCCAAAGTACCGCCTAGTTTACTTCCCCTGTTTTGTTTACAAACTAAGCAAAATATAAAAAGGAGAGAAAAACAAAAAACGTGTACTGAGTATCCACCAGAGGTGGACCTTACGCATCAAACAAGTTTTCAATTTATTTTTTGATCAATGGTTATAATCTTTAACTTCAAACTCATATGTATATTAGTTCTCATGTAGTGAGTAAACTAGTTCATATGAATGTTTGATGTTTGACATGGGATTGTTACCGCTTTCAAAACGTGTTCTGATGATGAGAACCTAGAAAATTCCCGAAATAGATCTATCAACACATTCCTGAAAGGGTCAAATAATAAATTTGAAAACAAAAAACTCTATAGATTATTTGTTAGGACAATATCCTAATGAAGAAATATAGAGTATGACCTCGAACTTGAATAATTTTCATTTTCATTTATATAAAATTTTTAAATAAAAATATATCTTTTGATTCGATTGTATCGGAGTTTTTGTCTCATTTAATTTTATCTCAATAATCCAATATTATATGCTTATATGCTGGTCTATAGAAGCCATATAAGCAATATCAAATAATATATGCTAGAAAAAAAGATAAAATATAAATTAATTTTTAACCGGGAATATTATTTAATGTGTTCTCTTAAATAGATTTTTTTGAACATATCTAAACTTAAATTTTCTGAATTGCAATTGATGTGTTTTTAATTTAAAATTCTGTTTTTTTAATTTCATATAGAAAATCTTAATATCAATTGATGTTTTCTTAATTTAAAATGAAAACTCAAAAATCAAAAATGTTTAACTTTATGCGTATCATACAAAGTATTTTAAATAAAACCTTATATTTTAAATAAACCCATATTTATACATGAAAAAATTGTAATGCAAACAAAGTCAAAAGAAAGTGTAAAAACCTGCTACTAAAAAGGCTTCCATTTAATAAATTTTTTTGCTGATTTAAGCAGTTTTAATTTCACTAATATTTAGTATAAGATTTGGTTGATTTTAGAAAATCGATTTCTATTTAGAGTTTACTAAAATCTTACAAATTTTTAGTAACTTTTACTTATTTGTCTACTACTTTTGCTTTACTACAAAATTACAGTCACGTTTTGTTAAAATTAGCAAACCGATCTGCTGGAATAATATTAGCAAATTTTACAGTCTTTCTCTGTATTGTTTTATATTTTGTCTGTATTGTTTTATATTCCTTAGTTTTCAAGATATGGGATAATTAAAGAAATTTGTTTAAAAACAAATTCGGGTTCAATTACGGATAGTGATGACATCATCACGAAAACATGGTTTAGCTGGGTGTATTACAAATGTGAACGTACATATTTTAGTTTAAAATCTGGTACTATCAGTCGAATAAAAACAGAGACTTAAGCACTCCGCAGACCTTCCCTATAATTAAAAATGTTCTTTTTTTTGACTGTTACGGTCAAGTACGGAAACAGATATTTTTGTTTGACAAAATTCCAGTTTTAACAACTTACTGCGAATGTTAAGCTCATAACGGAATTAAGGTAAAACAAATCTTAAATTTCACGTCGAGTATTTTGTTAATTAACACGATACTAAGTAAAAAAAAAACATATTATCTTTGAAATTCGTTCTTAATAATTGAGTGTTGGTAAAAAAGTGGAACAAATCATAAATAAAACTAGTTTTGTTTGGTCTCTTACTTATTAATGCTTTGTTTAACAAACACATGTATCAACACTTATCCAGACAACATTATTTACAGAGTTCCAAGTCGACCGCCACAAAGCCGGCTTGGCTCCGATGTCTACTTTTTTTAGAGCTCAAGCTACCGCCGAACAAAGCAGCTGATTTCGGCTTAAATTTGATAGCCGACTTTAACAGTTTAGGCGATAGATTTTTGTAATTCAAAGAGCGAATTTTCTCTTCATATGCTTTACTTAAGTTTTTTTTAATAACTTCCCAGTAAAATAGTAAAATCCAAATAACAGGTTGCAGAACAACTTATACTGTGTGAAAACATGTTCCAATTTTTGTTCTACAACCGATTCTTTTTTATTTAGTTGGTCCTGTTTCCAATAGGTTCTTTACCTCCAAACAAGAACAGGTAGTTTCAGAACTGGTTCTAGAACCATTTATAGAACTGGCTCTGGCACAGTGAAACCTTCCATTTTGACTGTCACGATAAGTTCCAGAACCGGTTCCATGTAACCGGCGGTAAAAGAAACTGTTCTAGAACAGTTTCAGAGGTAACCTATTGTAAACCATTTTGCTGGGTTGTTAATATTTTAGTAAACATCTTTCCGATTTTTATCACTAATCTGACTTTCCTGTAATCTTCAATTATAAAAAATAATATGGTTACTATAAAATATACGTATTTCATTTAGCTTCTTTGAAAATATAGAAAACTAAAACAAATTATATTTAAGTACCAACATTTTGAAATCCTTATTGTTGGTGCCTATTGAGAAAGTTTTTTTTTATTTTTATTACAAACTGACTTTTTTAATTTCTCTGCGTATGAGCGGTTTAATTTTGATAGATTTGGATAGAAATCAAAACTGTAAAAGTATATAAAGAGGGAGGATTGAAATAATTTTTAATTGCTGTAATTGAATCACACACAGAGAAAAATTTTGCCATTTGCCAAATGAAATTCGTTTACTATGATTCAAATTCGGTTACTACAACTGGCAGTGCAAATCCTTCTACTGAACCCTCCTCGGGGGTGCTGGCTGGAAACGTGTACCAGGTGTTACACGGCTAAGGTCAGGACTTTGATAATAGTGTAGCAATGTAACCCATATTGTCCACATTATTGTGATGGGCTCTGACCATAAGTGAAAGGTAACCGGGGTTTTATTTCGGTCCGAGCGTCTGTTTTTCCATATTGGGCGGCCTGGGGCGATCTAAATTCCGTTTTTTTTTTTTCGAACTGAAATCGGTTGGTACATCTGAATATCGGTTTTCACAACAGAATTCGGTTAATATAAAATCAAATTTAAATATGGTTAAACTAACCGCATTTATTTGTTGTTAACACCAAAATACATTTTTCAATTCGGTTGACACTTTATTTCTATTCGGCATGCCTGCACAATACCGAATATGTAATTCAATCAGGAATAATTTTAAAACAATACGAAGCCTTGCAATAGAACTATTAAAGTAGATTCACAATACTAGGTTACTCCACTCTACAGAGCGGATTTTGTTCCTTTGTCATTTAATTAATTTTTCTATAATTCTATTTAGGTTTTTCTTGAATCCAATCTGTAGCGCAGAGTAGTCCAGTAGTGCGATTCCGTAACATATTAACGAAAAACTTCTATAGTTACATCGACTTCTGCTGGCTTAGAGCCGCCGCCGATTATTTTGAGTCGGCTTTTATCTCTGATCATGAATGTAGTGCATATGTGGAATATATATAGATATGAATTGTGTATATGTATAAAATATACATAAAATACACCTGTGAGAAAGAACTTAACACAAATACATATGCACTTATGATCACAAATATTTGCATGTATGAATATAAAACAAACATACTAAACATGTTGGCTGCTACATAGAACCAACTATCATAACACATACAAACCAAACTAAATAGTGGATAACAACAGAAACTAAAACGGAATAAGGTTATATAGCAGTTGGTTGTCAACTTTAATGCAAATACATATTTGTTAACATTTTCCGTACTTTCAATGTACATAACAATAAGCCATTTAATTTAATAAACCGCTCATTAGTATGTGTAAAATGAATTAAATATTCTTATTTTGTGCAATTATACATACACTAATAGACATTTAATTAAATACATTATACGTGCTTATTTATTTGAACCGTTACATATAATTTATTGTAATATTTACTTGAAGTATTAGTTTAACTAGAAATGTCAATTTAAAAAAGCTGTTTAAGGCATTCAAACCTAAATTTCTATATAGAATATATTTAAATATTTAAAGGAAAACATGATGAATTAATTAATTAATGAATTAATGGTTATTTTCCTAACAAAGTGAACGAAAAAGTTTCTAATATTACACCGTGAAACAATACTTTTCATAAGTGAACAAAACAATACGCACCTGAATCTAGAAAATATATATGTATAGTTAAACTTCGTTTTTAGTTCTTCTTAAGTTTATCAAAAAAAACAAAATTAAATTCTTTTTAGAAACTTTACTTTAAAATAGAAATATTGATTTAAATTTTGCAGGATCGAAATTTTAAAAAATTTAATCCTTCAATATCCTTTGTGATTTTTCAAAAACTGTTTAAAAATAAAATCTTTCTAGAACCTAGAATATACTGAAAAATATACCTAATTTTCATCAGATTGATGAAATTAATTTTGTTAGCAAAAAAAAGTTGTTTTTTATAGAACCAAAAATCTAATATGTTCCATTTTGAGTGTTGGCCTAACACTACTACATAAGATAAATTATTGAGTAAGTTTGATATAATTTTTAATAAAAATAATAAAAATTATGTTTTTTTCGACCTTTAATTGTGCAATGAAAATGAAAATTATTCAATTTCGACGCCATACTCTATATTTCTTTATTATTATATTGTCCTAACAAATAATCTATGGAGTTTTTGTTTTCAACATTTACAAAAAAAAAAAAAAATACTTGATATAATAAAAACTTTCATTTCACTCAGGAAAAAACTTCGGGTTCTGATAGAGAAACAAGCCGATCGGCGCAAAAAACGGCTACGCGCCGCCAATTTTTTTTCAATTTTCAGCCGCCGCCGTTTTAAATCGGCTCGCATCGGCTTAAAATGTGAGCCGGCTAAAGCAGCAGCCGCCGAAGTTCCTGAAATATATTACAAAAATCAAAGAATTTCAAAGAATCTGCGAGTTTGTTCTTACATAATTGCTTATATATTTTAAAGTATTTGAGATACATGCAAAACAAATGCATCATGTGAAAAGTATTCAAAGAACCTTTGAAATACATTTTCAAAGTATCAAATATAATTTTTTAAAACCAAAAGTTCGGAAAGCTGTATTTCTAAATGCGACATTTTTAAAGTTTTAAGAAAGTTATATGTTGTTGCCTAAGTTATGTAGAAAATTTCGTAATAATTCTTAAATTGATTTCAAAAAGTACAGAAAACATATCATACAAACTTTTTTTTACAATTTTAAAATGTTGCATTTTGAAATATAGCTTTCCAAATTTTTAATCTTTAAAATTAACTTTAACCTTTTGAAAATAAAAATCACGTTGCATATAATTATAAGGTGCATTGTATACCTTTCATATGATGCCTTAGTTATGCATATACCTCAAATACTTCTAAAGATGCATGCGTAATGTAAGGGAATATTAGCAGATTTTTCTGAAAATCTATCCCGACATTACATTTCGGGAACTAGAAGGCTTTGTAAGAGTATTGTTTTGTAAAAGATAGCTTTCATACCAATTGTCGTTAAATTTGGGAAAAGTGCTGAAAACCCATTGGTTGCTTTGACATGCATTAAATGTATTATATCAAGAAAGCAGGTTCAAGCCACGGTCAGGATTGCATTTAATAAATAAACATTTCATATAGAAGCAATCAAACAATAAAAACCATAACAAATAATTACAGTATTGTCAAAAAGGATTACTGATGAAGGTTGTGTTACCAGAAACTGCGCAGTCTAATTCAATAAAAAATTTACAATGTAGTTATGATTTTTAGAAAAGTATGCTTAATCTTCTCTACCACGTCTATCTCAAACAATTGAAAAATATGTGCATATTAATTATAGTATTAATTGTACACTGTCTAAGAAGACGATGAATAAAATTCAAAATACCCCAATAAAAAAATCTTGTTTTTTTCTTTAAATAAATTTAATGAGTTTTTATATATATGAACTTTTATTTGTTTTATTAACAATTAGCCAACCCAATTTAATAAAATCTTTATAATTAATAACTTGTGCATATGCCTGGAAATGCTTTTTTTTTTTTTTTTTTGTTGATTGCTAACAAGAAAATAGATTTGATGAAAAATATAGCGAAATATTACTAGATTTTATCTAAAAATCGTCAAGATAACAACGGTTAAAAAACAGTATTTTAAGCCGACAATTCAGCCGGCGCCTTAGCCGCTTAGCTAAAGCGGTTTGCGCCTCCGCCGCCGAAAATTTACTGTCGGCTTGTTTTTCTGGTTCTGATGAGATCTTTAGCCAAATCGAAATACTAATATCAACCTATGTTTGCGATGATTAATTTTTGTAAATAAACGAAGGTTGAAAGCTCGTTATAAATTGAAAATAGAAATAATCTCGATGTATATAAAAACAAAAAACTAATATAACTCTAAAAAATTCTCCTAGTTAATCTGGCGTTTAAGCTCAAAAAAAAAAAATAAGTTATTATAAAATATAGTAAGACGTCTTGAAAATCAAATATGCTCTTTTTCAGCAAATTTTTTGCTAAAATTATGTTTGCAGTTAAAATTTTAGTTATACTTATTCAGCAGTTAACTGTTTTGAAATAATTTTTTAAATATATTTTAATAGTCTCTTACTAATTTATTTTGCTAAAAAAATATTGTGCTGATGAGCACATTAATAGTGTGGACAACAACCAGATTGAAAAATATATGTAGAATAAAGTAGCTGTCACGGCATGTCAAGATATAGTAGAGAAGAGGAAAATGATACTAAAAAGTATAACTTATAAAAAATCAACCATGGAAGATTTTTGTATAGGTTTTCAAAATTGTGGATTAAAACAATTTAAATTTTGTGTGTCATATAAATACCAAGTTGAATGGAATTTGAAAGTCCATTGTCTGAAAGGTGTGCCAAAAGCTTTTAAAAGCTTCCTTTCATAAAATATTTATGAAAAATGCTTCATCATTTTATATAAAAATGTCACCGATAATCTGTGTATGATGATGGCCCATATCTCAAAAACCGAAAAGATAGCGGATACGGACATTTTTTTTAGTCTAGTGGAGTACTAACACACTTCGGAGTCAAAATTGAGCCAGGTCCGTATAAAAATTAGAAACGCATTGCCTTAACAATATTTTGATGAAACCTTTTTTATAAATATATGTTAAACAGTTTCATTGCACGAAAAAAATTAAGCTTTCGTCATATTAAAGAGGGTTTTCATTTATATGATGAGTGTAGTAAAACCCCTTCACAACTTCATAAAAACAATGTTCTGACAACGACACAAAGCCATTATTTTGATAATAATTAATTAAATTAAAATACTTTCAAATTATAGTATTTTATTAAAACTTCAATATATATGTTGCAACATAATTTAATTTATGCTGTAACTGCAAGTTAAGCTAGCATTCAAAAAGAAATCTTGTTTACAGAACAAAAGACTTAAGCTACAAACCTGCTTAATATATATCAAGAGACATAAACAATTATTTCGGATTTGAATTACTTTAATATAATATAACTTATATATAATAAAATTAATATGTAGTTTACTGTTTGTATTTAGTTTAATAAAAAAGTTTTCAGTTGAGTTGAAAAAAAGGAAATGAATCTATTTTTGAAATAAATAGTTTTTCAACTTTTTTATACATTTGTTCAAAATAATTTACTACCATTTACCAATTTTTTAGTTTCATTTATTATTTTCATTTATTTACAGTTTCATAAAAATTTAACCACAAAAACGGAATATTGTAGTTTATTTGTTTCCGTTACAGTTATTATAAGTTTAAATTATTTTTTTTTTCAAAAAATATTCAAAAAATTAGTGTTTGTTGTTTTATTAAAATGGTTTGTTTATATACAAATTTATTTCAATTAAAATTACAAGAAATTGAAAAATTTACACATGTGGTGTGTGTAAACATTTTTTTTTAGAAAAGAAAAACAAACACAAAACTTTAATAATTTCAAATAACTGGATATAACTTTTATTTTTACTGATCTGTAGTTAGAATTTGAGCATTTATTTTTAACTTACTATTCTTTCGTTCTTACGGATTTATTAAATATTTAAACAATATTTAAGAATAAATAACAAGAAACATTTGATTTAAATGAAAAGTAAAGTAATTTTAAGCGATTTACCATTTATGTTAAATTACATTTTCAGTTAATTTAAACTACAAACTATTTTGAGTGAACATACAATAAAATAATATAATATATAAAAATGTGAAATGTCTATGATAAAAAACTATATTCCAAAATTATCGATATCAACCTTAATCTTGAACAGCTTAAAATACTTAAGATGTATAAAACAACTCAAAATAAAATATACAATATCATTGTCTCATAAATAAATAACATTTCTTTTACCAAAGTTGTTTGTGTTTCGTCTCACAATAAATATGGATAAAAACTTTTTAATTTGGTTTTATGAATGCAAGCTTTCAAATTCATTCAGATACGCAGACAGACATCACCCTTAGCATAACTTTTATACGTGTTAAGAAATTTAACAAAAATTTTTTTAAGCATTTGTTGATTTTTCAACGATTTTTAAAAAAGAAAACTTTCTCACGCGCCACACCACAATTGAAAATACATACATATATATACATTAGGGTTATAACTTTACAAGAAATTTCAAAAATCTCACTGAATTAGGCAAGAAGTGTGTAAAGAAAAGTTGTATTACTTTATCGCTGCCTCTAAAAATTGTCGGCATGCAATGCTATCTTCAATAAGATAATTTTCTTAATAAATATTTTTTTTTCTAAATTCGAATTTAAAAAAATATTTATTGTTATTTAAAATACACTGATGCATTTTTTGATTTTCATCTGGGAAATAAATACTAATTATATTTTTCTATAAATCTTCCCAAATTTTATAAGAAAAGTTTTGATTATGTAAAAGTCTGTTATTGCTAAATAACTTTTTAGAGATTATTAAAGAAAATGTTAAATTAAGTTTATATTTTGTTTCCAAATGACCGAAAGTAAATTTGTTTATAAGTTAGGCACACATTTTTGTTATACCCCTATTATATACAGATGTATTTTTTTTGGGCATTCATACGGTAGTAGTTTTTTTATGATGATGAATTTTCCCAATTTTTCATGTTGTTTATAACCATCTTCGTCGTTTAAAAACTTATCCGCAATCATCTAGTCACTAACGCTAACACTTGACATGCACCTTTAGTAACCTTAATGAAAACTCCAACTGGCAGATATGTGCAATGTACAAATATGTGCAAATATCTATAAATAAAAATCTCCAAATGAAAAGTGAACACCCCATTCTTACTTAAAAAATTTTCAAAGTTGCGACGTTCATGAAAATTTAAATATTTTATCTGAGTTTGCTGGCTGAAAGTGAATAAGAAAGTACATTTTGGCTAATATGAACTAAGATTAGTTTTTAAGCAACAAATTTAATATATTTTTTAATATGTTTTTATAATCTTTTTGTGATGGAAAATTGGAGCTTTATTTATGCTTAATTTGTGTGTGTTTTTTTAATGTTGGTCATTTTGGCCATTGCACAGTGTCAGATTTTGCCATTTTCGCTAGTCGAAAGTTGTTAAAAGTAATTGAGTTAAATATCGGAATTTCATTACAGGATGTTTGCGCAATAGGACACACTTTTTCTGAAAAACTCGGCGCAATTGTGCAACAGCCACATTTAAAAAAATAATCATTAAAGTTTTTTGTACAATCTCGAAGAATTGCATAATAACCGTGCTTAAATTAAAAATAACAGTTTTAAAATGAATTCACTTTAACCCTGAAATGCTCTTATATTTAACCCTTTCACTCCCCAATTCTGGTGGGCTGGAAATTTTTCACCAAACTTTGTGGAAACATAGGTCTATGCCTTAGAATTTTTTTTTTTAATTTTATGACTTTGTATCACCTCCTAGCGGAGATATTTGGAACTAACGCTAAAACTTTAACATTGTTCATTTTTTAACTTGAAAATATGTGTTTTTTTGGAGACACTTACAAATTACCGTTAGTTTACTCGTAGGGAATACTAAGAATTTTAAAAAGTCGACAAAAAAAATTAGTTATAAGAACAAAATATGCACCCTTGGGCATGATAGGGTTAAACATACAACAGTAAAAACATTAAACATTTAATCGTCTAAATTATCCACACAGAGGAAAAATTAACAATTTCCAACTAAAATCCGGTTTTTTAAAATAATATTATCAAAACCTTATTAGCAACTTATTGTGGTGAGTTACATTTCAGAACAATATATTTTTCTGATCTTGCATCTGTTTTTTTTTGTAACAGATCGCAAATAAATCTGGACAAATCAAATTTACTAGCCTATTAGTGTAAGCTTTAAAAAATGCCAGCTTATTTCTGCCTGGCTTGGTCCATTTGATGCTAAAATCTCGACCAATTCGTTTAACAAAAGATTAAATTTACTGTAATTTAATAGATTCAATCGATCTAGTACTGTCCTAAAATAATATTTAAAACAATCCCCCAATTTTTAATTTTTCTGCTAGTGTTTGTTGCCGCGACATTAAGATACTCAAAGTGAAAAAGTGAAATATGAAATACCTGACGCAATTTGTAGCAGAATTTTATTATAGATTCTCTAAAAAGATAGATTACCGCTTGCAATAGTAATGGTGGGACTCCTGGCGTTTATAGGCGTTAGCACTTTTTTGTCCAAAAAAAAAAAATTTAATGACTTTATATACCACTGAATTCCACGCCAAAATCTTAATTGACGTGTCCCGGAGTTTTGGGATATAATTTTCACATACTTATAGTGTAATTTTAAGCGCGATATTAATTATCGGTGAATATATCGGTTAAAAATAGAGTCTCCTAATCCTTAAACATTTACAAAATTTCTCTCAATTCTCAATTTTAAGCTTATAATTTACATTAGCTCGCAACCCGGTTTAAACTTGATTTCGAAATCTAGTTTAAACTAGATTTCAATGGTAAATCTAAATGCAGCTTTACACAATTCAACGTGTGTACAAACAATAAGAAATCAGTTACTTTAGCCACTGCTCACGCTCACGTTGAAAATTTCATTCTCTTCATCTTATATGGGCAGAATACAGAGTTTGGAAAAGGGAAACTATGTGCTCTATCATAGGACTTTTAAAGAGCAATCAAATTGTAAAATGTATATTTTTAGAATTCAGTTTCTTCATCGTTTACTGTGTACAGAAATTTCATTTACAAATTCGGAAGCGTTAATCACACCGAATATCGTCATTTTGAAAATTCGGTTCACAAGTTATTTATCCCGACCCGGACCGTCAGAGAATAAAACTTTAAGGGATCCATGTTTTTTTTTTAGCTGCCCGATCTTATGTTTAGATGTTACTAACTGGGGTCAAAAATTACCCCATTTTACGTTTTTTATTATTTCGTTCTATTAAAAGTATAGACAAATTTGGTATCAAATGAAAGGTTTTTAGAAGACGCATTCATTGGTGATCAACTTAATCGTAAATACTAGCAAGTATTGTTGTTTAAGTAGCATTAAATCTGGCGTTTTATTATGGAATTTTAGTTGTATTCCGCTAAAGATAATGCACACTAATCCATATTTAATTTAATCGATGGAGTGTCTGAGCTTTTTCCGATATTCGCAACCGTTCGGTTTTTATGCGACTTTTCTCTGGTTCCGCCATATAGCCAATATGGATATCAAAATTTTTGTTTTTTTGAGTACTTTAGTCATGCGTACAAATAAATCAAGTTTTTGTAAATTAACGTCAAGTTTTTATCCAAAAACAAATAAAATTTTAATCCCACTTTTTAAGCTTTAATGTGAAAATGGGCAGCTAAAACAAAAACGTGTCTCTTTTTTTTGCTCCTTTACAACATATTCAAAGTTAATTAAAATCTTCGAGTTCAAGTACCTCCCTTGTAAGTGATTGGCGTGATACAGCAGAGTTATGAAAATATATTCTAAAAATAATTCAATTAATATTAGTAAAAACTTAAGAATTACTTGAAAATTACTAGTGCAAAATGTATAAATTTGTAAAAAGGGAAAAATAAAAAAGGTACAAAATACCATGCATAAACAAAAAAATAAATATAAAACCGATTTTAACCAGCCTGGGGTTTTCGAACAAACCGATAATCTGCTTTTTAAATTCGTTGCTCTTTTGGAGACTTTAGTTAAAAGAACAACCAGTTACAATCTGAATTTAGGCATCTTTTAGATTTTTCCATATTCAAAGGTTGTTTTTGGCGTTCGAGGAAATGTTAAAGGGCGTATGTATATTTATTTTGAATTCTAGAACATTTAAAAATTCAACAAATTGCTAAATTATTTAATTGAATAAAAATTACGTGCTGTATTTTAGATGGAATTTCACTGTCATATTCAATTATAATAAAAATAAATCATTTATAAGAAAAGAACATTAGCAAATTGTTTACAATATATGTCATATAGTACTTAAATACAAAATATCATCATTAAAAGTTTTCGAGATTGATGAAAAAGTTAACAATAAATTTTTGTTTTTTGTATGAATAGAAATGCGATTCATTTGATTATAATTTAATTTAATATTTATTCAAAAGATGAGCCTCACCTTTAAATTTTTTTTAAACATCTTAACAACACCTTATTTTATCATATACATACATATGTACATACATACATACATATAATAACAACAAAAACAAAAAATGCGGAAAAAAAATGTGTGGTTTAAATGTTGGTACATCAACAGATATTATACAAACGTATTTACGAGTTTGACAGGTATAGAAAACGGATTCAAATAACAAATAATATTGTAGGAAAGATAAAATACTTAAAAGCTCATTCATACATTTAAATATATGTTTTTGGTACCATATCAACAACATAGGAATGTTTATTAGGGCAACATTTAATTTTCAAAATATTGAAATTTTCATGAAGGGCTGTCTAACCGCCGAATCAGATTTGTAGTCTTACTGCCGGAACAATTTAGTTATAACAGAATACATAATTTAATCGGGGTTAGGGTTAGAAGAAAGAAAATCTGAAGATAAAACCATAAAGAGTAATGGAACAAAGCTAATTGAGTTTTGCAATGACTTTGGACTTTTAGTTTTGAATGGATGTACAATTGGTGATGAAAATTGTGCTTTTACGTACTTAAGCGCAGGCGGAAATTCCGTAAATGATATTTGTGCAATATCACAAGAAGCATTGCAATATGTAAAACAGTTTCAAGTTGATTATAAAATCTGGTCAGATCACATGCCGCTTAGAATAAAGTGAAACGTTAAAGGTCATAATGAAAGAGTCGAAAGAATGAGCCTTTTGCCAAAATTAAAATGGAAAGATGAAGAAAAGGAAATGTATCAAAGGAAACTTAACCAAAATCTTAAGGTTGCGAGAAGTACAAGGTAATTTCTATTCTCTAGACCAATTAGTAAATGTAAAAGGCGTCAATATCGAATGCAAAACAAAAGAAAAACAAACTCACTTTTGAAAATAAATGGTTTAATTATAAATGTCTAAAAGCAAGAAAAAAATCATTTGAGCTTTTAAATGATTTTAGAAAATCAAAAAATCCGCAAAATATCTTCAAGCCAAAAGGTGCTATGTTAATGAATGTAGAAAGCAAAAGGAGAAATATTATGTAGAACTTAATATAAAAATTAGTAACACAAATAATTCAAAAAAGTGGTGGGAACTAGCGAAGGAAATACGAGGAGAATGTTTTAGAATGGGTTCATCTATACCTGCAGATAATTTTAAGGATAACTTTCAGAGTTTGTTGAATCAACCAATAGAATCTTTGGATATGCAATTTGCTCCAACATGGTACGAAGATGATGATCTAGATAGAGCGGTAACAGTAGAAGAAGTTAAAAAAGTCCTGAGTTTAACAAAGCCAAACAAGCCCCAGGAGAAGACAGAGTTCCGTACGAAATGTTTCAAAATGCGTCTGAAGAATTTATCATCGAATTAACAAAAACTTATAATATCATGTTTGAAACTGGAAGAGTTGATGAGAAATTTGTACAAAGTATTATATTTCCAATACACAAAAAGGGAGATCATAATAACCTTAGCAGCACAATTCATTTATGAATTGTGCTGCTAAGGTGCTAATGGGAGCTATTCATGCAAGACTCACAAGCTGGATAGAAAAACATAATGTTTTAAATGAATTTCAAGCTGGTTTTAGACCTCATTATTCAACGGTCGACAATATATATAATTTGGCAGCTTTAGTTCATTTGAAAGGTATGGAAAAAAAGAAGATATACTCATTTTTCCTAGACTTTAAAGCAGCCTTTGATAGAGTCTCAAGAAGTTCCTTAATTTTTAAGCTACATGGCTTAGGCATTTCTACCAAAGTCATTAATTTTATAAAAAATGTATATAAACTTACGGAATCTGCAGTTTGGACGGGAAAAGAACTATCAGAATATTTCGATACGTACACAGGAGTCAAACAAGGCTGACTTTTATCACCATTGCTATTTACATTGTACCTTTGCTATTTACATTGTACCAGCTTTACTAAATTTAGAAAAGATCCATTACGTCTAAGTCTTATCGGGTTTAAAAGTTCAATGCCATTCTACGCAAACGAAAACCTCACTCCTGAAAATCATAGAATTTTCCTAAAAGCTTTTGCACTAAAAAAAACAGAACATTATATCAGCTGCTTTCATAAACCGAGGCCTAGTGTACATTAGACAGCATAATGCCGATGATTCAGTTTGTATTTCTGACTTTAATCAATTTAACCAGTTATTTCGTTTTCAATGTCCTGATGATGGAAATATACCTGGATGTAATGACATTCCATTGCAAAACTCAAGAGGAAGTTTATAATCTTAAGATATTTTTAGAGTACAAGTTCATATGTTTTACTAAATCGTTTAACTACTATTTCTATTTTGTTATGTTCTTTTTTTCAAATTCGTCATATTTGCTTAAAATTTCAATACCATCACTTTTGCTTGCATTGCTAAAAAAAAAATATTTTTTAATAATGGTTACACCATTTAATAATAGGATAGTTGGTTCCAAAGAAAACCTATACAACATGATACGAATACTTTCTAGAAGAACATCTGGTCTTAATATCTGCCATATAAATGCTCAAAGCCTAAACAACAAAATGGATGAATTTCGCTTTATCTTTGAGGAATCTAATATTGACATTTTGTGTATTTCTGAATCTTGGTTTGAATCTAAAATTCAAGACAGTTTTTATAACTTGGATGGTTATCGTCTTTTCCGAGCAGATAGATCGTCCTATGCTGGTGGCACTGCAATATATGTAAAATCAGCGATACGCTGCAATCTAAAATGTAAATTTTCACCAAACGATCAAATTGAGTATCTGTTTCTCGATGTCCTTAACAACAATAACCAAAAACTTTTAGTTGGCTGTATTTATAGGCCAAATAAATGTATTGATCTAAGCCCACTTTTGGAAAAGTTAACAACACTTACTCTTGGTTATACTGATGTCATTATCGCCGGAGATTTCAACGAAAATATAATAGAAAACCAAAATTTAATGGATGATATGAACGCAATTGACTTAGTTCTTGTCAATTGTTCTATGCCAACCCATTTTACAAAGACTGCCAGTACACTACTTGATCTCTTTTTTATAAATAATAATGATCAATTGCTTCTTTTCGATCAGCTTTCTGCATCACTGTTTTCAAAACATGATTTGATTTTTATGTCTTATGACTTCAACGTGAAAACTCAGGAACAACTGCAGAAAATAACTTTTAGAGATTTCCGGAACATCGACAATCAGTCGCTGGAAGTTGAACTATCAAACATGCCTTGGAACGTTGTCTTCTCTATGCCAACCGTAGACGAACAAATAACATTTTTGCAAAACAATATACTATATCTCTACGAGAAATATATCCCTATTAAAACAAAGAGCGTAAAACGTAATGACAAACCGTGGTTTTCAAATGAAATTAAAACATTAATTGAGGAAAGAAATTTGGCCTATGAGAGATGGAAACGGTATAAAACATCAGAATTACAATATAATTTCAAGAAGGCAAGACGAAAAGTTAACTCAAAAATAAGTATTGCAAAATCAGCGTTTTATGAAGAAAAATTCAAATCAGCAGTGTCTTCAAAGAAGAAATGGAGGGAAATTCGAAATATGGGTGTTGTAAATAGTAATGCCAACGTTGACTTATCAATCGATGTCAATCAATTAAATAACGAATTTACCAACATACCAATGCCTGCAGTAAACGTTAACCTTTATAATATCAATCCTACAAATAACATGAATGTTAATACGAATCGGACCCGTAATTCCACAACCACGTCAGTACCCAATGCTAACAATTCATTACTGTTTGACTTTATACACTTCACCCAGGAAGATGTTCTGGAATCCTTCCTTAACATTAAATCCAATTCTGTCGGATATGATGGTATTCATCCAAATTTGTAAAATTGATACTTCCCTATATTCTTTTGCATGTTACACACCTGTTCAATATGAGTTTAACAACATCTTCTTTTCCATCAGCGTGGAAACACGCAAAAGTAATTCCTATACCAAAACCTGATAAGACCTATAGGCCTATAGCAATACTGCCATATTTATCTAAGGTTTTCGAGCGGCTGATCCATTCTCAAATGAGCAATTTTTTATATGATAACTCTCTGCTTACTGACAGGCAATCTGGTTTCAGACCTAAGCACAGTTGTGTCTCTGCCTTAATAGATGTCACTGAGGAGCTAAGGTCAAACATTGATAAAAACATGATTTCATTTTTAATTTTGCTTGATCATTCTAAAGCATTTGACACAGTCGATCATTCCATTCTGTGCCTTAAATTGCAACGGATGTTAAATTTTTCAACAACCGCTGTAAAGCTAATATTTTCATACCTTTGTGATAGAAGTCAATCAGTATACCATGGTTCCGAGGTGTCAAACAGTTGTTCAATTTCGAGAGGTGTACCACAAGGTTCCATACTCGGTCCATTACTTTATGCCATATACTCCAATGACCTGCCTTCTCGACTTCAATATTGTGGAGTACATATGTATGCAGACGATGTACAACTTTATATAAGTTGTCAACCATCTAGTATCGATGATTGCATTGGAAGGATTAACTACGATCTAAATAATATTATGGAATGGGCATCAACGAACGGTCTTTGTTTGAATGCAAAAAAGTCTAAAGCCATGATTATTGGAAAACCCAGATCTGTAAAAACTATTTTGCCATCAATCCTATTAGGCAACTCAATAATTGAAATCGCTGAAACTGCCAAAAACCTCGGAGTAATTTTTAATGAGAAACTAAACTGGTCTAATCACATAAATGTTATTTGTGGCAAAACTCATTCAATGTTAAGAAATCTATGGATGACACAGTATTTCACACCTTTTGAAGTTCGAATGCTATTAGCGAAAACTTATTTATTGCCAACACTAATGTATGGATGTGAACTATTTGCTAGCTGTGACACTTTAAATATGAAGAGGCTTAATGTAACGTATAATAATATTGCCAGGTACGTGTTTGGCCGTAGCAGGCGTAGCAGAATATCGCATTACGCTAAGCAAATCTGTAACTTAAATCTTGAAAATCTGTTAAAATGCCGTACACTAATGTTTTTACATAAAGTTGTATACTTAAAACAACCTGAATATCTATACAAAAGAATTGTTTTTTCACAATCTGACAGAGGGAACAATATCAATGCGATTCGATATCGAAAAGAGATATCAAACAGACATTTCTTCTTAAATGCCTTTCGTCTTTGGCGCCAACTTCCCGCAAATGTTCAAACTATTAGCAATGCAATGCAATTCAAATCTGCAATATTTAAACATTTTGGATAACTAGAATCAATTTTTTTTTTTTTTTTTTTTTTTTCCTTATATGTTTTAATTTTTAAATTGTAAATTCAGCTTATTTTTGTTTTTATATAAAATGATGACTTATTCTTATAATTGTTAACAATATCATTCATGTCAACTTAAATGTTATATTTTATTTTTATTATTTTTTTTTAAACCACCACTTTTATTAGTTAAGTTAATGTACTACTTAGTGAATATTATTTGATTTGATCTTGCCATAATTGTAATTATAACACAATCTACCCAGTACTGTAATATAAGACTAGTTCTTGTTGTACTGTATTGAGTCAATTAATTAAATAAAATAATGACCTGCACGAATATCTAGGAGGTGGCTTGACGGTACAGGAGATAAATGTACGTTTGTTACTCCACGCAGACGATATTGTAATATTGGCAGACGATATATCTGTTTTACAAAGAATGGTTAATAATTTGGAAAGATATTGTGAGATGTGGAACATAGAAGTAAATATGAGCAAATCGGAAATGATGGTATTCCGTAATGGTGGTAGACTTGCAATACATGAAAAAATAATATACAAGGGTCAATATGTAAAGATCGTAAACGAATACTGTTATCTTGGAGTAATCTTGACGCCAAAAATGAGTTTTACAAAGCATCTTGAAAAAAGTAATACATCCGCGAAGAACAGTATAAACGCCACTTGGAAAAGTTTCTGTGTGCCGTTCTATACAAACATACGCAGCTCAAATTTGTGGATGTTGGTTATTTGACGAAGTGGACAAGTTGCAACGTTATTTTATAAAAAGAATACTTAAGTTACTAGATTTCACCCCAAATTATGGTTTGAATTTAGAAACAAATACAGAACTAAGCTATTTTTACACTCTAAACCTTCATATGAACTACGTTTTTAAAACCCTCTTTCGATACAATGAAAACAGACTACCTTACAGACTTTCAGTTCTTATTTTAAGAAACAACATATTTTGGTCGAAACAAATTAATGAAATAGGCAGTGAGTTCAATATAAGATTTGAAAATACGTCTTAAGAAGAATGGCTTTCGAGAGGTATCCTGTTATTACAACAAATGAAAAACAAAACCCGTGCACAAATGCTACGTTTTTAAAACCCTCTTTCGATACAATGAAAACAGACTACCTTACAGACTTTCAGTTCTTATTTTAAGAAACAACATATTTTGGTCGAAACAAATTAATGAAATAGGCAGTGAGTTCAATATAAGATTTGAAAATACGTCTGAAAAAGAATGGCTTTCGAGAGGTATCCTGTTATTACAACAAATGAAAAACAAAACCCGTGCACAAATGCAAGAAAAAGCTTTAAACAGCAGAACCCGTTTTTATAGATATTTAGATCACAGTAAAGGAAGAGATTACATTAAAACATCCAAAAACCTACACCAAATCACAATAATTTTCAAAACCAGATGTGATATTTTGCCATTACTTGCCAATACATTAGGTAGTAGTGACAGCAAAACGTGCAGTTTATGTAATACTGGCGAAGATGAAACACTGCAGCATTTCATTGCAACGTGCCCTATACTCAGAGAATTCAGAAGCAGGTATTTAGGTAAAAGTCATTTTAATGAAACTGAACTCATAAATATTTTAAATGGTAACATTGCTAACGGATGGAATAGGCTATATTAATTTGTTAATAATGCATTAAATTATAGGAAAATGATATTAGAAGAATTTGTATAATTACTTAGTTTAAACTTAGGTTTGTTAAGATATATTTTTATAACAGACGACTATAAGTCATTGTTATGAATTACCTACTTTATTTATTTTCATTTATTAAATAAAAAGAAAGATGTTTTGATGTTAATTTAATCGTAGCAACCGAATAATTTGGATGGTCTTTGAAAGTATTCCTAATCCAATAGAAATTTACTGCCCCAACCGAATTTTTGTTGTATTCACCGAATTTCTGTAGTGACAAATATATATATACATTGATGGCAATTCAGTTGTGAAAACTAATCTGTGTCCTCATGTGCATAATTATAATTGTTATTATAACGTTTTATCTATAACTCAATTTATTTTCAAATATCTTCTTTTACCCTCGCTAAGCAAAATTACTAAATTGTTGGATCACTTGAACATTCTAGTCTACATCTTGTAGAGTTTTGCATTCGAGTTCATAGTTTATTTTGTTCATTTGCATTTATTGAACTAGTTTGTTCTTTTATTTCATATTTTTTTCGACAATTTTTTTCAATTATACGTATTGTTATATTGGTAAATTATTTGTTTAACAAATCTACACAGTGTAAGCGAAAATCCCAAATGAACACTTAAAATTGAACTAGTTAATTTTTTAGGGTTCATTTGAGATTTTCACTCATATTATGCAGATTTTTTAAATAACAAATACAGCAACATTAATAAGTGAAAAAAAAAAATGTCGATCAACTTATGAGCTAAAAGAATGAACGAACTAAATGAACTATGAACTAGAATGCCCAACTCTAACATCTTGTTGACTAGACCAAAAACATGTTCATTATTTGTATTTCTTAATAAATGCTACACTAATTTAAATTGTATATAGAAAAACTATACAAAGATGAATTTCAATATTTAACAAATAAACATACACTTTCATTGTAAATAAATTAAACAAGTGTTTGTTATATTGTTAAATGTTCGCATGTATAGTTTACAAATAGAAAACTTAACTGCATAAATAAATAATTTGAATATAAAAAGTGTTGTTCGCTTAACCTGCAATCATCTTTTCACAGCTCTCAGACCACCATACCCACTAACATACTCATTGGATATTCCATTTCGAATATTGGCTCAAGATTTAGTTTTTATTTGAAATGCTAATTTTTATCACAAAAAAATATGAAGACATGCTTGATCTGTGTGTTAATCAATATTTAAGATTAAGCAGATAAACATTTAGAGTTACAATCACATTTCAAGATTACAAATCTTTTGTAATTTCTAAAAACTTGATTTAATTAAAAAAAAATAAAAAAATAGTGAAACTTTTTAAACGAACCAGCGTAAAAACGTTAATGACATGTTATTACTTTGCTCACTTCCAGTAATGACACCAGCTTGCTATCTGCATTACTTTAACACAAATAGAAAGGGCTTACTAATAACGAGATAATTTTCAGTACAAAAAATAATGCGTTTCCAATAAGTACTTATTTTTATCATTATTTTAAATATACACCAAAGACACTCAAAAAAATAAGTTAGTAGATAAGTTAGTAAAACGAATAAATCAGCACAATTTTTGCTAAATTTATGTTTTTATCTAAAATTTTAGTTATACTTTTTCAGCACTCAACTGTTTTGAACTAATGTTTTGCTAATATTTTAATAATGTTTCACTAATTCATTTTGCTGAAAAAAATTGTGCTGATAATCACATTAATAATGTGGACGAGCTTATTGAAAGATATACGCAGAATGAATTAGATGTCGCGGCATGTCAAGATGTAGTAGTGACTAGGAAAATGATACTAAAAAGTACAACTCTTGTAAGACATAAAAAAATCAACCATGGAAGAAAAAAAAACTCAGGGGATGCCACCTACTCATGTAGTACATTGTATTGATCAGGAAAATAGGGTATAGGAAGGAGGAAAGAGGGAATAGTGTTTGTGGATATTTGATTTAAATTTTTCTAAATTGTTACAGGGAAGACTTCTGCTGGAAGTTTGTTCAACATACGAATCGTTCGACTAAAAAACGAATTTTCTCTGTAATGCGTTGTGCGAAACGCAGTACAATCAACTACAAACGGATGTGCTCTACGAGATAAGCCAGTATTACGAATAAAAACTCGGGCTCGAGGAAGAAGTTCACTTATCTCATACACTCAAAAAAATTAGTTAGTAGAAAAGTTAGTAAAACGTCTTGTAAATCAGGTATACTATTTTTTAGCAAAATTTCTTGCTAAAATCGTGTTTTCAGCTAAAATTTTTGTTATACTTATTCAGCACTTAACTGTTTTATACTAATGCTTTACTAATATACTAATGTTTTACTAATTAATTTTGCTAAAAAAAATTGTGCTGATAAGCACATTAATAGTGTGGACGACAACCAGATTGAAAGATATACGCAGAATGAAGTAGATGTCGCGACATGTCAAGATGTAGTAGAGAAGAGGAAAATGATAATAAAAAGTACAACTCTAATAAGACATATAAAAAAATCAACCATGGAAGTTTTTGTATCTCTTTTTCATACATAAAACAAAATTGAGGATTAAAACAACTTTAATTTTGCGTTGTTACCGGCTTGTGAAAATAATTGTCTATTAATTAAATAAAAAACAAAATAAAATATTTATTTATTTAAACTTATATATTATATATAACTTATAGATTAATAATAGTGTGGTCAAATTGCAAACAAACATATACAGAAATGTAGGCAGAGTAAATCGAAAGACACACATCTTAGGTAGATTTTATGGTTCCTTTTTCTTATTGCAAAAAGGGTTGTTTTTTCGTTTGGTTTGTTTTTGTTTTTGTTTATTTTTTCGTTTCGTTTCTATAATTATCTTCGACAGAAGCTTCCTTTAAACGATAGCATCATTTAGACAACCATTGATGTAAGTAATTGAAAGAAAATTTTTGTTATGTTATATATATTTATTTCTATATATTTTCAGATATTAAATTAATTCATGTCGTCAATGTGGGAAAATGAAATTTTGAATCTCGCTCCTAGACGAGGACAAGAAATTCTCATTGAGTTTGTGATTTAACATAACAAATATCTCTAGAAAGTCTAATAACAAAGTCCCCTGAAGATTTCCTTAGGCAGGAATGAAATCCGGATAGGGACACGCCTACATCAGATTGCTTTTCACAATTTGTTAAATAAGTTTTGGGACTTTAGCACATTTAATTACTATAAAAGAAAATTTTTATATTTCGTTATTATAGTTAATTATTTTTAAAAGAATCACAAAAATATGTTTTATGATTTTCAGCAAATAAATTAACTAAATTACAATTTTTCTACTAATTTTTTGCGTTTTTTTCAGTCTACTAAAATTCAGCAAAAAATTTATTAATTTTTAGCAAGGCTTTTGTATTCCTAATCTACTAAGTGTTAGTAAAACTTTTGCTGAATCTACAAATTTTGTTGCTAAAAATCAGCTCGCTGATTTTCAGCAAAAGATTTTGCTGACATTAGCAACTTTTTTGCAAGCATCCTCCTGACTAAAATTTTGCTGACTCAGCAAAATTTTTTGCTGACTTTACAAACTTTTTTTTATGAGTGTATGGTAATATCGATAGAAAAATGTCACACAACCCACATTCCGACCCACCAATGAATCAATAGAGTTGGATACTCTTCTGCCATTGATAAGCTTTACTGCCTTGCCCTGAACACGGTCCAGAAGCTTCAGAAAGTTTTGCTAGCCAAGAAGGTCATTTTGCACTGAGGCCCCTGCTCATATATGAGAGTTGTATTCAATTTTCGGCCGGATATAACTGGTATAAATAGTAAGGAGATCGGATGGAGTGAAGTAAGTCTTGCACCGTTTCAGAAAACCAAGACACTTGAATGTCTCTTTCGACACTTGAAATACGTATTTATTCAAACGGACATCACAGTGTATTCTCATGTCCAGAACATCAAGAGTATCCGATTCCCCAATACCTATACCATCCATAGTTACAGATGACAAGTTTAATTCTGTGGGTTAACATACAACATTGTGTTTTGCGTGCATTAAAATCGATCTTATTCGCGCTACCCCACTCTGAGATTGTAGAAAGGTCTTGATTGAGTGTGTCATTCATGGTCTGCAGCATGCCCTCTATCTCCAAAGAGCTCTGCCTGTGGTCGAATGAAAATTAATGACAAATGTTGCTGTCATTTGTAAAAAAGTAGATAATACTAAAGGTCTGAGCAAAAAGGTCATTAATAAAAATAAGAAAAAGGGTAGGAGAAAGAACAGAACCTTGTGGTACCCCTGAATTTAGCTTAAACTCGTTTGATGAGACCCCATCTAAAAGAACACTTATAGTGCGGTCTCTGAGAAAACTCGTTATAAATCGAGAGAAGATATTACCGACACCAAAAGCAACTAGCTTAGCCACGAGATTAATAATCCAGAGATTAGTAATCCAGTGTGGTAAAATTGCACACAAATATACCTTTAGGTAGACCAATTAAAGCAAAAAAAAAAAAACACGAGTCTTAGGTAGATTTTGATGGTTCCTGTTTCTTATTGCAAAAAAAGGATTTTATATGTCATATTTTGTTATTTTTTCGTTTCGTTTCTATAATTATCTGCGGTATTTGCGTTTCTTTAAAATATAGCATCAACAATTGATGTAAGTATTTGAAAGAAAATTTTGTTTGTGTTATATGCAATTTTTTCTATATTTTTTAGATATATCAATATGGGAGTATGAATATTTTTATATTTTGTAACGTATTGTAAATTATTTTTAACAGAATCACAAAAATATGTTTTACGATTTTCAGCAAATAAATTAACTAAAGTACAATTTTTCTACAATTTTTTTGAGTTTTTTTCAGTCTATAATAACTATTGAAAATTTTCAGAACATGTTTTCTATGCTCTTTACGCAAGGTTATCCCGAATCGTATAACGGATTTTTAAAAAGTGTTTGTTTGTTGCAGGAACGGGAATTTATTTGGTTTCGGTATTACCGAAACATTAATGAATAAATTTACAGAAAATAAAAATAGTTTTAAATACAAAAATCTCAAATTGATAAATTTTTTATATAACAGACATGGTGAAATGCTGCCATAGAAAGGATATCGTGCGGCCCTAAGCCCAAAACCAAAGAGCCCCCAAAATAAAAATGGAACAAAAAAGTCATTTTGATAATTTCCCGTTAGCTAACTGGGCCTTTAACTGACACTTTTGTTGTTCTTCCCATATAATTTTTCGATTTAACTGTTTGTTAAATTTTAACTGGACATTCAGTAACCGGGCCTAAATATATAAAAATTTAAAGAAATTTTATTAAGCAGTAAAAGAAATAAACGGTACTAAAGATTATAATTAGCTAATAACTACAATTGCAAATGGAACCTCAACAGAAAATTACAGTGTACTAAAATCTCAAATTGATAAATTTTTTATATAACAGACATGGTGAAATGCTGCCCCAGAAAGGATTTCGTGCGGCCCTAAGCCCAAAACCAAAGAGCCCCCAAAATAAAAATGGAACAAAAAAGTCATTTTGATAATTTCCCGTTAGCTAACTGGGCCTTTAACTGACACCTTTGTTCTTCTTCCATTATAATTTTTCGATTTAACTGTTTGTTAAATTTTAACTGGACATTCAGTAACCGGGCCTAAATATATAAAAATTTAAAGAAATTTTATTAAGTAGTAAAATAAATAAACGGTACTAAAGATTAGAATTAGCTAATAACTACAATTGAAAATGGAACCTCAACAGAAAATTACACTGTCCCTCAATGAAACACAATGAATCTGAAGTCAAAAAAAAGATAAAAAAAATCTTTCCAAGTTGCTGTCATTTCTTCATTTAAACTTAAATCCTGTAAAAAATCATTTATAATTCAATTATACTAAAATTGCATTTTGGAAAATAGTAATTGTAATAGTTAAATTTGGTAAAACATTTGGACACATTTAAATTTTACGAAAAGTCTGAAGATATTTATGTACATAAACATGACAATTCTCCAAATTCTTTAAGAATATTCACTAATATTTGAAAAAGATGTTCACATTTTTAGATTTTTTTCTATACCCAATAAACTCTATATATCATAACAGCGATTCGATGGAGTTTTTTGCATCACATTCGTATTTGGGAGGCCATAATACTTTGAAAAGCATTATTTTGAGTCTATGCCAAAATCTTCTATGCGTGTGTAATCCAAAAGTTTAATTTATGGAATATATTTAATTAAGAGCAAAAAGTCGTGATATGTTAATAATCTATATAGACTTATAATTAAACTTTTTTATTACAAATAACAATAAACGAATTTGGTTCAAAATTTTGATCTGTTGTTTGCAAGTTTTTCTCCGAAATTTATTTATTGATGTGTCTAGTAAGATAATATTGATATTATTTGTTATTTGTAAAACAGATTCATCCTATTTAAGAAGTGTTACATTGGACGAAAATGAATGAAGTTATAAATCAGATCTATGAAGTTTTCCATATATGTACATATATATTATTGTAACATGAAGTTATTTAATAAAATATGTATGTATGCTTATATATTACATCCTTTCTGCGGCACATTTTTACATATCAAGAACAATTTTATAGTACATACAAAAAATTAATTAAAATTTTTGAAGTTTTCAAAATTTTAAAAATAAACAAAATAACATACACAATAAAAATTAAAAAGAATATTTGAAGTTTCTATAAAAAAAAATTAAATTTAGTTATTTATGGTTTTATTATGGTGCTTCTGAAAGAGCTCAGTTTTTGACAAAGCGATTTTTAAATCTTTTCAGACATCAGCAGATCTTGCACCAGATATGATCTAATATAACCAGATATATTTATATCAGGGCAAGACAATTATTAAATTTTCAGATTCCTTCAGATATAAAAATGTGCTACTAGATCTGATCAGATCTGGGCATAAAGTGTATCTCAAATGCCATATCTTATCAAATATTATGGCGCCAGATCTAATGATATTCAATCGTTTCTAAGTAGAATTTATCAAATGTAGTTAGATTTGATCAGGTCTTATATTTCTTATACGGGTAGTTATTTATCCAGTTCTATGAAATCAAACCACAAAAGCACCCTCATCCCCCCTGCACCCGCACCCAATAAGTTAAAATACTGGGAACGCCATTTAAAGCAGAGTGGCCGAAATAGTTATTTTGAATCAATAATTGGTGTTCCGTTATATTTTCACAGAATATTCAGAACTAGTTCTGCATTTTATAAATTATTTTTCAGTTTAAAAATACGGATTTTTAACCCCAAAGAAATCGCGTCTCTTAATTTTTTTCTCCTCTAGCCCAAATCTGAATTTCACTAACATGGGGATAAAGCTATTAAGGTGGTTTCCTTGTAAATGCCTGTGATTTTAATACAGAAATTGATATTGGATCAATAGTTTCGGATGTATTTATACATTCAATACTGTCAACGCATATTTTTGTATTGCCTATACATTCTAATAAATTATATTTAACTAAAAAAGCACATACCAAACATACACACAAAAATGAGGAAAACGTGTCGAACAATACGAACGGAAGCATAAAATTTCTAAAAAATGTAAATCTAATATTTTGGTTTTAAAAACCAAACAAAAAACTTATAACACTGACCAACAAAGAAAGTATAATCAACGAATGATTGCCTTAAGTTATACACATACTAATATATACAACATTATATTCAGTGTTTTAAGCCATTATGAGGTCTACTGCAAAAATTTATAAAATAAAAACTTATATCGATGGTCATAAATTGATAATCTTCAACTGATAATAAAATAAACTTTATATAAAAATCACAAATGACTTCTTACAAAAGATAATATTTGCACCAGAGCTGTGAATGAATCATTCATTTTTGATTTCAATTCATTACGAATTTGAATTGAATTTTGAATAATTCTTTTCACATAAAAAAGAATTGAATGAAATTTGAATTAATTCAAATGAATTTGGTAAAAATAAATTGGAATTCATTTCCAATTCAAATGATTTCGGCAAAATGAATTACAATTCATTTTCAATTCAAATGAGTTTGGCGAAATGAATTGCAATTCATTTCCAATTCATTTGACTTGAACTGATTATGAATTAATTCAAATGAATTAGAAAAATGAATTGCAATTCATTTTCAATTCATTTGTATTGAATTGATTTTGAATTAATTCAAATGAATTAGAAAAAATATTGCACCGTGTTATTAATCATATTTATAAAATTTTCATATATGTGATGAAGAGTTTCATAAAATTCATTTGAAATAATTCAAAATCAATTTAATACAAATGAATTGAAAATGAATTGCAATTCATTTTTCTAATTCATTTGAATTAATTCAAAATCAATTCAAGTCAAATGAATTGGAAATGAATTGCAATTCATTTTGTCGAATTCATTTGAATTGGAAATGAATTCCAATTTATTTTACCAAATTCATTTGAATTAATTCAAATTTCATTCAATTCTTTTTTTGGCGAAAAGAATTAATTCAAAATTTTACTAATTCAGTGCATGAATGATTCGCGAATTAATTCAAAAATGAATGATTCAGTCACAGCTCTGATTTGCATTAACTAATTATCAATTTATGACCATCCATGTGTATCTACCACATTCATATGAATGTGACATTTAACTCTTTCGCTTACGAAGTTGATAATATTTAGTTATTAGCAAATAGCAGAAATATGCAGTTTCTGCATTATTTATACGATATCAAATAAAAACTCTTTTTAAATTGCAACAACACAAATTTGGTTTATTACCAAACCTATTTTATGAATTGAAACTTGTGCAAACGTATTTAATGACAGACACAGTTTGTCTTTGATAACTACAAACATGAGTAATCATACAAAAAAAAAATTATGCATGAAAATATGCATATATAAGTAAAAAAATTTGTGAAAAAAATGTGTCAATATAACAGTCTACGGACATTGAATTATGATCGATAACAAATTATGCATTTTTTGTGTAACAACTTAAAATCGATACAAAAAATTGATAAACTTTATATAAACATCAACTTTATACTCATCAAGCAAATTAAGAACTTCAAAAATTTACGACACTTTGATGTCAAATATTTTTAAAAAACTTTTTTTTTATTACATAAATAACCTTTTGTGTGTATGTTAGCGGATGTTAAAGCATTCTAAATCCATGCGTGTTTAATCATTTATGTATAACGGAGCACCAATTATGGCGATTTTAAGTTTCAAGCTAAATAAAAATATGAACATTACTGTTTTTGCCTACCCGACGATAAAAGTTCCAATATAATCATATATGATTGTATATAGTATCACATATAACTAAATATTACATTACATATCATCTCATTCGAAAATTGGCATACTCGTACATAAGCTGATTTCATGGTATCACCTGCTATGTAATCTCATACAGTTTGATACGAAAAATTGGTATATCAAGTATGATCAAATTATATATAATTTAACACAATTCTATATATAATAAGTTTTTCAATTAAAAGTTAAAAAACAAATTTAAAATGTTTTACAGATCAGTACTTTTTAATTTAATTCAATTAAGTTCTACTTGTTATTCATATATAAAACATAGAAATATTAATTTAAAAAAAATAATGTTAAATCTTATGAACCTGAAGTTGAAACATATAATAAATTTAAAACGCTAGGTAGAACAAAAAAACCAACATTTACAGAGGAAGAAAATCAAATTTTTTGTTCGCAAAATTTTCCAGAGCTGAAATAAACAGCAAACTTTATACAAAATATTTAAAAATAATAACTATACGGTCGGTATTATGGATCAATACGATAATTTTTTATGTAGGATAAATCTCCCTATTTAGTACTTCAGCAATTTCAGATTGTTCAGAACAACAATGTTGTTAACCACAAAACGGTATCAGTGGTAGAAAGTATATTCCAGATAGTGGAACTAAGTAACTATTTAATTTTTAAAACTGAAAAATTTAAAACCCATTACGCATGGGTGTTTCATTTGTTTAAGGGGTGTTTAATTTGTTTAAACAAGCTGTTTCCAAGGTTCTTGTATAAAAACCTGAACTGGTTTTAAGAGAGTGTTGAAAAAAATGTGTTAACAGTGAGTATCGTAGTACATTTAATTGATTAATTTTGAGGCTTTTAAATAATTTGAATTAAATTTTAAAGAATGGAGCAAAATTGGTGATTAAAAGGTTTTTTTTTTTTAAAGCTCTGCCTATTATGGGGGCTCTAGCTTTTCTAAAACTTCGGGTTCTGATAAGATCTTTAGCCAGATCGAAATGCTAGTATCAACCTAGCTATTATGTTTGATTTGGTTTATTTTTGTAAATATACGGAGGTTGAAAGCTCGTTATAAATTGAAAATAACATAAAAATAATCTCGATGTATATAAAAACAAAAAACTAATATAACTGTAAAAAATATTACTTGAGCCAGAGTAAACACTAAAATGTTCTTATATAAATAGAACATTGTTGGTCTTCAAAGTTTAGTAACGTCATGATACTCGTTAGGAAAAGACCTAACCATGTGCTTGATTACTAAAAAGACAAGAATGCAGCAAAATTGATGATTAATAGGTTTTTTGTTAAAGTTCTGCCTATTATGGAGGCTCTAGATTTCTAAAACTTCTGGTTCTGATAAGATCTTTAGCCAGATCGAAATACTAGTATCAACCTAGCTATTATGTTTGTTTTGCTTTATTTTTGTAAATATACGGAGGTTGAAAGCTCGTTATAAATTGAAAATAACATAAAAATAATCTCGATGTATATAAAAACAAAAAACTAATATAACTGTTAAAAGTTTAAAGTTTTTGTTTGCAGATACTAAAAAATTAGCATTAAAAAACATATGCCAGCTGTTTTTCTTAAAACAAGTTGGCATATAAAATTGAACAGATATTGAGCACCTTGGTTCTTTTTTAGTCTATATGTTCGCTGGTTTAAAACCTAATAATTATAACGTAGTGTTTTATTACTTTAATGAAAAACAAGGATTAATAAGACACCTCGACAATCTTCCTTGGTGAATGACGATATGTGATTTACATTATCTTTTATGCTCTAATTCCGAATTCGGTATCCAAATTTTTCAGGTTCAGTTATTTGTAGAAAATCATATTAAATTCTTTTAATAAATAAAATATCAAAATCAAATGTTTTCAATTTTTTAATTGTTAGTGGAAATTTTATTTTCATTCTCAACTTAATTCTCATTTGTTTTAACAAATGGGATATATAAGTGTTTGAGTTTGTGAATGAGGTAGCCACTGCTTTCTAAACTTGTTCTGATGATGGGGACCTAGAATATCCCCGAAATGGAACCATCAACAAATTCTTGAAGGTAGTCAATTAATAAATTGAAAACAAAAAACTCTATAGATTATTTGTTAGGACAATATCCTAATAAAGAAATATAGAGTATGGCCTTGAACTTGAATAAATTCATTTTCATAAAAATATCATTAAAAAATGTGAAATTTAAAATTTTTTTTAATGCGAATAAAAATTTGTCTTATGAAATCAGTAATCTACAATTTTTTAGCAAAAATTTCTGTTGATTTTAGCAAATAAACTGTAATTTACATTCCTCTAAATTTGATGTAAATAAAGCAAAATGTTTGTTAATATTACAGTTTTTGTTTGCTATTTTTAGTCTACAAACATTTAGTAAAAGGTTTTGCTAATTTTCCATAGTAAAATGATATTTTCAATTAACTTAAATTTACAGCGGCTATAACTAAAATTTTGAAAAGTTATCAGATTCATTTTTGCTGTTCTTATTTTATTATTATTTAGCAAAAAAATATTGCTAAATTTAGTTTTCTCTGCAAGGTAAATTTGAACTAATTTTTAGTAGCTTTTTCTGCTATTTTTACAGGTTTATTTCTATAAGTGTAACAATCTTCTCAGGCTTTTTATAAAAAAAATGCGAAACAAAATAATTAAATTTTACAAAATTCATAAAATTTTTGCGTTTAAAATTTTTAAAATACCTAAGTAACTCAGTTCGCGCAAAACGCTAGCTTATTTCAAATATATTTGTGAATGTTGAAAGCAAAAAAACATAACTTTTCAAAAAATGTACACCAATTCCTTTTAAGTTTGTGATGTTCGTTTATTGGGCTTCTTAGATGCGAGTTAGAGTGTCAAGTTCAAGGAAAAGTCAATAGATAAGCAAGGAATTTAATAATCGGCCGCCGAACAATCTGCCAAATCGGAAAAACGTCGGCGGGCGATTATTTAACTTTGCAGTTAAACTTTTTTGTTAATTTTTTTTGCTAAAAATCGAATTAAAACGGCTCAACAAATACCCTGCGGGAAACGAAGGGTTGTTTTATCCAAAGTGGTAATTCTGTGATGTATGATTGGGGAGCACGTTACGCAACTGGTGAAACCAAAACTATGGTATACCAAAAAGTGTTAATTTGGCTGAAATGCCAATCACGTGACTGTAGTTATGGTGAAAAAAACATTCACTGGTTGGTACCAGATATATCACGTAACTGCATATATCAAAGTAACATAACATCAAAGTGTACTGAAGCAACTATGGTCGTTGCAGTTGAAGTTGGTACTGGTCATTTAACTGGTTCAAAACAGCTAGCAGTGGATAACAATATGGCAATTAGTACCAAAGGATGCAGTTCCTTGACTGCTACCAAGTGGTCACAACACTGAAGGAATTTGTTATGTACCGACTTTGTGACAGTAGGAATGAAGACGTAACACTTCACTGGTTTAAAATAACTAAATACGTGACCAAG
Source organism: Delia radicum (assembly GCA_021234595.1). Taxonomy (NCBI): domain Eukaryota; kingdom Metazoa; phylum Arthropoda; class Insecta; order Diptera; family Anthomyiidae; genus Delia; species Delia radicum. The sequence goes on from CM037851.1 coordinate 103,053,916, forward strand.
TTTGTCAATTGTGGCTATTTCTGGCCAAACGTCGCGATCTTAATACTCGTTGGCAAGTTAATATTTTAAATGCCGACTGGCGATTTTTATGGCGATTTTTCGAGTGAATGCTGATTTTACACATAAAATATCGCAACCAAAAACCGGAAATATATCACCAGAATATGATTTTTTGCACAGCTTTTCAAAAACTTGAAACACTTTACAAGAATATAAATCAAAATTGCAAATATTTTACAAGGTTTTTGGCAACGGTTTGTTATGTACAAGTAATTGGCAAGTAATTGGCGATTTGTAAGAATTTCTTCGGGTACAAAATTGAAACTGAGTATAAGTTATATAAGTTATACATCAAATTTGTGCTGAATTGTTGCAGCTTCTTCTTTTTATAAAAATATTATTGTGAACTAGAATTATAATGCAGAATGTAAAATTAAAATGTTCATGAAGTGCTTTTTAGAAGTGTAGGAACATAAAAATTAGTAAAAATTGATTGATAATACCAATATTAGCAAATAAAGAAAAAACTTGCAAAAAATCTATATTTAGTCTAGTTTATGTACTTTTCCAAATTTAAATTGTTAATTCAGTATTTAATGTTATAGTTTTGTGTTGGGTATAGACAAAATAAACTAATTTTAAAATTGATTTTTGTTGTGCCTTTTTGAAGGTTTTGTGAACAGGTTATATGACACGCTGTTTTGAATAAGTGCAGTAACTGGTTCCGGACAGGCTATTTAGCAACCCGTACATAATATGACGCACGCTGAATAAAAAGTGACAGGTTACTTCCTAATTACTTTTCGCTTGCCTGCGGACATGTACCCCTTAGACCAATGCAGTGGCACTTTACAAAACTATTCCATTCAAACTACCTCTATAACAGAACACATTGCGCTAAATATGTTACCAGTTTTCCTTCAACAATTTTTCTCCAGTTCTACGATACGTACACCTACACGAGTCACATGATAATTTTTTCCCCACTTGTTCACATAAATCCTATAATGGTCATACTTTGAGACTACCTACTTCTAACTTGTCCCGTAGCGTATACATTTCAGTCGGTATGGTGATAGGTTACCTTGTTCAAGTTATTTGCCACGTCACACAGAGCTCCACAGATAGCAATTGTCACCTCCTACGACAAGCCCATATTAAAAGTACCGGTCCCTTTCATACAAAAGAACCGAAACTAGGACTGGTTCATACACACAAGTCACGTGACCATACCAGTGACTTGTCCACTTCCCGCAGGGAATATGTTTTCAATACCAACATTTTTCCACATTGGTTGAGTCTGAAAGTTAAAAACTATGAGCAAACAAATTAAATGAATAAAAAACTCTTGTAATTTTCAAGTAATTTTTTTAATTTTTCGACTTTTAAGTTGCCATCAATTCTTTTGGGTAGGACGTTTCAACGTGAAACTTTGCACATCATAGCTTTTAAGTAAAGTCAACCTAACCCTGTCCATCGTTCCTCTCAATTCATTAAACTTTGAGAAATTGGAGGCATCAAAAGTCTTTGTACTTTTGTTTGGAAATCATTTACGTTGCCCTTGTTTCTAACATAACATATTTGCTTGCAAATATAATTGTTTTTGCCTTTCAACATATCTATGTTTGGCTGCAAATATTTATAGTATCGGAGTCAAGGCTTTTTTCGATCATCACAATCGTTCGGCTTTAAGACGACATTTTTCTAAGAGCTTCGATAAGCCTTATTTCAAAAATTGCAAGTAAGTGGCAATCTTGGGCCCACAGCTATACACGAAAAAATGTCAGAAAAGTCAGCATCATTTTTGCTGGGATGATCCTTGAAAAATTGATAATATCAGCAACAAATTTGCTTAATTAAGCAAAAATTTTTGCACATATTTCCAATTTTAACTAAATAGGACAATGAATTCTATGATTTGTCAAAAATGGGATAAGAAGCTGACCAATTTTTCTACAAAATTTGATGGAGGTAATACGATAAAAAATGAGTTCATAAATATAATACTGCATTAAACTATGAGTCATAACTATCAAGATAAATACAGTTACGAAATCAAGTAATGATACACAAAAATAATATAAAAATGTATTTTAAAGCTATCCCTCTTAATTTAATAATAAATATTGCATCATTAATTGCCGACGTAAAAAAATAAGAAAATATATTATTAACCTTTAAGCAAGGACTTTCAGTTTGTGGCACCGCCTTCAGTACAAAAAAATTGGTTTCGTCCTTTCTCTAAAAACTTAAAGTCCTTGCTTAACGTCCCGTTCTTTTAACAGTGAACTTAAATGGTTATCCGAAAACGTTCAATGTTTTTTAAATATTATTCCAACTGGTTATACCAAGGAAAAAATAATATAACAAAGAATACGGTTAACTAGAACAATATTTAGAATTACTTCAATTGGAACTTTGCAAAATACAATAAAATAAAGAGTCTTGAAAAAAGTAACTTTATTTAGAGTGTTTATTAATTCTTATCAAGTTTAATATTCAAATAAAAATATAAAGACTTAAGACACAAACTTAGATAACAAAAATAAATTCCAAAAGACTTAAGACACAAACCTGAAAACTCAAATAAAAAAAATTAATTGCAACAAAGAACTTAAAAACAAACTTTTTTAACAAAATCAAGGGAATTATAAACAAGCGATAATTAAACAAAAAACGATATTTTTAAATTCAAAAGACCTAGGACACAAACTTTATAATCCCAAATACAAAAATTAAAGTTAACATTTAAAGGCTTTAAGAAACTACTTGGAAAATTAAAAGACTACAGTAACAGACTAGGCAATTACAGAAATTTTTATTATTTTAACCAAGGTTGGCAAACCGATACCTTTTAGTTAAACTGCTATTCGTTTCACAACCGTTTGAAATTGATAAGCGATACAAATACCGAATTTATTGATTTTAAAAATAACGGTATTTAATAAAAATCTTTTTTTTATCTTATTTTGATTTATAATGGGCTTTTAACCTCCGTATATTTACAAAAATAAAGCAAATTAAATATATTAGCTAGGTTGATACATGTGTTTCGATCCGGCTAAAGATCTCATAAGAACCAGAAATTTATTTTAGAAAAGCTTGAGCCTCCAGAATAGGCAGAGCTTTAACAAAAAACATATTAATCATAGCAATCAAACAAACGTTTTATCGTTTTTAACAAAAATATAATTTTATTTAATACAAAATTGTAAATTAATTTAACTTTTTTCATAAAAAAAATCGTATTGCTAACTTGACATATGGTATAAATTTTTTTCTGCTCACAATTCTAAATCTAAATCTAATCTACTCTAAATTCTAAATCTATTGTAAATACAAAGTTTTTTAATAATACCGATATGTAAAGGTATTGAACGAAATACCGCTTCCGATATCAATATCATTGCCTTTACAGCGACTTTAATGCAAATGCATGTTTGTGGTCAGCAGAGCTGTAAATGAATCATTCTTTTTTGATTTCAATTCATCACGAATTTGAATTGAATGTTGAATTAATTCTTTTCATATAAAAAAGAATTGAATGAAATTTGATATTAGAAAAATGAATTACAATTCATTTTCAATTCATTTGAATTGAATTTATTTTGAATTAATTCAAATGAACTAGAAAAAAAATTGCAATTCATATTAATGAAATGACCACTGGTCAGTATACTGACCACTGGTCAGTACAACAAAGTTGACTTTGAACAACTACTTTTCTGAATCAAAGAATTTGGAACAAAATGGCATTGATTTGTTGCTGCATACTTTTGCATAAATGCATATTTTTGCATAATTTGCTTTTAAGGCAACTTTTATTGCATATTTTGGGTTTATCTGACTATTTTTTAGAATTAAAAAGAAGACTTGATTTAAAATAAATAAAATGAAGAATTTCAGAACCTTAACACAGCAAAAATTAAAATAAGGAACATCATGCTGCCATCTATTTAGACATTTGGATTATTTTTATTTTTAATCCAATGCTTTAGAGCTATAAATGCAATTTTCATAAATCGCCAAATTTAAGTGCATATTTTTGGGGTTTTTATTGCAAATTTTTGCTTTGATCATAACCAGGGAAAAATTATGCACTAAAAAAGTGTGTTTCAGGCGCATATAATATGAATTAAAAATCTTAGAATATTCTCGAAAAATTAAAAATATGTACTTATTGCTTCTTAATTTTACTAAAAACAAAAACATACCATAAAACATAACAAAAATTCAAATGCAAAATCTATATTCATATAAAATCATATACAATTATATCTCTCTTTATATTACACTTCATACAATATGGAAAAATATATAATTACATATCGATCTATATATGATTACATATGTCACATGTGATTGCATATTATTAGATATAAATGTATTACATTATAAATAATTGTGTACATTTTGATGAGGACAATATTCGGATACAATTGTATGAAACTATATGTAATTTTAAATATTATATCTAATTGTATCAACTAATGCCTAACAGTATCAGATTAGGTGTTCTCATTTTTCGGATATAATTATAAATAATACGAAAATTCACAAAACATTTTTTTTATAGGGGTTTACAAGCCCTGTTAAGGGTCCTCTTAGATTTGATATGCAACTTGGGACTAACGGGAAACCGTTTTTTAGTGTTTTTTTAAAACTTATTTTGCTATATAAATATTTAAAATGTTGTGTTAATTCTGCAATACGTATGCAGAGAATATATTAAACAACAGAACTTATTTTTAAAATTAAAGTAAAAATGCTTAAAAATATGAAAAATAATTAATTGTAATTATAAATTAATTTAATTTTTTTATAAAAATTCGCATTGCTAACTTTATATATGGTTTAAATTCTTTATTTGTGCGTAATACTTACGATATTGTGAAAACAAATTATTTTAATAATGCCGGTATTGAATGAAATGCCGCTACCGATATCAGCCATGCCATAACCAGTGCAGCGACTTTCTTGCAAAAGCATGTTTGCGGTCAATATCCCAAAGCCCATTTTGAACAAATACTTTTCCAAATCAAAGAATTGGGAACAAAATGTCATTGATTTGTTGTTGCAAATTTTTGCATATTTGTGAATAATTTTAATTTAGGGTCATAGTTTTGTAATTTTATATTGCATATTTGACGTTTGTCTGTATATTTTGTAGAATTAACATTAAGGTTTGATTTATAAAAGTAAGGCTTTCAAAACCTTAATGTAACACTTAGTTGAAATAGGGATTGTCGTGTTTCCATATACTTAGACATTTGGATTGTATTTTATTTTTGAACCAATGCTCTAGCGTTATAATTGACATTTTTTAAATTCGTCAAATTTTAAGTGCACATTTTTTTGGACTTTTATTTCATATTTTTGTATTTTTATTTCATATTTGTGCTCTGATCATAACAAACATAAAATCGACAATAATATCGTTATTCGTTTTGGTTACAAACCTTGATTCCAATATAGGGAATTTTAAAAATAATGAGCACAAAAAAAGACATTTTCAACTTTACCTCTTATGATTTTAGTAAAACTTGGTATAAACATTATCCTAGTAAATAGGAAGTTGTAATTTTTCGCGAAAAGAATAATTTTTGTGCAACAATCTTTGAAGAAGAGAGAAGAGTGCAACAATCTTTGATATTTAAAAAAACCCCAAATTTTTAATTTTCTGTAGACGCAATCAAAACTTATGATAATTAAAACATTGTATAGTTCTAACACATTCGTTTAAAACCCCCCAATTTTGAGCAGCAATTTATCGCGAACTATAACGAATTTTGGAAAAAGAAAAAATACGTAAACTCCATATTTACTAGGAGAATATAAATACCAAGTTCAGTGAAATTTGATAGACCATTATCTGAAAGGTGTGTCGAAAGTTTTTAAAAGCTCACTATAAGAAACTTTAATAACTAAATTCATGTTGATAATAAAATAGTTTTTAAACCATTTTTAAATTTTTTTTTCATGTTGCTTAGATTTGCAAGTGTTAAATTGAAAACCAATTAAAAGAATAGACACAGACTAAAAGAAACAAATAGATAAATTCAAATGACTTAAGACGCAAACTTAAAAAACTTAATTGTAAAATCATAATACTCAAAGCAAAAGAATAACTAACTTAAGAATCAAACATAAAAACAACACAAATAACAAATCAAAAGACTTAAGAAACAAACTTAAAATTAAACAAAAAATCAAAACACCTACAAGTACGGTCTACTGAGTGAATGATTCCGATTTGGATAGAATTTGGACATGAGATAAAGAGGACAGAACATTTATTACCAATTTAGAGACCCATTCTGACTTTTAATGGTAAAAAAAAGTGGACTCAAAGATTACCCTATTTTGCGTTGTTTGCACTTTTCATGTTCCAGATAAATAAGCATATACAAATTTAATATATTTATATATATATTTGAGATATATTTAATATCTCAAATAAGAGGCAACTCGACGGGCAACTTAAAATATGAAAAAGTTTTCAAGGAACATTTGAACATTAGTTTTTACCCCCAAACAGACTCTCCTTGTTAGTGTAACACATTTTGCTTATTTTCTAAGGGAAATATTTATTTAATACTTACAATTTTTCACTGAAGTATAACCTTCAGCAGCACTGCTAGTACTATCACCACCATTCATATGATGTCCATTGGATTGACGTCCTACACTATTGAGGGTAGTGATGCTGCCAGCTCTAGAACGCCATCCGCCATGACTAGCCGATGAAGGCGACATTTGATGATGATGATGTTGTTGTTGCTGAGGATGGAGATGATGATGATGATTTCCATTAGATATACCAACACTGGTTAAATCACCATTCGATTTGCTGGCCATATTACTTTTAAGTGTGCCATAAACACTACTACCAGCTCCTCCACCCGTACTGCCAGTCTCCAATTGACGAGCATATGAATTATCCGCATAGGCATGAAAACAGCATCTGACTAGAGCATTGGCAGCAGCTTCACGTTTGCAAATGAACACATGACATTCGAGAACTTTAATGCCAGTGGTACGACGTAAGATGGCTGCAAATATGGGTGGATGTTGAGCACGAGGCATACGTGCAAATGGCGAATCGAGGGGAAGAAATTTTGGTTCCGGATTAGAATTACCACGTTCGGGTATTAGAACTTGTCGTACAGCAGCACAATAGTGCAAAGATTCGATGGGAAAGAATCTGGTAATTTCCTTAAGATTTTCATCGACATTTTCAAGTAATATACCATTTGACCAAACACTTAACCAAGAGTCTATACCTTTGGCGCCAACAGCTCCCTCTGAGGGATATAGACTACGTAGGGGTTCCTGAATACCCTGTAGACCATCTTTACTTTGTCTTGGTACTGCACTGCCCAGATAAAGAACACGACAACGACAGATTGGTGTGGAATCACCCATTTTGAAGTTTTTTTTTTATTATTTCTTGTTAAGATCTCAGCCAAAGTAATAGAAGAATATATAGAAAGAGTTGAGAATTTAGTGGAAGCAAAATAAGAATGATAATTTACTTCCTTGAGAACACGTTTTTAATGTTGGTAACTAATACAACAGCAAATGGTACAAAGAGAATAAGAGAATGTACAAGAAATGTAATGAAAAAAGGAAAAAAAACAGCACTAGATGACGACGTAGAAGAATCAAGCGTTGGCTTAAAATGTGACAAGACGGTATAAACGAAACACTGACAAACCGACAGAACGACAGAGAGACACAACAAAAGATATAAACAATATAACCGTGCGACTAAACGACCTATGATGTCTGTGTGCCTGTGTTTTTCTTGTTATTTTTGTTTTTTATTTTTTTTATTCTTAAGCTAGTCTTAGTTGTCTTGATTTTTGTTGGCAAAAAAAAAAGGTTGTATTTCAGGTTTTTAATGTTGTGGAATTTCTTGGTTTTGTTTTATTTTTATAGTTGCTTTCAGTATAGAATTTAGAAACTCTTTTTTCTTTAGAATTCTTATAAACTGCGCTGAAAATGTTTTTACTTCTTTATGAACAAGTTATTTTTTTTAATATTTTGTGTTACTTTTTTATACTTGTTATTTTCAGCTTATTTTTTATTTTTTTTCAACATTAAAACTTTTTGTTATAAAATATTTATTTTTTTTTTTTTTTCACTGATTTTATTAAATTTCAAACAAATTGCAAAATTCAAATGGCGTAAAGGAATTTTTATATATTTCTCATATTGTTGTGGTAGTTGTTGCAAGTGCGTTTTATCTTTGCTTTAACAAAATTTCGTTTTTTTAAAAAATTTATGTGGAATTTTTTTTTTTTTTTTCTCTAATTTTAATTTATATTATTTTTTTGTGGAAGTTTAACGATTTCTCTTTAAAATTTACTTATTCGTTATCGTAAAAATAAAAAATATTATTTAAATTTGCACTTTTCACTTTGTTAATCACATCACATCGTCTCGTCACCAATTCACATACCACAAAAGACGTTAAACTAATACACTCTCACTCACGCTGTTGTACATATACTTATTCGTAGCCTGTATATAAAGACTTTTTTTTTTGAAAAGTTCACAACAGTATCAATGAATAGAATAAATAATATATGAAAAAATGTCAGTTTTTTTCTTTCTGCTGAATGTGTGTGTGTGTAAATAGTATAAATGCGCGCTCTTAATCCATCCGTACGTTCGTTGTTAACGCGGCGCAGGTTCACTCAAGAATACCTCAGCGTATATATTTTCTTTAAGTAACTCGTTGTAGTCTAGACTTTAGGCCTGAGTTGCTGAGTTGTTTTACTACTTTTTTATTTAAGTAAAACTTTGGCATTTCACACATACAAGATGTTACGAGTTTTTACTCTCTCTTTGCCATTTATTTGAGATACTCAACACCGAGACGTTTAAGTTAGTATAAAAGTACATTTTTAGTAGGTTTTAAATTTATAAAGTACCATGGACACTGGTGCGATTTTTATAATTCCATTTACACATGTTAACTATTTAAAATACGTAACACAGCGGGCAAATTTGGTGAAATGTCTCAAGGATTTTTATATAAAATAGACCTGTCACTTCAACATGTTGTTGTTATACACTCAAAAAAGAGCCCGTAAAGTTAGAAAAAAAAGTTAGTTGAGACAGGAAGGTTTCTCTGCAAAAAATTGCTAACATTAGCATATTTGTTTTTTTTTGAAAATCAGTGAGCTGTTTTTAGCAAAAAATTAGTAAATTCAGCAAAATGTTTTGCTGACAAATGCAAATGAAAATTGACTTGTTAAAAGCAACTAAATTTTTTGCTGGAGCTTAGTAGATTGAAAAAAAAACGAAGAAACTTTATATACAATTTTTAATTTAATTATTTATTTTGCTGAAATTTTAATCTAAATTTTTTTGTGATTTTTTAAATATATATATATATATATATATATATATAAATGTCAGGACTTTCACTTCGTTAACAAAATGCAATTAAATAAAAAATCTGGAAATAAACAAAATATTTTAAATAAACATAAATTTTTCAAATGATTATTGTAAAATGTGTAAAAGAAATATAAATATCATAAAAACTACACAGATATAATTCCTTGGACGAGTTTGATGAAATTTGTTCACTAGCCTAATGAAGTTTTCTTCACAATGTGAATGAAAAATTTCTTAAACTTCATGAAAAAGCTTCATAGTTTTAATGAAACTACATTTAATGAAAGTTTTTCATTAGTCGTATGAAATTTTTAATAAATAATATAAAATTTTTCATTTAATTTTACAAAAAACTGCTTTAATTTAATGAAAACTTTCAATGGACGAGTTCCAGTGACAATTCATAGATCTAATGCAAAAATTCATTTACTTATAACATACAGATAATATTCTCAGTGTACTTATTTTTAAAAAGCAAAAGGAAATATGCACATAATTTGCATTTCTTACTACCTGTTGCGTACACCAAGGCATATTTTTTTTACGCATTTTCATTCTGCCTGAATCTGAACTCCGACTTCACAAAGAATTCTGTAATTTTCAAATTTATCAAAATATTGTTTATTTGTAATTTTTTTTTAAATTAATTTGTTTAATTCATTTGTTGTTTTAATTTATATTTTGTTATTTTTTCCCACATCCCTCCGATTTTTTAGTTAAGTACTCGTATACAAATGAAATGAATGAAATCAACCGAGTCGGCACTTTTTTGTAAGTCTTATAATGCATAGTAGGATATTTCATAAAATGGTTGGAAATAATACGGTCATGCAATATTTGCTTAAAGGATATATTTTGAAGATTTCCAGTTAAGGAGTTATTAGCACATCATACAAGTGTTTGGTATCGTTGGAAAGGAAATAACATGTCGATGACATTACGAAATGTTTAAAAAGAGTACCATTTAGCACTCTCGGTAGAACAAAAACTTGGGTAATCCTAATAGGAAGGTAAAAATTTCAGTTTTTGTTAAAATGCAAATTTTTACTATTCAATAAAATGTTTATTAATAGATATAATCCAATGATTTGTGGCCTTTAATGGAATTTTAAGTCAAAAATGTTAAATGTATGTTCAAATTTATGATTTTCTTTACACAATCCTACAATTCCCAAAAAAAGCCAAAAATGCGATTTTTACATATTTTGCAGTCATGTCTTCATTTAAAGCAGGAATTGTCAGATACTTGCCCAATAAATTAGGTATATGTTGGAGTACATATAACTGCATCCGATATATAATTTGCACAATTTTTAACATTGGGTTAAAATTGATATTTGCTTTAAAAATGTGATACATTTAGAAGCGGCTGGAGGGAAAAGTATATAACACAACTCTCTTTTACATTAAAAGACCTTTCAGAATAGTATGCACACTTTATATGGTCAGAACGAAAATATTTATCTGTACACAGAAAAAACTAAAAACAATTAAAAAATGTATTGAATCAATAAACATTTTAATTGATTTTGCACCTATCACGGCAATGATAATATTAATTAAAACTTTTATTGAAAATTAAAAAGAAAAAAGCTACAAATAACTATCTACAAAAAAATATGATACTCAAAAAAAAAAAAAAATTGTGTGAGCGATACGTTGGTATGTGTGTTTTTGTTAACGTTGAGTCTGTTTGTTTGTTTTTGTGTGTGCTTGATTTGTTTGCAAACTTCAAATGCATTTGGTATTTTATACTTAAAATTTTCTATCTAAGCCACAGTGTATGAAAAAATAATTTGAGAATTATGTTTAAAATAAAATAAGTATTTATAGATTTACAAGTCAATTAAAATATTAATTGATTCAATTAAATATTTGTTTAGAAACAAATTTAATTTAAATCAAATCTTTTATTAGATATTTCAGGTTCATAATTTTTTCTGTGTAGGTAAAAGACTGTTGGTGCGTTTTGGGAAAAAATCTCGAAAATTTATTTTTTTTAATTTATAGTTTACACAAATGTAGTTTATAGGTGGAACAAGATATTGTATTAATTTTTCTTTTATTTAATCAAGAATTTATTTAGTGAAATAATCAATATTTAAAAAAAGAAATTTGCCACGATGACGTCAAATTATTCGCAAAAAAAACTGCACCTGAATCGGACCAAATTTGGAATTTCTCATTTCCAAATGGGCATATCTCGGGAACTCTTAGAAATAACCCACACATGTTAGCATGTTCTTTGTTAGCCTTAACTATCACATAACAAATTTGTAAGTTTTTTAAAAATCGGATTAGAAACAAAAAAATGGCGAGCACTTAAATATGGGTTAAATTGCCCCCTGGCGTGTTTGGAAGGTTAAAAATCAAAACTCAAGCTCGATATTACGTCACTTATGCCTGTTAAAAATTTCTGTTTTAATTTTTTTTTTTTGTATTATTTCATATGGAATTTATTGATTTATTCATTATTCTTCAATTAAATCACTGAGCCCAAAGGGCCATATATGGCTAAGAAATAACTACTACACAAGACTACTGTATTATATAAAACAACAATATAAATAACAATAAAATATTAAAAAAAAAGAGAAATAAAAATTTATTATGAAATAGTAAAAGCATTAAAAGTTAAAAGGAAGAAGAGAAAAGCAATATAAAGGCACTGTAAACCAATGAATATATACATATATAATTATAATCACACGTTCCATTAAAATATCAAAAATATTATAACTCATTACCTTGAGCATACATCAAAATTTTGCGCTTAAGAGTGTAGAATGATAGTTCTAAGAACTTGAGTTCTGTAGGCAAGTAATTCAAAATATGAGCTACCCGCACATGAAATGAACGTTCTAAAAGTGAGGTTAATCTAGGGATTTGAATTTTACGAATTCGTGTAGAATGGCCAAAAGAAACAAATGAATTCAAATATATAAGGTCCTCATCATAATGATCTATCTATATCTATCTATCTATATCTATCTTCTATATATATAAAATACAATGTTTGTATGTTTGTCCTCTATATACTCTAAAACTATCCAACCGATTTGGCCCAAACCGGTTTCATTTGAAAGGTTATAGGCCAAATTAGGTTTTCGGCTATATATATTTCAAGTGGGCAAGGCCCCTCCCACATAAATTGAATAACATCATATATCTTGACTATTGTGATAGCAAGAGTTTTGAAACATTGCAGTATCCCAAATGTTACTGATTTGAATAATCAGGAAAAAAATGGGCGTGATCGGACCAGTGGGCGTGTCAGCTCCCATACAAAGTAAATATTTAATATCATATATCTACAGTTCTATAATAGTCAGAGTCTTAGAAATTCGTGCACGTTGATTATATTATGAATAGTCATGGGAAAATTGGGCGGGATCATACCAGTGGGCATGGCAGCTCCCATACAAAGTGATTATTTAGCTCATATACAAAATTAATATTAAATATCTAGGGTCTATATTAGCTATATAGCCATCAAATTTTGTGCGAGTCCATCAATTACAAATATTAGTAGTCGAACTGCAAATGGGCGGAACGGAATAAATGGGCGTGGTACCAAAAGCAAAAAACAAATAAGCATTAAAAGCAAAAAACAAATAAGCGTAAAAGAAATTTCTTGATTTAAAGAATTAATTACAATTAAAATTTGAAGGCAAAACAACGTTTGCCTGGTCAGCTAGTACTTTATAAAGATAAAGTATAGTCATTGCTTTAACATATGTAGTTCGAAAATGAACAACCTAAGAATCTTGAAACATAAGGCGTCATATGGGTACAATTAAGTCTCCTTAAACAAAAGGGATAACGGATTACTAAACAACACTGAAAGCTTTTTCATAATGTAGCCAAAAGTGCAACTATATACTTCAATGCCGTATAAAAACAAAGGCATGATTAAAGACTGTATGGAGTATACCCTTGATTATCATAGGTAAAGTTAAATCAACGTCATAGAGCCCTCGCAAAGAGTAGTTGAACCTAGAAATAACATAATTTACGTGTCTCTCGAAATCTAAACTATACTACAAACCAAGACAGTTGAGTTGATCGTCAAAATCAATATTAGTACCATTAATATTTATAACCAAATCCATTAAAGGGATCAAAAAAATATAGCCTTTGTCTTATCCAATATGTTATTGCAACACATCTTAAAATTGTCACTCGCCACTAAAAAGAAAAAACAAATCATCTGCATATGCAAATGAAACACATGAAAAATATGCATTAAAAAGCAGTAAATATGCCTAATAAGTCAAAATATGCAATAACAAATCGATGACATTTTGTTCTAAATTTGATGATTCTAATGAATATTTAGTCTATATCAGTTTGATATCCTCGAGAAAAAACATAAATTTTCTTCAAATTCCTTGTTGATCGATTTTCAAAAAAGTGCACTTAAAGAAAACAATAATATTTCAATGAAACGTTCACTTGCTTTTTACAAAACTTTGTTTAAGGAAAACTTCAAAAAAAAAAAATTTAAAATAATATTTTGACGAGCATTAAAAATTCTTGTAAATCAAACGAAATCAAGGCCGTCTGGCAACCGTACGTAACCCTGACGCTCAACAAAGTCTTAGTTTTATTTTGTAGGAGATTGTGAAAAGTACTGAAAATATTCTCTCTAAGTAAGCTATCGAATAAGTATTATTACCTGTTGAGAGTAGTTCACTACACCTTGTTAAGTGTACTATTTAGGTAGTTTTAAAGGGATCGTTTTGTTTTACGCCGACTAATTGTCGATTAAATGCTGATTTACCTCATTCTGCTAAATTAATGTACTCAAATGTATTACAGTGTTGTTGTGTTAGTTTAATATTTAACATTTGCTTTGTTTTCTCACTTGCTTTTCGTTTTACTGAGAATAAATAATAAAAACAATCTTACGACCTGTTGAAAAACTGTTAATTACCGTAAAAACCAAAAAAAATCAAAACAATATAAACATTTGTCGTACATGTTTTCAACAAAATAATCCGGTTTCTCTCTGAGACCTAGGCAAGAATTTATACTAGACGCAATTTATGCATAACAATTTAATAAATTGTAATAAAACTGATAAAGAAGTAGTACTTTCACATATGTATGTATTTTTGCAAACACTTGCCACATATAGAATTCAGACATGTTCCTTGAGAAGATTATGCACTGCGTTGCATATCTAAAACTAAACATGATTTTTTCAATTTTTTCTAATATTACAAGCATTTTCATATATTTAGTTAGAATATTCCCTATGGGGAATGGGACCGGTCCTGCGTGTGCCACAGGATCGGTCCCTTCCCTATGTAAACAACTGGTCCTACCCTATGTAAACAACTGGCAACTTTAACATGGGCTTGTCATAGGAGGGGGTCATTTGTCCTGCTTTAAACCACATAGTGGCATGCCACAGGACTAACCAAAGATGGGCATACCACCAGACTGTCGCAAAAGGGTCATATCGGGGGATTAACCGTTTTTTTGCCTTAATACTTTTTTTGCCTTAATACTTTGGAGTTAAAAACTTTTAACTATTGCGAAATCTTCGGTGGTTAAGGCATATATTTGAGTATACAGAAATATTTATTAAAAATTCCCAACATGAATTGCAAGGGAAAACAATTTAGTGATTTTTAATGTAAAAAATGGTAGAAAATGAAACAATAAATTTCTAACTCATTGGCTTTTTCTAGTCAATATGTATACCAGGTATGTGGTATGTCCTACTTCTACCAGTCACGGAACTAGTCTTTTTAGATCAATTTACACTACATAACTCACATCAATTGTAAATAATACTAGTTCTGTGATAAGTCCTTTTCCAGCATTCCAGGTTCTTTTAGGTCAATTTTCGCATGCCTATAAAAAAAACATAAATATCGACAAAAAAAAACAAAATTAATAATTGTTAGTTTAAAAAATAAACGAAATTGAGAAATTTTTTTGGAGTACCTATAACTACACTCAAAAAAAAGTTTGTAAAGTCAGCAAAAAATTTTGCTGAATCAGCAAAATTTTAGTCAGGAGGGTGCTTGCAGAAAAATTGCTAATGTCACCAAAATCTTTTGCTGCAAATCAGCGAGCTGATTTTTAGCAACAAAATTAGTAGATTCAGCAAAAGTTTTGCTAACACTTAGTGGATTAGAAATAAAAAAAGCCTTGCTAAAAATTAATATTTTTTTTGCTGAATTTTAGTAGACTGAAAAAAACCCAAAAAATTTGTAGAAAAATTGTAATTTAGTTAATTTATTTGCTGAAAATCATAAAACATATTTTTGTGATTCTTTTAAAAGTAATTTACAATAATTACCAAATATAAAAATTTTAATTTTCCCACATTGACGACATGAATTAATTTAATATCTGAAAATATATAGAATTAAATATATACAACATACCAAAAATTTTCTTTCAACTACTTACATCAATGGTTGTCTAATTGATGCTTTCTTTTAAAGGACGCAACTGTCGAAGATAATTATAGAAACGAAACGAAAAAATAAACAAAAACAAACGAAACGAAAAAAGAACCCTTTTTTTCCAATAAGAAAAAGGAACCATAAAAATCTACCTAAGATGTGTGTCTTTGTCTTTCGCTTTACTCTGTCTACATGTCTGTGTATGTTTGTTTGCAATTTGATTAATCTATAAACATTTAGTTTAGAAATACATATTAAATTTAAATATTTTATTTTGTCTTTTATTTAATTAAGAGACAATTATTTTCACAAACCGGTGACAACGCAAAATTTAAGTTGTTTTAATCCTCAATTTTGTTTTATGTATGAAAACCAGATACAAAAGCCTTCCATGGTTGATTTTTTTATATGTCTTATTAGAGTTGTACTTTTTAGTATCATTTTCCTCTTCTCTACTACATCTTGACATGCCGCGACATCTGCTTCTTTCTGCGTATATCTTTCAATCTGGCTGTCGTCCAAACTATTAATGTGCTTATCAGCACAATTTTTTTTAGCAAAATTAATTAGAAAAACATTAGAATATTAGTAAAGCATTAGTATAAAACAGTTAAGTGCTGAATAAGTATAACAAAAATTTTAGCTGAAAACACGATTTTAGCAAAAAATTTGCTAAAAAATAGTATACCTGATTTACAAGACGTTTTACTAACTTTTGTACTAACTTATTTTTTTGAGTGTAGTTTAGAATGAGTGTAAGTGAGAATTGGTATTATTGTAGTATTCAAATTGATGGCGAAATTCACAAAATGTTGAGATAATAGGGTGAAATAATTAATTTTTTATGTATTTTTAAAACTATTTTTATTCGTTAATTGTTCGATTAATCGAATAAATTTTAAAAATCAATAGTTTGATCGATTAAAAATTGTTTGGTCGTTTATAAAAACACGAATAATTGACAACCCTAGTAGATACCTTAAGAAATGGGACGTTAAGGTAGACACTTCCTCTATTAGTTCCACCTCTTAAAAATTTTCAAAATCAAAGTCAAAGTGGATGACTGCTCCTAGCTCTGGTGGTTCGCGATAAAGATTTCAAAAACTGCCATATGTACGGACAAAAATTGCCTTATGAACATGTATCTATATTAACATTTTTTTTATTTCAGCGATTTTGACAGGCAATTAAGGAGACTTTTCTACTTTGAACCTTAATTTTTACTCCGTTTTTATACTTTATATGTAAATTACCAAATACGCGTATTAGAAATTTAACGCGAAACGGAGTAGACAGGCCATAAAAAGCTACCCACTTTTAGTTTCTCTCGTATGTGATTCAAAAATTCCCGTCTAAGCGAAGACGAATCTAAGCAACATACTTACTTTCTTTAAGGGAGGGACATTTTCCCTTTATGAACTTTCAGAAATCCCGTCAAGTGAATATCTACGCGCGATTCGAAAAGCCCATCTAAGTGGATTTATACACCGGATAAGTTATCAATATAACAAATTGTGAATTTTATCAAGTTTTGTGTAAATTATGTATCCCATTGTGTTAATTTTTGATTTGCAATTGCACGATTTTCCTAAACTACTTTCCACATAGCTAGTCACTTTATCTATATATGTATATAAAATAGAATGTGTATTTGTTTATTTGTTTGTTTGTTTATTTGTTTGTTTGTATGTATGTATTTTATAGGAGACCAGACCACTGGACCGATCTTCCTGAAATTTTCACAGTATGTAACTGGAACTCCGGAATGGTCAATAGGATACTTTTTTTTTGGCCACGCCCACTTTTACGCCCACTATTTCATTATTTGAAATTGTATACACATGATGCTTTAGCCTTGGGATAGAAAGCTAAAATTTTCACCATGTGTTCTTTGGAACATGACAAAATTTCCTGTACTTTTACTTTTAAAATTTTGCCCAGGAACGTGGTAAAAGGGGGGATAAAAGTGGGAAAAAGTCTCCCCATTAGCGGCCTCACCGAACCCTTTACGATAGATAGCTGAAATTTTCACCATATGTTCATTCGGATATAACCCAACTTTCTGCAGTTTTACTTTTTGGAATTTTGCTCAGGAACGTGGTAAAAAAGGGTATAATAGGGGAAAAAGTCTCCCACTCAGTGGCCTGCCCATACCACTGGACCGATCTTCCTGAAATTTTCACAGTATGTAACTGGAACTCCGGAATGCTCAATAGGATACTTTTTTTTTGGCCACGCCCACTTTTACGCCCACTATTTCATTATTTGATATTGTATACACATGGTGCTTTAGCCTTGGGATAGAAAGCTGAAATTTTTACCATGTATCACCATGTATTCTTTGGAACATGACAAAATTTCCTGCACTTTTATTTTTAAAAATTTTGCCCAGGAACGTGGTAAAAGGGGGGATAACAGTGGGAAAAAGTCTCCCCATTAGCGGCCTCACCGAGCCCTTTAGGATAGATACCTGAAATTTTAACCATATGTTCATTCGGATATAACCAAACCTTCTGCAATTTTACTTTTTGGAATTTTGCTCAGGAACGTGGTAATAGGGGAAAAAGTATCCCCCTCAGTGGCCTCACCAAACCCTTTGGGATAGAAAGCTGAAATTTTAACCATGTGTTCTTTCTGATATGTCCCAACTTTGGAAAATTTACTTTTTACAATTTTGATACGTAACGTGGTAAAAAGGGGGATAATAAGGGAAAAAGTCTCCCCTTTAGCGGGCCGACCAAACCCTTTACGATAGAAGCCTGAAAATTTTACCATGTATTCTTTCGGATATGTCCTAACATTTTAAAATTTCACTTTTCCCAATTTTGCTCAGTGACGTGGTAAAAAGGGGGATAATAATTAATATTATAAAAATGACTGTTGGTTTGTTTGTTTGTTTGTTTGTGTGAGCATCACGTCCAAACGCCTGAACCGATTTTATTCAAATTTGACACAAAGATAGTTGGCGGTCTGGAAGGAACTATAGGCTATATGAAATTTTTATATGATGGGCGTGGCACTTTTACGCCCACTTTTTCACTATTTTCGATATGGCTTTACCGATGCAATTGATATTTGGTACCCAGAAAGAGATGTCACAGATAAGCACTTTAAGTTATATCAAATTTAGATATTGTGGGCGTGGCACTTTTACGCCCACATCTTCACTATCTATATATATAAAATAGAATGTGTGTTTGTTTATTTGTTTGTTTGTTTATTTGTTTGTTTGTATGTATGTATTTTATAGGAGACCAGACCACTGGACCGATCTTCCTGAAATTTTCACAGTATGTAACTGGAACTCCGGAATGGTCAATAGGATACTTTTTTTTTGGCCACGCCCACTTTTATGCCCACTATTTCATTATTTGAAATTGTATACACATGATGCTTTAGCCTTGGGATAGAAAGCTAAAATTTTCACCATGTATTCTTTGGAACATGACAAAATTTCCTGCGCTTTTATTTTTAAAAATTTTGCCCAGGAACGTGGTAAAAGGGGGGATAACAGTGGGAAAAAGTCTCCCCATTAGCGGCCTCACCGAGCCCTTTAGGATAGATACCTGAAATTTTAACCATATGTTCATTCGGATATAACCAAACCTTCTGCAGTTTTACTTTTTGGAATTTTGCTCAGGAACGTGGTAATAGGGGAAAAAGTATCCCCCTCAGTGGCCTCACCAAACCCTTTGGGATAGAAAGCTGAAATTTTAACCATGTGTTCTTTCTGATATGTCCCAACTTTGGAAAATTTACTTTTTATAATTTTGATACGTAACGTGGTAAAAAGGGGGATAATAAGGGAAAAAGTCTCCCCTTTATCGGGCCGACCAAACCCTTTACGATAGAAGCCTGAAAATTTTACCATGTATTCTTTCGGATATGTCCTAACATTTTAAAATTTCACTTTTCCCAATTTTGCTCAGTGACGTGGTAAAAAGGGGGATAATAATCTATATATATAAAATAGAATGTGTGTTTGTTTATTTGTTTGTTTGTTTGTTTATTTGTTTGTTTGTATGTATGTATTTTATAGGAGACCAGACCACTGGACCGATCTTCCTGAAATTTTCACAGTATGTAACTGGAACTCCGGAATGGTCAATAGGATACTTTTTTTTTGGCCACGCCCACTTTTACGCCCACTATTTCATTATTTGAAATTGTATACACATGATGCTTTAGCCTTGGGATAGAAAGCTAAAATTTTCACCATGTGTTCTTTGGAACATGACAAAATTTCCTGTACTTTTACTTTTTAAAATTTTGCCCAGGAACGTGGTAAAAGGGGGGATAAAAGTGGGAAAAAGTCTCCCCATTAGCGGCCTCACCGAACCCTTTACGATAGATAGCTGAAATTTTCACCATATGTTCATTCGGATATAACCCAACTTTCTGCAGTTTTACTTTTTGGAATTTTGCTCAGGAACGTGGTAAAAAAGGGTATAATAGGGGAAAAAGTCTCCCACTCAGTGGCCTGCCCATACTACTGGACCGATCTTCCTGAAATTTTCACAGTATGTAACTGGAACTCCGGAATGCTCAATAGGATACTTTTTTTTTGGCCACGCCCACTTTTACGCCCACTATTTCATTATTTGATATTGTATACACATGGTGCTTTAGCCTTGGGATAGAAAGCTGAAATTTTCACCATGTATCACCATGTATTCTTTGGAACATGACAAAATTTCCTGCACTTTTATTTTTAAAAATTTTGCCCAGGAACGTGGTAAAAGGGGGGATAACAGTGGGAAAAAGTCTCCCCATTAGCGGCCTCACCGAGCCCTTTAGGATAGATACCTGAAATTTTAACCATATGTTCATTCGGATATAACCAAACCTTCTGCAATTTTACTTTTTGGAATTTTGCTCAGGAACGTGGTAATAGGGGAAAAAGTATCCCCCTCAGTGGCCTCACCAAACCCTTTGGGATAGAAAGCTGAAATTTTAACCATGTGTTCTTTCTGATATGTCCCAACTTTGGAAAATTTACTTTTTACAATTTTGATACGTAACGTGGTAAAAAGGGGGATAATAAGGGAAAAAGTCTCCCCTTTAGCGGGCCGACCAAACCCTTTACGATAGAAGCCTGAAAATTTTACCATGTATTCTTTCGGATATGTCCTAACATTTTAAAATTTCACTTTTCCCAATTTTGCTCAGTGACGTGGTAAAAAGGGGGATAATAATTAATATTATAAAAATGACTGTTGGTTTGTTTGTTTGTTTGTTTGTGTGAGCATCACGTCCAAACGCCTGAACCGATTTTATTCAAATTTGACACATAGATAGTTGGCGGTCTGGAAGGAACTATAGGCTATATGAAATTTTTATATGATGGGCGTGGCACTTTTACGCCCACTTTTTCACTATTTTCGATATGGCTTTACCGATGCAATTGATATTTGGTACCCAGAAAGAGATGTCACAGATAAGCACTTTAAGTTATATCAAATTTAGATATTGTGGGCGTGGCACTTTTACGCCCACATCTTCACTATCTATATATATAAAATAGAATGTGTGTTTGTTTATTTGTTTGTTTGTTTATTTGTTTGTTTGTATGTATGTATTTTATAGGAGACCAGACCACTGGACCGATCTTCCTGAAATTTTCACAGTATGTAACTGGAACTCCGGAATGGTCAATAGGATACTTTTTTTTTGGCCACGCCCACTTTTATGCCCACTATTTCATTATTTGAAATTGTATACACATGATGCTTTAGCCTTGGGATAGAAAGCTAAAATTTTCACCATGTATTCTTTGGAACATGACAAAATTTCCTGCGCTTTTATTTTTAAAAATTTTGCCCAGGAACGTGGTAAAAGGGGGGATAACAGTGGGAAAAAGTCTCCCCATTAGCGGCCTCACCGAGCCCTTTAGGATAGATACCTGAAATTTTAACCATATGTTCATTCGGATATAACCAAACCTTCTGCAATTTTACTTTTTGGAATTTTGCTCAGGAACGTGGTAATAGGGGAAAAAGTATCCCCCTCAGTGGCCTCACCAAACCCTTTGGGATAGAAAGCTGAAATTTTAACCATGTGTTCTTTCTGATATGTCCCAACTTTGGAAAATTTACTTTTTATAATTTTGATACGTAACGTGGTAAAAAGGGGGATAATAAGGGAAAAAGTCTCCCCTTTAGCGGGCCGACCAAACCCTTTACGATAGAAGCCTGAAAATTTTACCATGTATTCTTTCGGATATGTCCTAACATTTTAAAATTTCACTTTTCCCAATTTTGCTCAGTGACGTGGTAAAAAGGGGGATAATAATCTATATATATAAAATAGAATGTGTGTTTGTTTATTTGTTTGTTTGTTTGTTTATTTGTTTGTTTGTATGTATGTATTTTATAGGAGACCAGACCACTGGACCGATCTTCCTGAAATTTTCACAGTATGTAACTGGAACTCCGGAATGGTCAATAGGATACTTTTTTTTTGGCCACGCCCACTTTTACGCCCACTATTTCATTATTTGAAATTGTATACACATGATGCTTTAGCCTTGGGATAGAAAGCTAAAATTTTCACCATGTGTTCTTTGGAACATGACAAAATTTCCTGTACTTTTACTTTTTAAAATTTTGCCCAGGAACGTGGTAAAAGGGGGGATAAAAGTGGGAAAAAGTCTCCCCATTAGCGGCCTCACCGAACCCTTTACGATAGATAGCTGAAATTTTCACCATATGTTCATTCGGATATAACCCAACTTTCTGCAGTTTTACTTTTTGGAATTTTGCTCAGGAACGTGGTAAAAAAGGGTATAATAGGGGAAAAAGTCTCCCACTCAGTGGCCTGCCCATACCACTGGACCGATCTTCCTGAAATTTTCACAGTATGTAACTGGAACTCCGGAATGCTCAATAGGATACTTTTTTTTTGGCCACGCCCACTTTTACGCCCACTATTTCATTATTTGATATTGTATACACATGGTGCTTTAGCCTTGGGATAGAAAGCTGAAATTTTTACCATGTATCACCATGTATTCTTTGGAACATGACAAAATTTCCTGCACTTTTATTTTTAAAAATTTTGCCCAGGAACGTGGTAAAAGGGGGGATAACAGTGGGAAAAAGTCTCCCCATTAGCGGCCTCACCGAGCCCTTTAGGATAGATACCTGAAATTTTAACCATATGTTCATTCGGATATAACCAAACCTTCTGCAATTTTACTTTTTGGAATTTTGCTCAGGAACGTGGTAATAGGGGAAAAAGTATCCCCCTCAGTGGCCTCACCAAACCCTTTGGGATAGAAAGCTGAAATTTTAACCATGTGTTCTTTCTGATATGTCCCAACTTTGGAAAATTTACTTTTTACAATTTTGATACGTAACGTGGTAAAAAGGGGGATAATAAGGGAAAAAGTCTCCCCTTTAGCGGGCCGACCAAACCCTTTACGATAGAAGCCTGAAAATTTTACCATGTATTCTTTCGGATATGTCCTAACATTTTAAAATTTCACTTTTCCCAATTTTGCTCAGTGACGTGGTAAAAAGGGGGATAATAATTAATATTATAAAAATGACTGTTGGTTTGTTTGTTTGTTTGTTTGTGTGAGCATCACGTCCAAACGCCTGAACCGATTTTATTCAAATTTGACACATAGATAGTTGGCGGTCTGGAAGGAACTATAGGCTATATGAAATTTTTATATGATGGGCGTGGCACTTTTACGCCCACTTTTTCACTATTTTCGATATGGCTTTACCGATGCAATTGATATTTGGTACCCAGAAAGAGATGTCACAAATAAGCACTTTAAGTTATATCAAATTTAGATATTGTGGGCGTGGCACTTTTACGCCCACATCTTCACTATCTTCTATATGGATGAACAGATTTTATTGAAATTTGGTACACAGATATTGGGATGACTAATAAGCACTATAATAGATTAAGACTTTGTGGGCGTGGCAGTTTTACGCCCACTTTTTGTTCTTTTATATGGCTTAAAGGATTTTGTTAAATTTTGGTACACAGATAGTGGGCAAACTGAAAAGTAATATGTGCTGTATTTGATTTCGATATGGTGGGCGTGGCACATTTACGCCCACTTTTTCGCTATATTCGATATGGCTTATGCTATGTAATTGATATTTTATACCCAGAAAAAGATATCACAGATAAGCACTTTAAGTTATATTACAATTAGATATTGTGGGCATGGCACTTTTACGCCCACATTTTCACTATCTTGATTAATATTACGCCCATCACGCCCAAACGACTGAACGGATTTTATTGAAATTTGGTACATAGAGAGTGAAAAAAAAATTACGATATGGTGGGCGTGGCTATTTTATGCCCACTTTTTCTGTATTTTATAAACGGCCGAACCGATTTTATTGAAATTTGGCATGTAGATAGTGGAAGCTCCGGAAGGAAATATATTCTATAAAAAAATTCGATACGGTGGGCGTGGCCCTTTTATGCACACTTTTTCCGTATCTTATAAAAGGCTAAGCCGATTTTATTGAAATTTGGTGCATAGATAATCTGCCTACTGACAGCCACCTTAGGCTATATTAGAATCCGATACGATGGGCGTGACCCTTTTACATCTACATTTTCCGTATCTTCTAAACGACACAACCGATTTCATTGGAATTGTATGCATAGTTATTGCGACCACTAATAGCCACTATAGACTATATTACACTTCGATACAATGGGTGCGGCACTTTTACGCCTCCTTTTTCCGTATCTTCATAACGGCTGAACCAATTTTGTTCAAATTTGATGCGTAGATAATGAGACTACTGATATTTCGATATTACAATATGTAAAATAGATGAACATCATATATTTGCATCAATTTATCAGTGGCTGCTTTGAAAAACAAAGGGGGCTCTAAACCGTAACTCATTTACCTAAACATATTTCTAATACCTCAAATAAGGCTGCTACAAATATTGAATTGAAGAAAATATAGCAAAAATTCTGAAGAACAAAATGCTTACTTTTTCATGAAAGTACGAAATTTAATGAAAATATTTTTTTTATCATATTCATGAAATTTAATAAAATATTGCACATAACCATTATATCTGTCTAAGTGTATTATAAACCTGAAATTTTCATTTTTCAATTGTTAGATCTCTCAAGAAAAATAGCCAAAAAATGTTAACTTCTTTCAAATTTTATTTAAATTAAAACATGTCATGCATTTAATACATGTCATGCATTTAATACATAAAAAACAATACATTAAAAGGTATATTTTAAAACTGATACGCAACCAAATCAAAAAGTTAAGATATCTTACAATAAAATTTGAAAAAATCTTTAAACGTTTTACTTTTGAAATTATAATACCTTATTTGTTAATTTTAATACTTTACTTTAATACTTTATTCGTTAATTTTTTTAAGTAATGCTATAAACACATAGACGACTGCAGCTACACGACTACAGCCTGTCAAAATAAAATACACACGTTTATATGAAAACGATTATTTTGGCACCAACACAACTACACGGCTACCCGACTACTTTTGCCGCTGTAGTCAACTTAGGTTAATTTCTATTTTTGTTGGCTGCAAAACAAAAATAGTGTTGACAATAAAACAAAATATGTAACAAATTAGTGCTTAAAAATATTTTATTTTGTTAAACACAAAAAACGTCGGAACATCAAATGGTATAATTGCATTAATATTCAAGAGGGGTTATATAAATTTATGTTCACGTTATAATAATGTATTATAAATAAGTAATTGTATTTTTAAGTGAACTTTATATACGTGTCTACAACCAAGCATGTTGTTCTATTTTAATAAAGAAAAAAAAGATGTAATTGGCACTACTGAAACAAAAATGAATTTGTATCAGGGATGTTAAATGGAGTTTTCAATTTTGTACCAACATCCAAAAAAATTGTACTTTTTGGACGTTGACGGTACCATTTTTTTAAATTTATTAAAACAACAAAAAAAAAAATACATAAAAATTCTCTTGTACAGAAAAAAAAAAACAAAACCTTCCAATAACATACATTATATGTATGAATAAAATAAGGCATAAAAAAGTCTTATGAATATATGAGACCAAATCATGGAATTATTTGTTTAGTTAATAAACTATTTGGAATTTCTACATCATAGCAGCATAAATTTGTCGCTCTTAACCAATCCTTAGTCTGTATGAGACTTGATAATGTTGGCTAATGTAGTCTGTTTCTTTCCTTAGTTTTTATTATATTTTGAAAAGAAAAAAACTCTTTCCACATTTGCAGACCAGTGTGGAATGGATAAAATTCCAGCAACGACTAGAAATGTCTGGAAACATATTGACATTCAGTTCATTTTGAAAATTAGCTACTACCGACCAAAAACTACAAACGTTTTAATTTTTTAACGACTTCAGTTAAAAAAATTTTAGTTTTTACTCTGGCTCAAGTAATATTTTTACTAAGAAGACAAGAATGGAGCAAAATTAATGATTAATCGGTTTTTTTGTTAAAGTTCTGCCTATTATGGAGGCTATAACTATTCTAAAACATTGGGTTCTGATGAGATCTTTAACCAGATCGAAATACTAGTATTAACCTAGCTAATATGTTTGATTTGCTTTATTTTTGTAAATATACGGAGGTTGAGAGCTCGTTCTAAATTAAACATATATAAGATTGTTTGGAATTTTCTTTCATTTCTTTAACAATAATTTAATTTTCGTTTGAGTTTGAATTTTAACGTCTTTTTCAGACAATTGCAGTTAATACTATAATTAATATGCAATTTTATTTAATTTAATTGTGAAAGGCGTGGTAGAGAAGAATGAGTGTATTTTCTAAAAATCATAACTACATTGCAAATATTCAATTTTTTCTGAATCAGACTGCGCAGTTTCTGGTATTGAACGTTCGTCAGTGACACTGTTTTTTTGAATTTTTGAATAATGTAATATTTGTTATGTTTTTATTTGTTCGATTGCGTCTATATGAAATTTTTCTGTGCAATCACTGACCGTGGTATAGATAAACAGATTTCTAATGCCACATGCACTCGCACTACACGTTAGACAGAGCGCTTTAGCCCTCTGAGCTATAGTTAGGTCGAGTTTTGTTGTGATTAAAACTAGTTTTTGTTCTTGCATACATAATCTCAGAAGTACAACTCCAACAACACAACAGTTCTATTTTTAGAAACTCACCTCACTCTAATGTTCACTGTTTTCCCATATGTTATAAGTGATGCCATATCTATATATCAATTTTCACTTCTTCAGAATTTTAATAAATTCAAAATAAAAGTGAAGTTGGCTGCAACAAGTGTCAATATATGTAAGAGCTGCCAGATAAATTTTGTAAAAAATCGTAAATTTTTAATCGATATTAAAAAAAAAAAATTGCCAACTTTATTCTTCAAAATCCTTAAAATGATGATAAATCGTAAAATCTGGCGGATATAGTCGCATATATTTTAAGAGCTCATTACATAAAACGAATAAATGCAATGAAAAAGGACACAATAACAATTTGTTTGCTATACTAAAATTCAAAAAGGGGAAAAATTAAAAATTTTTAAATTGTACCAAATGAGTCGCGGTAGTACCACGGTACTCTAGAAGGTCAAAATGTACCAAAAAAAAGTACAATTGTACCAACTTTAACATCCCTGATTTGTATAAAAAAAGCTGTTGATATTTTTAAATTGAATCGTGATCAGCTGTTTACTATGCTGCTGTCGTTTCCAAAATAATAAGTAGCTGACCACACGACGACGATTGCAGTCAACGGCATTTGCAGTCGTGTAGCTCTGCAGTCTGCTGTGTTCTATGTGTTTATAGCATAATAATTCATTATTTAGAAATAATCAGCAGTGAAATAATATAGTTAAATATATAAAAATGCTTAATATTTTTTTACAACAAGTAAAACATTAAAATAGTGCTAAATTTAAATAACACTAATGCACAACTAGGTCTAAGGCACGCTAACAACGTAGCGGGCTGCGCCCGCTAGTAAATTATAAAATATTACTTTACATTTTTATCCTTTTCTACAACTGTTACCTTTACAAATTGTCAAACTTATGTTGAATACCTCTAACATTTTGTGTACATATTTTAATCATTTATTTTATTATTTTTTACTTGGTAACATATAACAAAATAAATGTGACGAACATAATACATTTTTTATTTTACATAAATGTTTTCGGGAACAAAAAAAAGTTCAATACACAATAGTTTTTTCTCTATAAAATAAAATATATATTAAGTAAATAACACTTTACTGAAACATAAATAAATTTAATCTTATAAATAGTACAGATAACAAAAAAACCGATTCCAAATTTTGTGAAAAAGGTAAGTTTATTTATTAACCAACTAAATTTTAACCAAATTTTTTTTTGTTTTCTAGTTCCAAGTTAGTAGTGGTGAGAGAGGCTCAGAAAATGGATGGAGTCGGAGTTTGTGGCCTATAGGGCCAGATCGCCTGGGCAGCGACAGGCGAGGCTGTTTATATCTCCCTCTGGGGAGAGGTCACGGAAACTCTTGTCTATGACAAGGGGAGAACTAAGGACCTTGACAGGTTACCTCACGGGACACTGTGGCCTTAGGTATCAATTGCACAAGGTGGGACGATCCTCTACGGTTACGTGCAGGTTTTGTGAATTGGAACCCGAGATTTCAGAGCATGCTCTCGGCAAATGTCCGAGGCTCCGACAGGAGGGTGCGTTATTTTGGGGGTCGAATAGTGACGCCATCGGACTTTTGGAACTGTTAACCTGGTAGGATAGTTGGCTTCGTAGGGAGCCTGCACCTAAAGGGTGTATTCGCTGGCAGCACAAAATACCAACTTCTGGTCGCGATGCATAGTGCCACTCTAGTCTAATCTAATCTAGTGGTGTAGTGGGACTTTTTTTTTATTCTAGGTGCAAATGAGAAGGAGGTTTTAACATTAATAAGTAAAGGTAATATTAAACATTATTGTCATGTATTTGTTATATATTTTATAAATACAAATTAATTTGAATACATTAACAAAAAGAACAGCATTTATAATCTAAAAAATGGAACAAATTATTAAACTATCTACGGATTTTTCTGAAAAGCAGTGGATATTTTTATTACGATTTTATGATTAGTTGTAATAAATAAACGTGGAAAAATTACCAAGTCTTTGTAGTTAATAAAAATATAATATTTTTATCCAAATCATTCTCCTAAGTAGATTGACAAACTTTGCTAGAAATAGTTATTAGTTGTACTAATATTATACCATTTTTTGATAAATGTTCCACAATTTTTTTTGTGTGTTAGTAAAACATTTAATTTAAAATTGTCCGAGAAATTTTCTCTTTGTCTAGAAACCCTGCGGGAAATGAAGGGTCGATTGATCCAAAGTGGTAATTTTGTGATAAATGATTGGGGAGCACGTCCCGAAACTGGTGAAACCAAAATTGTGGTGCACCAAAAAGTGTTAATTTGGGTGAAATGTGCAATCACCTGACTATAGTTATGGTGACAAAACATTCACTGGTTCGTACCAGATACACCACGTAACTGAAGAAAAAGTAACATAACATCAAAGTGTACTGAAGCAACTAGTGTCGTTGAAGTTGGTACTTCTCATTGAACTGACTAAACCCGTAAGCAGTGGATGAAAACATGGTAATTAGTACCAGAGGATGCAGTTCCTTGACTGCTACAAAGTTAACTCAACACTGAAGGAATGTCAGATATGGCGATTTATCGCCAAACGTTGCGATCTTAAAACTCGTTTGGCAACTTCAGTTGCGAAATGCCGACTGATGATTATTCGATTGAATGGAGATTTTACACATAAAATATCGGTACCAAACTTATTCAAAAACTTGAAACACTTTACAAGAATATAAATTAAAATTTAAATATTTCTGCATATTTTTTTCGAAGTATCTGGTTTAGATATTTTACAAGATTTATGGGAACGATTTGTCTTTCTCTGGGAACAAAACTGAAACTGAGTATATATTTTGCTACTCTGCTTTATAAGTTATACATTAAAGTTGTGCTGAATTGTTGCAGCTCCTTCGTTTTATAAAGATATTATTGTGAACTTGAATTATAATGCAGAATGTTAAATTAAAATGTTCATGAAGTGCTTTTTAAAAGTGTTGGAACATATAAATTAGTAGAAATTGTTTGATAATACCAATGTTAGCAAATAAAGAAAAAACTTGCAAAAAATCTATATTTTGAAGATCCGGACTTCTTGTCTAGTTTATGTACTTTTCCAAATTTAAATTGTTATAATGAATTTAATTTTATTGTTTTAAGTTGGATATAGACAAAATAAATTATTTTTATAATTGATTTTTGTTGTGCCTTTTTTGAAGGTTTATTGAACAGGTGGTATGACACGCTGTTTTGAATAAGTGCAGTGACTGGTTCCGGACGGGCTATATAGCAACCCGTACATAATATGACACACGATGAATAAAAAGTGACAGCTTACTTGCTAATTACTTTCCGCATGCCCGTCGATATGTACCCCTTAGACCAGTGCAAAACTATTCCACTCAAACTATCCCTAAAACAGAACACATTTCGCTTGAAATGTGACCAGTTTTCCTTCAACCATTTTTCTCCCGTTATACGATACGTACACCTACACCAGCCACGTGATAATTTTTTTCCCATTGGTTCTGTTGCATATCACATAAATCCTAAAATGGTCTTACTTTGACACTCCCTACTTCTAACTTGTCCCGTAGCATATTCATTTCAGTCGGTACGGTGATAGATTACCTTGGCCAAGTTATTCGTCACGTCACACTGTGCTCCAAAGGTAACAATTGTCACCTCCTATGACAAGCCCATGTTAAAAGTACCGGTCACTTTCATATAACAGAACCGAAACTTGGATTGGTTCATACACACAAAGTTCTAGTCACGTGATCATACCTGTGGACTGGTCCATTTCCCGCAGGGACGTTATATAAGTTATTCTTAAACCTTTTCTTTTGATTTTCATTTTTTACTTGGACGTGTTTTTATTATTCGTTATTTTATAGTTTCGGCCCACTCTAACGTACATAAGTGGTAAAAAACAAGGAATGTTGATTGCCCACGTCCAATATTCTGGTACTTAGAGCTTAGCATGCACACAAAATATATTATTGATATGTAGTATTTGTAGAAATGCAAAATAATATACAACAAAAACAATCCAATTAATTTTTGTTAAAACTCAAGATTGCAATAATAACACATTCCGGTTATATAGTTTTCATTCACATCCCGATGAAAAAAGTTCCGTTATGGGTATATATAAAAAAATTTTGTAATATATATAATTTCTTAGCCTTTCCAAAAAATGGCATACATACATAACCATACCTCATGTGAACCGATGGGGATTTTATCTGATATAATTTGATCCATCTAATTTTGATACAATTTGATATATCTTCATAGAATCCTTAAAAAGTGTTTGGAAATCTGCACGAATATTTTTTTTTCACATTTCAAATAATAATGAAAATTTAAATATAAATCAAATGATTTTAAAATTAGATGTGATTTTAATTTGACTAATATGTGATGTGATATAAATGTAATCGAATTTATTTATTGTTTCTACCATATATGTTTATTAGGGCTGGTCGATTTAAAAATCGCTCAACGTTCAAGGAAAATCGTATTCTAGGGATCATAATAAGAAACTTTGCTGAAGGAACCATACCTCTAAAACGAATTCTGATGTCCCGACTTTTGGCCCGTAGGGTCAAATTTTGAAAAAGCCCACTTTGATATTTCAGAAAGTATGAGGAATCTCTCCAAGATTATGGGAGCTACTTCTTCTCCGGGAGACGCGCTAGCAGATTAATGCATAAATCATCATACTAGGTGACCGTTAAGGGGTTAAAATTTAAGTTGAAAGAGAGCCTTTTTAACCGTGTTTTTATAGCAAAATGTACAAATCTCCGGATAAAGATATTTCAGAAAGTAGGAGGAGTCTTTCCACGATTAGGGTCTCAACTTCTTCTCCGGAAGACGCTCTAGCAGATGCATCGATTGGGGTTGGATTCGATTGGGGCACTCTAAATGGGTCAAAGTGGAATTTTTCAAAATTTGACCCTACGGGTCAAAAGTCGGGACATCAGAATTCGTTTTAGAGGTATGGTTCCTTCGGCAAAGTTTCATATTTTGATCCCTAGAATACGATTTTCCTTGAACGTTGAGAGATTTTTTTGCCTCCATACAAATCGACCCGGCCTAATGTTTATATATAATTATCAGAGAAGGCAAATTAACTTTTTTCTTTTGTTGTTTTTTTTCAATTTTTTGGATTTTCCGATTTTGATCTTCAAAAAATGTGTTTTCATAAGGTTTTAGGATTATAGCTTTTTACGATTTTCTGACTTAAAATATTTTTTTTACTCATAAATATAATTAGTGCGAATAACTTTTCTATAAAGTTTCACTTTACCCATAGATATTTCCAAATTAATTTGATATTCATAACTATTGTTAAACCCTAAACGTTGATTAATGTGAGATATGTTCGCAGGTCTTAATATGTTAACTTTGAACTTGGTTTTAAGTGCAACTTTTGTAAATTTTTATTTTTTTTTTTTTTTACAAAATTTATTTGCTTTAAGTA
Source organism: Delia radicum (assembly GCA_021234595.1). Taxonomy (NCBI): domain Eukaryota; kingdom Metazoa; phylum Arthropoda; class Insecta; order Diptera; family Anthomyiidae; genus Delia; species Delia radicum. The sequence goes on from CM037851.1 coordinate 103,086,370, forward strand.
CATTGATATATTTTGCTTTTCTGATATTTATATACAAATGTTAAAGTTTTTTTTTGTTAATTTCTACCATATATGTTTATATATAATTATATATGAAAGTGATATAACTTTTCTTTTAAATTTTAACACATACATTTATAGAGAATTGTATGTGATGCCATATATAATTATATATAAAGGTGATAGAACTTGTTTCAATTTATTGTATCATATATACCTATATATAATTATACATTGAATTATATATGATCTCATATTTAGCTTATCAAGTATATATGAAGAGATGAAAAATATCAACTTATACATAACATAGGATATAATGATATAACATGATATATAGCGCTATATTAAAAATTTTCGTAGAAATAAGTATGAGATGTAAATATAAATCGTTACATATGGCCACATATAAAATTATATACAATTACATCAAATTATATCACTAAAGCGTGATATAATTTATATATATACTTTTTTCGTCGGGATATTGCTGTACAAAAAAGACGTAAAAACCACAAATATTGAATTTAAACATCAAATTAGATAATTTTGGGTTTAAAAACAACTGAAAGTTTTTATATATTTAAACTGTCATTCAAATAATTGTATAATCTAAATGTAGAAGTAATTTCCTTATAAATAATTGTTGTAATGCAGAAATTCTAACTTTAAATTCGGACTCAGGTAGAAAAAAATTACAATTACATGCAAGAAATGCAATTACTAATTAAATGTAATTGTAATTAAAAATTTTGAATTACAATTACATATAATTAGTAATTGTAATTTTAGTAAAATAATTGTAATTAATTACATTTTGAATCATTCAGATATTATTTACATTAGATGCTGATTTAAATGGCGCAACCAGTTTTTTCACTTATGGGCTAGATTTTTCCAAAAATAGCAATAAAGATGTATGTTTTGCACATAGTTTTATAAACATAAAATTTTAAAAATAAAATATTTTATCTTAGTTTTTTATGGCATAATACAGAACAATATAATTTACAAATTTACACAACGTAACACGAAAATAAAGTTTGCCATAAATAACACATTTTCACACTAAAATATTTATTTTTGAAAAATGTGAAAAAGCTTTGAATATTTTGCGTTTGCTATTGCACGAATTGAAATTGTATTTGAATTTAAAAGCTAATACACTGCGTTAGAGAACTATAATTATAAATGATTTTTGCAATTTTTTCTAATATTACAAAGATTTTTTTAAAACTTATAACTGTTATTAAGAGTGTCATAACTTATATCTTATTATGTAAAGATTAAGAGATTACTTAAAAATTATGTAATAATATGCTGTTAGTTTATCATAACAATACTTACACTCATACAAGGTGACGCAAAAATAACCTTCCGATGTTTTTTGGCTGTAATTAAAAAAAAAAAAATGAAAAACTTTGATTCTTCTTGTGGATTATTTTTATTTGGTATTTTAATTTTTTTACATCAAGTCGAGAATATGATGTCATGTAAATGGCCGCCGCCACAGTTGATTGTCATTTCAGCGATAGGTCCTCACATTCTTGACGGATATTGTCTTTAAGAGCTGCAAGAGTCTGAGGCTTGTTGACATAAACCCGCGACTTCAAAAAGCCCCACAAAAAGAAGTCAGGCGATCTTGCTGGCCAGTGCAAATCGTCAAAACGGGAGATTAGGCGCCCGGGAAATGCATCCTTCAGCATATCGGTTGTGGCACGTGCAGTGTGTGCCGTTGCACCGTCCTGTTGGAACCACATGTTTTCCAATCCCAATTCATCAAGTTGCGGCAAAAAGAACTCGTTGATCATTGCTCTGTAGCGCTCACCATTCACAGTAACAGTTTGGCCCGCGACGTCTTCGAAGAAAAAAGGTCCGATGACTCCTCCAGCGAAAACAGCACACCATACAGTGACTTTGAGCGGGTGTAATGGCTCTTCGTGGGTTACACGCGGATTTTCAGTGCCCCAGAAGCGTAAATTTTGCTTATTTACGTACCCGCTAAGATGGAAATGGGCCTCATCACTCATGATTATTTTTGATGAAAAATCATCTTCCTCTTGGTGGTGATTAAGGATGGCTTGAGCGTATGTTACACGCGATTGGCGGTCAGCAGCTAACAGCTGATGCACCGTCTGGACTTTGTATGGAAACATCTTCAAATCTTGTACCAAAATTCGCTGTAAAGACCGTCGACTGATACCCATTTGCGTGGCACATCGTCTGGTCGATGTCGACGGCGCTTCCATGACATCCTCGGCTACAGCAGCAATATTCTCTGCAGAACGGCTACTCCGGGGTCTGCCACGCCTGGCAGCATCTCGTGTTGTGCCAGTCTCTTCGAGGCGAGCGGCTAAACGTCGCAGTGCTTCACCAGTAGGCGTTGGACGGCCAGGAAATCTGCGACGAAATTCACGTTGTGCCAAAGTCACCGACCGATTATTGGTCAAATAAATAGTCACCAATATTCCGCGTTCTGGAGCAGTGTAGCGTAACATTGTTTATTGACGTGTATTTCGCATGTGTTTACTACACAAATGTCAAAACAGAACTGACATTAGGGGCCAATCGCAAAATTTATAGCCTTTTCTGATAGGAGGATTACTTTTGCGCCACCTTGTAGAAAAACACCTGTAAAATAGCAGAAAAAGCTACTAAAAATTTGTTAAAAATGACAATGCAGACAAATCTTCTAAAATGAAAATTATTTAAGTTCGAGGCCATACTCTATATTTCTTTATTAGGATATTGTCCTAACAAATAACACAAGGCAACAATTTTGAAAAAATTTTAGGGGCTTTGAAAACCACTATACAATTTTGATGTATTGTGGTCCCAGTAGTACAAATATGGTTCAATTTTGAAATTCTATGGAGAGGTTTTTTTTTTTAAAAATTTTTAAGTAAAATTATAAATTTTTTTAGACGTTTCTCCACATAATTAATGATAACTAAAAAAAAATAGTCCGATATTATTCAAATAAATTTAGAAAAACTGAAATTTACATAGCCTTTAATCCGTTAATATATTGCGTTTCAATCGGCTCAGTAGTTTCGGACTTATAATAAAAAATTGAGGGCAAAAATATTTTATTTACGTGAAAATAGCAAATTTTTTTGTTTTAAAAAAATCGGCAAAAATCGTTCAGATTTATTGCTTTATCGCAAAGCCACATGTAATAGGAACAAAATGAGATATCGATCATAAAAATCGATTGATTTTTTTTGAATTTATTCACAATTAAGTGAATTCGCTCATTTTCACCAAATTTTAGTTTTTTGTCTGATATACATAAAATTGAGTAGTTAATGTTCTTCTTTCGATTGATTGAATTTTGAAAACATTTTCCCCATGCTATGTACAAATTTTCACATCAAAAATGCATTACATAGTAACATTCGTGTATTTTTTGGCAAAACCCTACCTAGAATATACTGATTCTATTCTTCGGAAAGACATTTGTGTTGGATGAGCTTAAATGTAAATAAATAAATAAATTAAATAGTAGAAAATTTATATTTTATTATTCACATTTATTATAATAAATAAAACAAGAAAATAAATAAATAAATATGTATTATAAACTACAAACTCTGAAATTTTCTTTTAGTCGATTTTCTACTATTGTTGAATAACGAAGTGTTACTCTGAATACTCCAGCAAAAATCAGCCATCATGTGTGCATCCCAGCGACCCTGGTATCGTTCCTCCATTGTCCGGATATCTTGGTGGAATCGTTCGCCCTGTTCTTCACTCAAGTCTCCTAGATTTTCAGGAAAACGATCTAAGTGACTGTGCAGGTAGTGTACTTTGATGCTCATGTTGCATCCAAGATTCTGGAAGTGAGTTAACATCTCTTCAACGTGCGCAACGTAATCATCACCCTTGTTATTTCCTAAGAAATTTTGAATAACCCATACAAACGAATCCCATGCATTCTTCTCAATTTCTGACATTGAACTGCCAAATTCAGTATCGTTCACCAATTTGCGAATTTGTGGGCCATCAAATATGCCTGCTTTCAGATTTTCCATACTTAGATTGGGAAACTTCCTTGAAATATACTGGAAACATTCACTATCTTTGTTAAGTGCTTTAACATATTGTTTCATCAGACCAAGTTTAATGTGAAGAGGGGGTAATATGATGCGATCTCGGGGCACTAGAGCCACATTTATAACATTTGGCGTACCTGGAACTAGTGTTTCCCTAGAAGGCCATTGTTTTCTCTTCCAATGTTCTGTTTTAGCTCTGCTGTCCCATAAACATATAAAACAAGGATATTTTGTAAAGCCGCTTTGTTGGCCTAAGAGGAAATTTACCATCTTAAGATCAACACAAATTACCCACTTATGTTCATCATACTTTATCTTCTTCATGACCAATGCAATTACAGAGTATTCTTCTTTTACTTTGGTTGAATGTGCGATCGGCAAGGAGTGAAATTTATTTCCATTATGCAAAAGGACACACTTCAAGCTGCGTTTTGATGAGTCGATAAATAAACGCCATTCGTTTGAATCATATCTCTGTAAGCCCATGGCAGTCATCAAACCAGAAATATCTGTGCAGTACACAAAGTCATCCTCTTCAGCAAAATAATGAAGTAAGTCTTTTTCTCGAGTACGGTAATACGAAACTTTAGTTTCTTTAGTTATGAGACCTGTTTCTTTCATCCGGGACGCAAGTAATTCAGAAAATATTTTTTTGACAATCCAAGGTCTCTAATTACATCATTAAGCTGATCTTGATTCAATGGTCTCGGCGAGAAATGTTTGTGTGGGATGAACTCGTCATTTTCAGCTGTAGATGGCAGTGCTGGATCTGACATATCTGATTGGTAAGACATAGTTGAGGTTGAGTGTCCTGGTGAAGATGAAAGCACATGACTACAGCTTGCACCCCGATCTTGAGCATATTCTATTTCTTGTGAATGTAGAACTGCAAGTGTAAACCCATCAGCAGACCTCGTGGGGTAAGACCATCGCATATGTTTTCCAAAACTGCTTTTTGTACTTAAACAAAAATAACACTCGGATGCGTGGTTCGCTGTTTCTCTCCATAGCATAGGCTTCAAAATTTCCAAGTGTCGTCTGTAAAATGAAAAAAAAAATTGAAATCAGGAATATGAAGAATTCAAATTTTAATTAAGAAATATTGTAATTATAAAATATTCCAAATCTATTAATTTATACTTACTTTACGTTAGAAGACTTCATAGATAAATTCAATCGACATGGAATGCATATAGTACTCGGTGTCCAATGCTGGTTCAAATTGTGCGGATAGATATTATAGCAATCTTGATATGACTTTTGCAATGAAGTTAAGAAGCACTTCCGTCTTTTCCCGGTGATATATTGGCCGCACACATAACAAAATAAATCTGGATCGTTTTTACATAAAAATGTTCTGGCTTTCTGGCTCATTTTTATTAATATTTGAAAATTGTTTTTAACTTCTAAGCTGTATGACTCTAATTTTTGTGTAGGTATTAAATGATGTTTGCGTTATCGCAAACACTTCTTGAATGAAATAAAAAGGGTCAAGGAGATCTTATAAATACTGATACTATAATTTGGGATAACCCTTTTTTTTATTATTCCCAAGAATCCTAAAAAACGTTAAGGACTTTTATGAAAAAAAAAAAAATCATCCGTTACAGGTAGCTAACGGAAAATAAGAGCACTTCAGTGTACACGCACATTTATGAGCGTTTTATTACTATCCTACCGCAATCGTAAAAATTAAACAATCTTTTGTTTATTACTTATTTTTTTTTAATTATTAGAATCATAAAAATGTCATAGAGGTTTTTCCCAAAGGGGTTTTGCCAAAATGCGTGTCGTAAAATGCACCTGAGTTTTTATGTTCTGCATTTTCATTATATAGTAGGTACAATTTTCTACAGTGCTTGTAAATATGCGATACCTTCAATTAATTGTAAATAAAAATGTAAAGCATGCATCGATTTTTATGATCCATATCTAGTTTAATTCGCATGATATGTAGCTTTACTACAAAAAAATAAAAAGTAATATTTTTTGCAGTTTTCGATTTTTTCCAGATTTTTGTTTTTAATTTTTTTTTTTTTTAGCATTTTTTTTTTTTTTTTGCTAACAATTTGTTTCATAACTTTGAAACTATTGATCGCATTAAAAAATTTGTACACGTTCTTTAAAGATATTGTAAACCTTAATTTTTGTAAATTTAATTTGACAAAATCGGACTAGTTGTTTTTGAGTTATGACAACATAAGTGGAGAAATGTCTCAAAATATTGTCAATTTTACTTAAAAAATTTAAAAAAAAAAAATTATCCATAGAATTGAAAAATTTTACCATTTTTGTACTTAGGCAGCCATGATGCATCAAATCTATATAGTGGTTAGTCAAGCCTTTTTTGCTGTTGACCTGTGTAATCTATAGAGTTTTTGTTTTCAAATTTATTAATTGACCCTTTCAGGAATGTGTTGATATTTTTAGGATAATATCCTAATAAAGAAATAGGACAATATAATTTTCATTGCACAATTAACGGTCGAAAAACCATAATTTTTTATTTTTAATAAAAATTATATCAAAAAACGTGTATTGAATATTTATCAAATGTAAGACATACACACAAAAAACAAGTTTTCAATTTATTTTTTAATCAGTGGTGATAATCTTTAACTTCGAGCTCATATATATAGTATTTCTCATGTAGTGAGTAAACTAGTTTATATGAATACTTGATGTTTTGCATGGGATTGTTACCTCTTCCAAAACGTGTTCTGATGATGGGAACCTAGAAAATTCCCGAAATAGATCTATCAACACATTCCTAAAAGTGGGCAATTAATAAATTTGAAAACAAAAACTCTATAGATTATTTATTAGGACAATATCATAATAAAGAAATATAGAGTATGGCCTCGAACTTGAATAATTTTCATTTTCATTAAATCTGATAACTTTACAAAATGTTAGTTATATTTGATGTAAATTTTAGTTAACTGCAAAATACCATTTTGCTGTGTAAAATTAGCAAAAACTTATACTAACTATTTGTAGATTCAAAATAGCAAACAAAAACTGTTTGCTATATTTATCTCAAATTTAGTAGAATGGACAATACAGTTGATTTTGCTAAAATCAACAGAAATTTTTGCTAACAAATTGCAGATTGCAGATTTCATAAGGTCAGATTTTTATTCACATTAAAAAAGAAACTAAAAAAAAAACTTTAAAAATGTGAGATTTTATTCGTTCGGTTTGAGATCATGACAAATTTTTCTCTACATTAACAGAAAAATTATAATTTTTATATGATAATTTACTTTGACTATTAGAAAAAAACCCAGAAAAAGTTATTAGACACTAGCATGATGGTTATTTGGTCTACTAGTATTAATTAAATATTTTTGCTGAACTTAGCAGATTATTTTGTTACTTTGAATTAACTAAACTTTAGCTCAAATATAACTAAATATTAGCAAATTTAACATATTTATTTTTGCTATTCTAATATTACAAATATTTAGTCAAAAAATCTGCTAATTTTAGCAGTTTAACTAATTTTAAGTAACTTTTTTGTTATTTTTTACAGGTTCATTTCTATGAGTGTACATATAACGGTAAACAAAGAAGAAAAGCAAATAAGGAAAAATTGAAGAATTATTTTTATTTTTATGCAATTTTAATCAATTTGCAATAAAATGCAGCGTTTTTCATATCCAAGTGATTTTGAAAACTGAAAAATTTTAGCTTATTTAAAAGAAAAAAATAAAACCGTTCACATGTGGTTGTCACAAATTTTGCAAATAGTTCGAGTGCTTATGGTAAAAACAAAACAGGAGGCCCAAAAAAGAAGATTTCTGATCGGGACCGGTGTGACTGTGACAGCAACACAATAAATTTAATAAATGCGTCCAAATCAACCATAATTAGTCTCTTAAAGGATTCCCAGAGAATTACTCTCCAAAAGCTGATGTCTGTGTCAATACTATTACCCCGCCACAAAACTTTTCGACTTGAATTCGCTAAAAGGAATTTACAATCCAGAACAAAACTCCATTCAAAATATTTGAGTAGTATTACCTTGTCGAGTTCGGTTTTCATCTAAAGGAAGCAGTTATTATTGCGTGGAGATCTATAACGGAAGAAATTCTAATGAATCTGGTAGATCGAATTTGCGAGTTGATTATAAAAAGGAGGCCTGACGCCTTATTTATGCATGATTTATATTTACATAAGTTATTTGTATAGATTAGGTTAAGTATTATACTCAGGATTGTATTGCTATGTAATACGTTTTTTGGCTTTAATGGCTTTGTATTACAATATGGATTAATAAATAAATAAAATAAATAAATAAAATAAAACTGCAGCTTTATAATAATATTCTTAAAGTTTTGTAAATTTTGATATATTAAGTTAAGCGTATTTATAGTTATTATTATATTTATAGTTAGAGAAACACTAATTGAATTTGTTATTAATTTTTAAATAGTAAAATAAAAATAAATTAATTGTTTTCTTTGTTAAATATTATTGATTTTCCATTGTACTGTTTTTAACTTACGAAATTTTGTGAAATTAATGTGTAATTATAGTTTTGCAACGCAGTGTATGTAATCATTAATGAAATTTTAAGGTATACTGAATATTAAGGTCGACTAAGTCCATGTTTCTCTATTTTGAAATGTTATTGTTCTGGGTTACGTCACAAATAACTGTCCTTGGTATTTGGTCTATGATTATTAAGAACTTTCTTAACATTCGGGTATCAAATTTGGTTAATAAATGTGCAGCATAAACAAGTAAATACACGATTTGTCTCAGTTTTTACTATATTTCACTAGTTATGCTCAATTTATTATCCCATTTCGCAATCGATCAAAGCATTTGTGCATTATCAAAAAGACAAATCTGAACTGTTATTTCAAGTTAAATAGATCGCCTGGAAAATATAAATTTCGAATGCAACTTAAAAAAATATATTTGGGAATATCTTCGGCAAAAAATTAAAATTTTGCAAAACTCTTCAAAATGTTTTATTTTCTTAACTATTCTTAACCGAAAAATTATACTTTTCGAAAAAATCTAGACTTTTGACTTTCTTTTTACCCATCTCAATTTTCGATACGATAGTACAAACACATACAACATTTATCACACCCCTTGTGAACAACCGAATTGTCATTTTTATTATTAAATGTTGTTATATGTAATTTATAATTATAGTAATTGAATACATATTTAAAATAAATTTATTTTTAATGTAATAATTACTTTGTTCTCAGTATTACTTCCTAAAATCAATTCCTTTTTTCAGTTCCTTTTTTCAATTAAACCGCTAAAATTAAAGAAAATCACCAATATTAAAAAAATGTCCGTTGATATTTTCAGTTCTAGCGCTTTTTAATTTTGGCGGCTTTTTTTCAATTTTTAGAATTTTTCCAATTTCTTTTTTTAAATTTTAGCGATTATTTAGGCTATTTTTTAAATTTTTTAAATTTTAGCGTTTTTTAATTTTTTAACCACATTATTAAATTATTTTTTTTAACAATTTTTTCAACTTTGTTAATGATTTTTTCAAATTGAGCTTTTTTTTTAATTTTGACGGTATTTTTACAGATTTTAGGATTTTTTTTACAATAATGGTAATTTTTTTTAATTTAGTAATTTTTTTAGTTTTTGGCGATTTTTCTTAATTTTAATTTTTTTTTAATTATAGCGGTTTTCCCTAATTTTTGTAGATTTTTTGCACTTTCTAATTAAAGTTTTCATAGTAAATTAATATTCAATTGCTGTAAAAACAATATTCAATTAAATTTTTGATGTATATGACTAAAACTTTAATTGAAATACAATCAATTAAATAGTTACAATTTATTTTAATTGATACTACAATTTAATTAATAGGACCGAATTTAATTAAACTTTTAATTGAATCAACAAATATTTTAATTTAAACTAGATTTTAGTTTTTTTCTGTGTTGTTACACCGACATGCAAAATTTTACGGACCAAAGTGGTATTTCAACTTTACTTTTCCAATGGGCATTCAATATTACTGGCGCAAAATTCAGGATTGATGCAAAATTCGGGAAACCAGATTTAATTACACCTGATTATTTTCTATGAGGTTATCTCAAACAAAGAGTGTATGTGAACAATCCTCAAACTATAGAGCAACTAAAGCAAAACATCGAAGCTTAGATAATGTTATGTAAAAGATACGTTTAAGAGCCCAATTTTGCATTTATAAAAATGGTAGGCATAATTGAAATTTAAATCATGCAAAGTTAATATTATATTTTAAATAAAATAACAAATAACAATAAACAAAAAAGTTATTAAATTTTTACACGCAAGCGTGACTTTTGGCACACCCTGTATACTCATACGTAATTTAATATGAATCCTAATATAGTTTTATCCGAGAAACTGTCCCTATAATTATATAAGTTTGCTCTACTTTAGTAATTTGTTACTTTGGTAATTTGTTACTATCAGAATAAATTACATCTGAATAATGGCGCGATACAATTTAATCTGATTTTATATAATGGTATAAAATTATATTTAAACTGATACAAACATATATAAAATCAGTTATAGTTGTATTCAGCTTTTTGCTTTAAAAATTTCGTTGATATCCGAAATATTTGCAGAAATAATTACCTGAACACACCGGCTTTGTCACTTGCAAAACTTTACGACTTTATAATTTGGAAAAAATTGCCTTTCATTTGGAAATTTTTTGTTATTCCTAAAATTTTCTTGAAATTACGAAAAAAATAATTTGTTTGGGAAAAAATACTTTGAATAAGCTAAATTTTTTTACATTGAAAAAATCTGAAACTTAAGTAAAAACTCAAAAATGTTACAAAAGAAACAAGTTCGTATTTTTAAACAGAAACTAATAATTTATGAACCAGAATTAAATCAATATGCGTATTCAAAAGACAAAGGCCGGGGGGAAATTTTTCTAAGTCGTATAAAATTATACACAAAATGAGATACGTAATTGTGTAATGTTTTGGTGTACTACATAATTATACTCAAAATATGATGAACAATGTTTTTAGCGTAATTTTTTATGGCGTAATATATATAATTTTATCCAGAATTATATTGTGTTTTTTAAAATATGATATATGAATATGGGGCGTTTCATCTCATGTGGCCCAACTTTTGAAATCGATGTCTTCCGATCGGGATAAAATTTGCAGTAGTTTAGACAAAATTTATCAACAAGATCGGTCCAGAACTCTCTGAGTTAGAGGGGGTCAAAATTTTACATTTTGGCCAAAGAGGTGTTTTTACTCTTCCATGTAACTTATTACCTATTGTTCTTAGCAAAATTTGTCCTAAATAGTTTAGATAGTAGTTTTAATTCAATCTTTCGAAAAAAAAAAATATTAAGAAAAACTATTTTTTTTTTCAAAATCAAAAACTCTTTTGACTTTTTTTTCAAAATATGCCCAAAGAGAAATACAACACGTCACAGAGTAGAGCTGAAAGAATTCAACTTCTCACGCTTGCTCCATCGACATGGAGTTGTGCAAATATAATGACTGAGTTTGGATTCTGAGCATGGGATTTTAAGATTTTAGAAACAAATAGCAAAAATTCAAAATAGTGCATTTGCTAAAAATTGAAAAACCTTTGTCGTGAGTTACAAAACATTTATTTTTATAGATATATCACTAGCATCCCACTAAGCGACCAAAAATCTCTTAAAGGAAAAGACCTAAGCTTGCTTTTGAGCAAAAAAAAACATGGGCATATTTTGAAAAAAAAAAATAAAAAAGTTTTTGATTTTGAAAAACAATAGTCAAAAAATTTAAATCATTATTAATTGGATTAATTTTTTTTTTATTCTAAAAAAAAAATTTTTCGACAAAGTTAATTTTATATATGAATTTACATAATTATGCTCGCTAAAATACACTGGCAGATAAAAACATATAAGTGTATATAAAATAATGTAATGTAATCATAAAAGACAAATTTGCCATTTTATGACATTTTCTGGCACTTGATCTCGGTTACTAAAAACCATAAATATATAAAAAAAAAATAGTTTTAAATAAATCTGTAAACAAAACCAATATTTCGAACTTTTTTTTTGTTATTGATACAATTTTTCGATGATTTTTTTAGTGTTGAAGTTTTAATTTTGGTATCTGTTGTCTTCTCTGATTATTATATTAAAAAAAAATGTACTTTTTCGAGCCCCACGGTACAAATATTTTCTATATAGAAAATTTATCCGATCAATATTAAACTTTAAGGAAATATTGTCCAACAAAGAATTTTACTTTTCTTTCCCTAAGAAATATATATTTTCAATAAGTGGTGACATAAACTCTTAGCTTTGCACAACTTATTATTTGGCGTCTAAAGTGATTATTTTTGTTTGGCGAGGTCGTGTTTGTAAGCAGTCCCTCCTGCCAGATCGCTTACAAATAATAAGTGGATACAGACTTGGTTACTAAAAGTTAAAAAAAAAGTAGTTACAAAAGTGACCGAAAAAGGTTAAAAAATAAGTAGGAGCCCTATTCATACTGAATATTAAAACAGATTTACGAATTAAAAGATTTATACGAATCGTGTTAAGCGGTAGCCTCCCAGGTCAAATTTTAAATGTGTTTTTTGTTTAGATCCAATGTGACCACAAATAACAAACCATTGTTGACAAATTGAAGATGTTTAATGGCTTTTTTGTAGATGCCGGCTTTTTTGAAATTGAACGTATAAAAGGATAATTCTGGTATACTCAAGACTTTCATTTGAGGTATCACATTATTGTTAATGGTCAAATTCGGACTAACTCCCTTTTTTTAGTTTCATGGTTAATATATTTAAATTAACAATATTTTAAATCAAACTGCTAGTTTTAGGACTCATAATAAAAATTGAAATACAAAACATTTCATATATAAAAATAAATAAAATACACATAAAATTTAAATTCGTAATAAGTGTTTATTTAACACATTATGGGTAAGTCATTATTTTTTATTTTATTTACAAATAATCACTACAATTAAGAAATCCATATTTTAAAATAATGCAGAAGGTAATGTTATATCATTACATGGTCACATGGTAATGCAAACAGTAATGAGATGGCATTACCAATGTTTTGCTGGAAATAAATATTTGTATATAATTGTATGTAGTTTTGTGTTGTTATATTTATCATTAGATTATTTTATATATAACTATATATACAATATATAGTTATACATAATAAGTTATATTAAGTATAATTGTATTGTATATAAGACAATATAACTAATTATTTATAACTATATATACAATATATAGTTATATGTGCGTTCGTATATATTTCATCATAAATGTACAGATAATTATATACATTTTCATGTAAACCAATTTTACAAATGTATTTTTTTATAATTTTTTATACTGCCATACAAAATTATATTGAAATATACGAGGTCCAATGCTTTGGATATTTTTAAATTAAATTCAGATACGAATATATATGGTCCACTACTAAGCCACATTTAATTATATGTGGTAACATATGAACCATATTTGCTAAGTGATTTTAGATATAATTATATCTGTGTCATTTTAGCAAAATCGCTCAAGTCGAAATTTGGAGTTTTGAGATATTACGAATTTTATCTAAATTTTTTTCTGTTTGAGTTTTGTAAAAATAAAATTATGTAACGTATAATAATTAACGTTAATAAAATTATGATAGACAAGCGCGATATCCAAAGCAAAGATAAATTAAGAAATTTTGATGTTTTGCACTTAATTGATTAGTTAAAATTTAGTTCCTTAATTTATTATAGCTTAAGTAGCTTAAGCTATAATAATGAAACAAGACCACCAAATTTTTTGTTTTTTTTATTGAGCATAAACTAAATTTTAAAACTTTTTTTAACAAAAAAATTCAACAAAAAAAGCTTATGTACAAACAAATTTTGATAATATACCTTAATTTCATTTAAGCACATAATCTATTACAATTTTGTTTATACATTTTAAGGTATACGGATTTTCGAAATCTGTATTGGGCGCATATATTCCTTCTATTGAGGACATTAATAATTAACAATAAAATCGATTTACGCTTAAGTAGTCTTAAGCGATGTTGTTATAATGACACATTTATTATTTGCGGAGTTGTGATTACTAAGATCGTTAAATTAACAAATTTTGATTCTTGTAGAATTTTCTCAAAAATTTTCCCAAAATTTATGAAAAGCTTCATACTTTTTATGAAACTAGTTACTTAATGAAACTTTTTAACACAAATTAATGAATGAATGATTTCTTTTTTATTACTCACAATCAAAAAGCATTTTTTGCGGAAAAAAATTGTCCAAAAATTTTCGCCTTATGACAACCCAGTTCAAAGTTATTAACTTTTCAAAATATTGTCTTTACCAAAATGCAATATTTTATTTTTTTTTTATCAACTTTTTAACAGGCCACGATATATTAAAAATGTTTGTGGCATTTTTCTTAGCTCAAAATACTTTTCATTGGGTGTGGTATTTATTATTTTTTACAAATTTGATACCTTAATAACTTTTTAGCGTTTCGCGATGTGTCAAAAATTTTTGTAGCATTATTTTCAGTTGGTAATGCATTTTTATTGTGTGTGATTAAGAACATTATTTTTAAAAGTTTTTGAAAAAACTGAGTTTGCCGTAAACTCTAGTGCTCTTTAAAAACCGGGGAAAAAGTTTTGTTTCAATAATATTTGGCGTATAATCGAATTTTAGGTAGTAAAATTGATCCTAAATTAGAGCTTTTGGCAAACGCACGCCAATTTAAGGAGTTGAAATTTAAAAAAATAATAACGTCATTTTTGGGTTGATGCAAAAACCGTTAAAAAGGTGATGATATATATCCTCAAATTTTTGTGACGAACTCATGCCCAGCCCGAACCTCTGAAGATAGGAACTTGAAATTTGGCATGTACGCTCTTCTAATGGCATAGGCGCGCGATAAGATGGAGGCGCATTAAAGGGAAAGTCTCCCCCTTAGTGTCCTGCCTAAACATCTTCGACTAGAAAGCTGAAATTTGGAACATTCATATGTGTTCCCTAAATATGACGTAACTGAATGATATGCCACTTTTTGAAATTTTTACCAGGGGCGTGGTAAAGGAGGGGAGAAAAGTCTCTTCCTTGGCGTCCTGCCCAAACTCCTTTGACTAGAAAGCTGATATTTGGTAAATGCGCTCTCTTAAATAATACCTAACTGACTGTATGCCACTTTTTGCAATTTTGAACAGGGGCGTGTTAAAAATGGGTAAAAGTCCTGGCCAAACCGTTGAAGCTATGAACTTTAAATTTGGTTACTTATACCGAAAAGTCTTATGCTTAGGCAGTACTTTTGGAAATATCAACGAGGAGGGCATGACATGTACAAGTCTCCCCTAACCGCTAAAGCTAGGAATTTGAAATTTGACAAGTGTGTTAATAATCCAACGTAGACATGCGGATGGGATTTTTAAAAATTCCTACGGGAAGTCACCCTCATTGGCGGCCTGGCCAAACCAATAAAGCCAGGAACTTGAAATTCGGAATCTGAGTTCCTAATCCCATGTAGACCTCCATTTAGGCGGGATTTTTTAAAATTCCACCCGAAGGGACAAGAATTGGGGACATCTTCCCCTTGTCGGCCTGGCCAAACAACTAAAGCGATGAACTTGAAATTTGGCCTGTGGGTTCCTTATTCCGGATAGACATTTGCCCCTTGACGTCCAGGCCAAAATTCTGAAAATAAACGCTTGAAATTCGGTATGTAGTTTACTACGGCACGGGATTTCTGAATGGTAATATGGGGGCAACAAAAAGAGAAAGTCTAATTTTTCCATATTATTAAATGCATCAGAATTTTATGAAGCAAAATTGGCAAAATACTTTTTTGGAGCATGTATAAATGCCCTTTGTGAATATTAACAATGTCCGTGTAAAGCCTTATTATTTAAACTATTTTGACAGCCCAGTAAAAATAGAATTAAAACTGTAGATTTACTTTTTGGATTAAACTTTGTTGAATTGCACAAAATATGTGTTTAAGTCACCAAAACTAATATTAAGCCAAAAAACAAAAAAAAAATTAATATTAGGTCAGAGCACTAAACGCTCCGTCTAAAGCGTATTGCATAGTGCATATGGTATAAGAAAGCAGTTTTCTACATCACTGTCAGCAATTGCAGAAAACAATTTCACATAGATGCAATAAAACAATAGAAAACTTAACAAATATTACAGTACTCTCAGAAATATATATGATTATTCTTCTCTAACTCGCATCTCACAATTTTATTCAAGTTATAAATATTTTTTTTTTTTTGTTAATTCTACGTATTAAAAAATTTTATTTTGAGTACAACACAGTTAATCTGGCAGCACTGTTGCAAACATACCGTTATTCTCATTTAAGAATATTATATCTGGCAGTAATTTTGCCAGCAAAGACATACACCATGAGTTGGTCTATAACTTATGTTCGAAAACACCAATAAATGAATTAATGGAATCACAATACACTGCTTATGTTCCACATTCATTTTTGGATGTTATTATAGTTTTGGATTCCATTTTATGGTGCTGGTTCTCAAACTTTGGGTATGTATGGTTGCTGTATTCAATTATTAGCGTTTGTACTAGCTGTGTTAGCAAAAACAACCACCACCTAAATTAATTCTTTCGAATCATCCTACCGGTTGTATCAGTGCTGGCAGTAGTTACAATAATTAATTGTGCTGCCACAAATGTGGTAGCTCATGACCCCATTACACAATATGACATCCCATAACAAGCGCATAATAACAAATCGACCCATATCTGTTTGTAATGTAAACAAAAATACATCAGTTTTCAATTTAATTTCTAAATCCAAAAATGATTTAGAAATGACCTAAAAATCTAAATATATTGAAATATTTTGCAAACAATAAAAAATTTAAACAAAAATGTTCTTTTCCTAGATATATATAAAATATTAAACATTTCTTAAATATACGAGTATATAGTCTGAATGTTTTAGACAAACTTTTATAAGTCTATTTTTCTTATCTGACTTTACGCTCGAATTACTACTTCTGTTGTTTTGCAAAAATGGCTTCTGAAAATTAGATGTAACGGGAAATCCCAAAAAGTTCATCGAAATATTGGTAAAATTCCCAATATTTCATGAAATCATCAAATTTCTCCTATAACGAAGTCGAAATTTCTTTATCAGGCAAAACTGAGCTTCGCATGTGTTTTTGTAAGAACACCACACAGTGTTTTAACCCATAGGGAAAAAAATACAGTGTCTTCGTATTCGCCGAAAATCTTCAGAGAACCAATGTAAAAGGTGTTCAAGATATATCCAAATTATAATTTTTGAAGGAAAAAGATTAACGCTTTACCCGTATTGTTTTATTTACTTGATGAGAAGTGAAAAGAAAAAAAAAAAATTGGAAGATTCGAACTAGTTGAAATCAAAAATAAAACAGTTGTAACTAATACATTAAAAATGTTTAACTAATCACATTATAATTTACGATAAAAGGTCGAAAAATAAACTTATGGTTTTAAATTTTTAAAATTTAAAAATAAAACATTGTAAGGATAATTATATCTTTTATTCAAAACGAACGAAAGTATAGAACGTTTGCATATCTTTGCAACTATTTTGTAAAAAAAACTTTTATATTTTTGACAAAATGAAAAAAATTTGTAACGTTGTTATGAAAAAGGATATATGAGAGCTATACGAGTCCTTGCTGCTATCAAAATATAAATATCTAGAACAATAAACAATTTTTACGACATATTCAGGATGTATGGGTAGTGTGCGTATCCTTGAGCCGATTTTCTTAAAAATTCAGTTTTTTCTTATTTTGACAAACAAACGCGTTATAATTTCCATGCAACTTCTTAAATGGAGACAAAACACTGTGCAGCGGTCTCGATTAACCAAACTATCAGTAAAGTCGACATAGACATCTACTTTTACTAATCTATTGTACATATTAAATTATTTTGTGTACTAAATTTCTCAAATTTAAGCAGGATTTGTCCTAAAAATTATCATGGCCGCTCGTAATGTGCTGAGTTGTAAAAGTATTGAGTAGGGCAAGGATACGAATCATCAAATTTAATCGAATCATCAAAATTAGAATAAAATGGCATCGATTTGCATATTGTTTCAAAAATGCATGTTTCAGTACACTCAAAAAAATAAGTTAGTAGAAAAGTTAGTAAAACGTCTTGTAAATCAGGTATACTATTTTTTAGCAAATTTTTTGCTAAAATCGTGTTTTCAGCTAAAATTATGTTATACTTATTCAGCACTTAACTGTTTTACACTAATGCTTTACTAATACTATACTAATGTTTTACTAATTAATTTTGCTAAAAAAAATTGTGCTGATTAATAGTGTGGACGACAACCAGATTGAAAGATATACGCAGAATGAAGTAGATGTCGCGACATGGCAAGATGTAGTACAGAAGAGGAAAATGTTACTAAAAAGTACAACTCTAATAAGACATATAAAAAAATCAACCATGGAAGATTTTTGTATCTGTTTTTCATACATAAAACAAAATTGAGGATTAAAACAACTTAAATTTTGCGTTGTCACCGGCTTGTGAAAATAATTGTCTATTAATTAAATAAAATACAAAATAAATATTTATTTATTTAAACTAAATGTTTATAGATTAATAATCAAGTCTGCTCAAATTGCAAACAAACATATACAGACATGTAGACAGAGTAAAGCGAAAGACAAAGACACACATCTTAGGTAGATTTTTATGGTTCCTTTTTCTTATTGCAAAAAAGGGTTGTTTTTTTCGTTTCGTTTCTATAATTATCTTCGGCAGTTGCGTCCTTTAAAAGATAGCATCATTTAGACAACCATTGATGTAAGTAGTTGAAAGAAAATTTTTGTTATGTTATATATATTTATTTCTATACATTTTCAGATATTAAATTAATTCATGTCGTCAATGTGGGAATATGAAAATTTTTATATTTCGTAATCATTGTAAATTATTTTTAAAAGAATCACAAAAATATGTTTTATGATTTTCAGCAAATAAATTAACTAAATTACAATTTTTCTACAAATTTTTTGCGTTTTTTTCAGTCTACTAAAATTCAGTAAAAAATTTATTAATTTTTAGCAAGGCTTTTGTATTTCTAATCCACTAAGTGTTAGCAAAACTTTTGCTGAATCTACTAATTTTGTTGCTAAAAATCAGATCGCTGATTTTCAGCAAAAGATTTTGCTGACATTAGCAATTTTTTTGCAAGCACCCTCCTGACTAAAATTTTGCTGACTCAGCAAAATGTTTTGCTGACTTTACAAAATTTTTTTTTGAGTGTATATTTTGACTTTAGTGCATATATTTAGCATTTGTAATGCATATTTTTTTGCTTTTTACATAGTTCACAAAACAAAAATACAAAACTGCTGAATAGTCATAAGGAAACTTACTATGTATTTTCTAATTAATTGGAAATTAGTTTCAGATCATACCATTTTCTAGCATTTCACAGTTAAAGGGAAAACGAACGAATATCTTTTTAACCACTTTTTTGTAGTTTGAGCAACATTTTTTACAGATTTTTTTCTATTAGTGTAAAAGAAAATTTTGGATTGCATCTGTATCTGGTGTACGCCTTTTGCAACTGCAATTCAGAAAACAATAATTGGAATTTAGAAAATATCAATTGAATTCAGAATTTCTCTTTGAATTTCAGAATTTCCCTTTGAATTTCAGAATTTCCCTTTGAAATTCAGAAAATATCAATTGAAATTCAGATTTTCCATTTTAAAATTATGAAATTATCAATTGAAATACAGAAAACATCATTTGAAATACAGAAAATGTCATTTAAAATTCAGAAAATACTAATTGAATCTCGGAAACACATCAATTGCAATTCAGAATACATCAATTAATATTTAGATATTCAGAAAATATCGTTTGAAATTCAGAAAATATGAAATGTCTTCTGAATTTCAGTTAATGTATTCTGAATTTGAATTCATATTTTCTAAATTACAATTTACGAGTTTCTGAATTTCAATTGACATTTTCTGAATTTCAAATGATGTTTTCTGCCGCCACAAATTGCCTCAGACTTATTTACTTCAATTATGTCAAAAATGTCAAAGCTTTGCTTACTACTATTGAATTTTAAGAAACGTGATTAAAAATATTTATTCGCAATATTTGAAGGTTCTGTGCCAATACTTTTGAACATATTAAACAACGTTAACCCTTGCCGTGCCGCATTTATATCAAAGGAGATACTGCATTAATTTATATATATTTAAACAAAAAAATATTTAAATTCTTTTTTTTACAAATTTGGCTAAAGCCATACTTTCCAAAAACCCAAAAAAACTAAATTAATAGATGAAAAAGCGTTCCAAATTGTGTTATGCATAATAATATTAATTACATCAGAAATATTAAGTTGTAGACAAGGGTGTACTAAATGTTGTATAGTCGTACAGAAAATAGATTTGGTAAAATTGTGTTTTTAACCCTTATGTTTACACCAGGCCCTGTCCAGGCCCTTTTTGTTTTTTGTCGTGTATTTTTTATACTTCCTTAGAAGCTATAGTAATGATAACCCATTCTTTTCTTTTGCTCTAGTCATATCCGTACCACCTGGGCCTGGCCAGACCCGCAACATTTTCTTAATATTTTATCAGGTTTGGCTAAATTTTTTTCGGAAATTTTTAAAAAATTACTTCCAATTTCTAAAACAAAGTAAACGTGGATTTAGGTTTTTTCAACTGAAAAAACTAAGTAGGCTGTGAATCGCTAGAAACATTTATTTGAACTAACAATATGCATGAGGTGCAAAGAAAATAATCAGTTCATATGAAATTGTGATTCGAAATAGTGGTTGTGAATAGTTTGCGTTTTGTTGATATTTTTTAAAAAATGGAAAGAAATAATAAAGGGGATAGAAGAAGTTGACTTGGTCTATCAAACGTATTCACACAAAATCTTTATATTTACTTATACGTTTTCATATAAAGTCGTCTAGTTTTGTACCGGATCTGGCTAGACCCTGGTGTTATGAATGTGACGAATCAACTTGGTGTAAACATAAGGGTTTAATATACAATAATAGATGACAGTACTATACAATATTTGTACCTATGTTTAGTGTACTATATTCAAACTCAGATTGAATTTTCCATCGAATTGGTATTAAATTTCATATATCGAGGGCCTATATTCAAAACCATCTATCTTAAAAAACACAACTTTTCAGGAGGGCCAAAAAACAGTTTTTTCGCGTATTACTTGAGTTATTAAAATTCGGTATTCTACAATATTTTTTAAAGCAACTACTGAATCTGACATTTAATTGGGTTTTAAAATGTTGCATTATTGTGGACTTTATGATAGATAGAGGGTTTTGCTTCTCAAAAATATTCACTGTTTATGTATGAAAATTATCAGATAGAGGATTTTGCATTTAAAAAAAAAAAAATATTTTGATTTCATTTATGCCATTTGTCAGTTTTTAAGGTGATTTATTTAAGATAACGGCAAGTAATACAACATAAGATAAAAAAAATAATAATAAACAATATGAAACAAAAAGTTATGTGCTTTTTTTTAAACCCTCCATCCCATAGTGCAGGAGGGTATATTCACTTTGTCAAATGTTTGTAATTCTTTTAAAAAAATTCTGGGACCCCATAAACTATATATATTCTTGATCAGCATGAATAGAGAAGTCGATATAGCCATGTCCGTCTGTCCGTCTGTCCGTCCGTCTGTCTGTGGAAACACAAAATACTCCTCCAATACAGAAGAGGTACTGCTAATTTTCAGTCAAATTGTTTGTTGATATCATGACCAGTTTTCTAGTGAAAATGATCAAAATCGGTTAACGCGTTCAAAAGTTATGAGTGAAAATGTGGGAATACCTCTAAAATTTTTTTTTTTTTATTTCATCATACATACATACATACGTACATTCAATGCTTATACACAAGAATATACGCAAGCAGGGATGGCTGTCAATATCGCTGAATTACCGTCCCCGATTCTAACACCTTTCAACTGACTATCGTTATCGCTTAAATACCGTTACCGATATTCTTGAAATACCGTTATCCGTAAAATACCGTTACCTTAAAATACCGTTACCGAAATAATCTAACAAGATCTGAACAAAAAAACTTCTGTAAATAGATATATTTTCCCAAAGTGTGATCATAAACTAGACAGTCATTTAAACTCGGGCATAATGCGGTTAAAAATTGTGGTGTGCATTAACATTACCTGAATAATTAAAATAACGTTATCCTTAAAATGCCGTTAGCAAAATAATTGAAAAATCTTTTTCCCTAAAATAAAGTTACCGAAATATCTAAAATATCGTTACCGCTAAAATACCGTTAGCGAAATAAATAAAATACCGTTAACGCTAAAATACCGTTAACGCTAAAATCCCGTTACCGAAATAACTAAAGTATAGTTTCCCCTAAAATACCGTTACCGAAATAAAAGAAAATAGCGTTACTACGACCAATAACCACATAGAATCGGTTACCATCCATGGTCATGATCAACACTTAAAAACAAAAAAAAACCCACAAAATATTGTTGTTGTTTTTTTGTTTTGTTTTGTAATACAGTATAGTATGTATGTACGGCCCTATGCTCCTTATAGGAACGACGGTAATATATATATATATGTATGTACGTATGAATTAGTAGCAATCGCATGCAGAGTTGCCAGGTTTGACGATTTGTCGTCATTTTGATGATATTTAATACCCAAAATAACTAAATGACTATTTGACGACTTTTGCTTCCAAAATGACGATTTTTTGACAATAATTTAATATGTCAGCAAGATCTACTTATTTATCATTCTCATAAAATCGCCGGCTCGATTATTAAATTTATATTATTTCGTTAAAAATTGAAAGCAAAAACATTGTTTTTTGATCGATAGCTAGCTTTTATATGCTAATATGATGTGAAATACAATTTTGCAAAAATGCAAATCCTAGAATTGAATAAAACTTAATCCAAACCGTAATTTATTTTTTTATAAATTCATTACGGGTTTAGCTTAATTTATTTTCTGTGTTTATATGTTTAGAACATTTCTTTAAATTTTTATAAAATTTAATTGGAGTTAGATTTAAATAAAAATAAAAAAATTTTCATGTTAAAACACAAGACATGGACTTTTTTTGCGAAACAAACAGATCTCTAGCCCGAATATATTTCATGTTGAAAGATGATATATATACAACTTTAAATGAAACAAAATAAATCCAAAAATAAATCCGGTGCTTAAAAAACAGGCCTAATAATATAAATAAAGTGCCAAAATTTAATAATTAAAAATATAACATTAAGTTTGTTCGATAACACAAAAATTTGCACAAGTTTTTACTGGAAGGTGTTCGTTTAGACAAATACGCAGTAAAAACTGGTAAAAAGAGAGAGTAAAGTGACAGTTTGATGCCAAAGAACTTACAAGTTTTTACTGGATACATTTTTGCCAGAAAGAATTTGTAAGATGAAAAAAACATATGACTAAAAAATAAAAAAAATATGCTTGTATTTTTAGTAAACAAAAATTAAATTAAATTTTAATTGTTTATGGATTGAAAGTGAAAATGATTAAATAATTAACTATGGAAGAAGTTAAAAAACATTTAAATTATTTTTGGTCGATAATTTCAATTAACTTTTTCCTTTTCCATAATGACCAGTTGATTTTTTTTTAATATTTAAAACAAGCTATTTTATCTAATTTAATAATTCCTACAAATTTTCTGTTCGTTTACTTTTTTGTAAATTTGTCTTACTATTTGTAATTTTGTTACTGAGTAGTTTTTACTGAACTTTACAGGAAAAGTAATCGAACAGACTTATTGTTAAAGAATTTCCAAATTTTGTAAAAGAATTTAATATTTAAAAAGTTGTGCCACTGAAATGTTGTTCACAGAATTATGCAGATATAAGTGTTTAACAGTTCAAGTGGTAAAATTAGTTTGATTTAAAGTTGTATTTATTTGATCTTTCAACATTATATTTTTGTTATTTTATTAATTAATAATCATATAATTACAAGTTATATACTATTACCCTAACCGAGCACTAGCTACTATGGCCTTCGGCGCGTTGTAGCGAAAACAGATCAGTGCCTCTGGTGGGAATCGAACCCACGACCCCCGCACTGATAAGCCAGCACGCTACCAACTAGCCTACTAGGGCAAACTGTTTCAACATTTTATAAATATGAATATCGTTGTAAAATATAATGATTTTCGAAGTTTAAACCAAAGAGAAGTGTCAAAAATCGTGTTATATTACAACGATAACACGTTAACATTTGAAATGTGAATAACATTATTGTATTTTATTTTTTATTAAAACTTTATCCCTCTTCTAACAAATATATTTTATTTTGACGATTTTTCAAAATATGATGACGATTTTGACGATTTTTTCTAGAAAGTTTGTCGTTTTTATGCTTTGCAAACCTGGCAACACTGGTTATAAGTGCAAATGCGAGAAGCCCTCGAAAAATTGTTAAGCTAATTTATAAAGTATGCTTTTGTTTTCCATATACCAGGCTTGCCATATACCTTTTTTTGTTAACCCCAACAAATCAAAAAATCACCAATAAGAAAAAGGTAGAACAAAATAGTTTAGTTAAAATTCTTTATTTATTTGACTGCATTAACCGGAGTTGCCAGACACATTAATCGTTATCAGATCAAAAAAATATCCAGGAACAAAATCCCCGAATCCAACAATGTAAATTCATAACTTTTTTTCGTACACTATTTTTACTTATTTTCATTCTCAACCTTTAATAAATTTGCAAGGAAACTCTTACATTCTAATTACATTTATTAAAAACCCCATTCAATTTAAAGGACATTCACTTTCAGAACTTTTTTATTTAAGACATATAAGGTGCATACTTCATCTTAAAATCTTTTGATTATATGCATTTGTTTTCCTTAAAAGCCCTAATTTTTATTTGATACATACAAAAATAATCTAAATTAAAGTATTGATGTGTAAAAACCAATCGAATTTTGGGAAAATTTCTTAGGGTTCTTATTCTAGGAGTCGTAAACGAGAATTGCACAAGCAACTGAGCTGAAAAACAATAATTTGAAATACCAGTTTCTTTAATTTTTTGTATCTCGAAAACACTCGAAAGATTTTCTTTTATAATTTTTGACAAACTTAGTTTCATCACACTTTCCGTTTTACTTATGTGATGTATAGTATAAACACATGTGTTGTAATGTAAACTGGCATTTCATAATTATTTCATTATGTATGTCTCCGCAAGTGTATTTTTGTTCCCTTAAATTTATCTAAAATTCTGATTATTCGAAACTGTTTTTATGCGTTTGTATTCATTGCATCTCTTCTAACGATCCAAAAATATATTTTAGTAACTTTCTTTCATTATTATATAGGCAAAGAGACAAACAACAGGCGAATTTTACAGTTTTTTTAACATCATAAGGAACTATACAAATATATATATTTTTCACTACACGTTCTTCTTTAGGTAATCAGAATAACCTTTGAATACCCACTGCAGAATTTCAGATTCATTTTAGTAAACTTTAATTAAACATTTTTTTCTTCTGAAACATCCCAAAGACATTAATCAATCAGTCATATTTTGTTTTACTTATAAAAACAACATTATTTTTGTTATTTTTACAAAGAATATAGATATTAATATTGTTTGCACTTTCCCTGGTTTATGATAACACCGAGATGGAGGGTATCCAAAAATTCGTCACAGCCGAATTTAATCTTTTTTAATACCAAATTCGGCACATCGGACTTTAATGCTTCCACTTGTTTTTTTTGCTTTTTTTGATTGGAGTAAATTATCGTAAAAATAATGGTATTCCGGTGGTATTACGCTCTTCAAATCTTGCAAATTCTTCCACTTATTTGGCTGAATTGATAGTGGACCAGAGAATATACAATTCTTTTTGGCTTCCTGTATGACATGGTTTTTACAAATACTTGTTTAGTTTCCCAGGTCATATCCCAAAACATTTTAAAAATATAATTTCTGGTTTCATGATCAAATTTCTGGCAGTGTCTTAATTTGCTTTTTGCGCATAATGATGATGAACTCAAAATTCCCATTTTTCTTGGGGGTCTTTATGAATTTTGTATGGAAAAGCTTCAATACTTTTTAAAATACACTGAAAAACAAATAAAAAAAAATTTTTTTTTTGATCGTGTATGCATATAAAAATTTATTTTAAATTATTAAACATTTTACAAAATTACGGCTTAAATTACGTTTTTTTTTGCAAATATTAATATTGGACCGATTATAAAATACTTGTTGGGATTCTGGGTTACTTACACAGTGCAGCATTTTTAAGGTCATCGTTTGGTTCCTCCTTCATACCCGTTTTTTTTTTGAAGTGTATATCGAAACTAAAAAAAATCCGCAAAGGACTTGGCCAGATTACATCGAAATTTTTTTTTTTTTGGACACCCTAAGTTTTTGCACCCAAACATGATTTTTTTAAAAAAGGAAAATTTTTATGGAATCCATATATCATAAACCGTTCGGAATTTTGTTTTTATGTCTTTGGCAAAGTTGTAGATCCAAACCAAAGCAAAAAAATTCTCATATGGACCGACCCAAAAAAATTGCATCCACTGCATCAAAATTGCAAAAAATTGGGAAAAAATGCTATTTTTTATGATTTTTTCATGATTTTGTCCTGAAATGGCTTAAATACTGGGAATTTAAGAAATCTTTCTTCAGCTAAATTATATCTAACAACAATATAAACAACTCTCTAGTACATGTCATCTTAATACGAACATTCCTTAACCCTAGAAAGCACATCTTTTTGCTCACACTTATTTTGCATAGCCAATGTTTGTCGTTTCGACAAAGAAAGACTATATAGGTTAATGCCGTTTTTGTTGTTACTTGTTTTCAAATTTACTATTTAAACATTTTATTGTTGTAATGCTGATATGTTTTTGAAAAAATGAATATATTTATTTTATTAATAAAAAGTAATTATTTTATAACGCAATTAACAATTTCATAATTTTTTTTTATTTTTTATTTAAGTCTTTTTGTTTATTTATACAAATGCAAAACATGTGTATTATTAACTGCCGATGATTTTATTCTGCTACGATTTTACCCGAAAAAAGTATAGTAACTTCTGGTAAAATGAGAAACACAATTACTTTCTTATCACGCTCTCATTTACCGAATTTTTGTTAATAAAAACGCTTTTTGGTAAGATGGAGTCAAAGCGGGTTCGTGAGGTAACGTTTGTCGAACAGAACTAAAATAAGAAATTTTCCATATTGCGCAATAGTTGAATTGTAAAATTTTGCACAAAACACGGATATAATTAGACTTTTCACTTTCGAATACACTTGTTGAATGACAATGAAACGATACTTGAACTGTTATTTATACTGCGTGCTAGTCTGATTGTCAAGTGTGTTTTATCTTCGTGTTGCACTTTGCAGGTAGAACTGGGTTTTTACAACACCCTTTTTTAAAAACTTCTTAAAAAATGTTTCTGAATGGGTGTAATTGTCAAGTGTATTTTATCTTCGTGTTGCAATTTGCAGGTAAAATTGTAAAATTTTGCACAAAACACGGATATAATTAGACTTTTCACTTTCGAATACACTTGTTGAATGACAATGAAACGATACTTGAACTGTTATTTATACTGCGTGCTAGTCTGATTGTCAAGTGTGTTTTATCTTCGTGTTGCACTTTGCAGGTAGAACTGGGTTTTTACAACACCCTTTTTAAAAACTTCTTAAAAAATGTTTCTGAGTGGGTGTGATTGTCATGTGTGTTTTATCTTCGTGTTGCGGTTTTTAGGTGGAACTGGGTTTTTACAACACCTCATCTTCCTAAACAGGATTTTAAAATTGGATTTTAAAGTTTGGATATTTCCATATTACATAAAAAAATAGCATTTTTTCCCAATTTTTTGCAATTTTGATGCAGTGGATGCAATTTTTTTGGGTCGGTCCATATGAGAATTTTTTTGCTTTGGTTTGGATCTACAACTTTGCCAAAGACATAAAAACAAAATTCCGAACGGTTTATTATATATGGATTCCATAAAAATTTTCCTTTTTTAAAAAAATCATGTTTGGGTGCAAAAACTTAGGGTGTCCAAAAAAAAAAATCGATGTAATCTGGCCAAGTCCTTTGCGGATTTTTTTTAGTTTCGATATACACTTCAAAAAAAACCGGGTACGAAAGAGGAACCAATTTATGTGTTGCACTGTGTTAATAACCCGAATTCAAAAATAATTCTTTTAAAATTTCAACATCAAATATTTCATACAAGGTTAGAAACATTTTGTTTCCTCCATAAAATTTTAAATCCTTAAAATTTTTTGGTGCGTTTTCGATTTTAGTATCAATCTCAGTATTTTCTTCCATTTGATGTACGTTTGAGCGGAATTGATACAGCGCTTTAGTTGTCACAAAGCGAAATGTGTTTGGAAAAAACAGCCGCTGCACGCGCCAGAATTGGAAAAAATATTTCTTTCCGCCGCGAAGAATCTATTTAGATACCTAAACATGTTCCCATACCATGTTTTGATATAAAAAAAGCTTAAAAAAAATCGTTTGTTTGCAAAAATTTTTAAAAGTTCATAAAATTTTTGCGTTTAAAAATTTTAAAGTGCGTTTGCGCCTCGGATGTGCACTTTACGAAGTTACTCGCATCACGCAATACACTAGCCAACTTAATAGACAATTCAGATTGTCAGACGCAAAAAAGATACATTTTCAAAAAATTTACGCTAATTTCTTTTAAGTTTGTGATATCCGTGATCGTTATTGTTGCGCTGACACCAACTTGATATACCTCAAACTTTATAAAATTACGCCGTTTTTTTAATTCTGCGCTTAAAATTCGTTTTTATTAAACGGCGCAAAAACCCTATTTGAAATCTTCAAAAAGTTCAAAATTCGGAAAATTTTGGTTTCACTTGTAAACCACCATGCAACTTTTCACCCAGCAGCGATATCAATTTTTTTTTTGTCGATATATCCTCCAAATCTAGTGACTATATTTTGTATTGGCTTGGATCTGAAAGCTAAAAACTATTACAAAGAAAACAAAATGAATGAAAAAAATCTTGCAAGTTTGAAGTCCTTTTTTTAATTTTTCGAATTTTAGATGACCCCCAATTCTTAAGGTGAAGACTTTTCAACGTAAAACTTTGCACGTCATATCCTTCATCCAAACCCTGTACAACGTTTTTTTTTTTTCAATTTATAAAACTTAACGAAATAAGAGCCATAGTATGTCGGTTTCAGCAGGTGCTCAAAAAATTTGAAATAGCCCATATGTATTTTGTTTTATTGCTGCTGTAATTAGTATGTGTAAACATACCTGTTATCCGCCCATTCTCCATATCTTCATTTGATGATGCAAAATGGACTGCTATACGTTGCAAGGAATTAAAAGCCACTATATTTTTCTGTTCACACAAAATATCAAAAGTTTATTATTAAAATCTCATTATTAAACTAAATTTTAAACTTACCATTATGTAAGTTTATCACGCGAGAATAATATTTTAATTATGATTTTTAATATCATATAAATTATTTTTTTTGACAATAATATCGTAAATGACACTTTAAAAGTAGTTATGAAATTCACACCATACATGAGGGCTGTTTTACTGAACATTTTACCATCAAAAAGTCATTTTCGTGAAAATCAAAGATAGAGGGTTTTGAATATAGGCCCTCGATACATACTCATGATTTTTACATGAAACGAAACCCAGCCGACAAATTCTTGCTAAAAAATCGCAAGAACATCTATAATGTGTATACATTAGAGTACTAATCACGTATATGGAATGTGCAAAAGTTTTATTTTTTTTTTCCGGTACTGTGAAGATAAAAAACTTATTTCCGTGCAAAAATTGTTCCTCTCGTATGCAAACGTTCAGTCAGAATCGACTTTTACCTCTAAAATGAACTAAAATTAGTTCAAATCTTTTTTGGTATAACTTTTGAACTGGTGGTTTTAGAGAAAAATGCTGTATAAGCATTTTTATGTAAAATAAAATGACAAATGTTTTTCTCTCCATCATGTTTTACGTCATGATGTTGTAAGCGTTAAAAGTACAAATTTAGGTTAAAGCTTTTATTCAAATAGATCCTGTATATTAATTTATAATTTTTTTTTCAATTTAGTTATTACAAGTAGTTTTAATAATCCAATAACATTTGAAAAATTAATGGCTTATTCCATGATATACTTACCAAACCCCAAATTTTAAATTCTAATTTATTGCGCACATTAAGTGTTAACGTGTCTAATTTTCTCCATATTTCAATCGATTAAATATTTATTCGGACAGTAAATTTTACTGCTTAATCGAAAAAAAGTTAACAATTGGTAAGGTTGGCAGGCAATACTTCTAAAATAATGTTATCGATTAAAAACTATTTCAGCTGTCTACCGTTGCCCATCAAATACCGTTAGCGAATTAATCAAAAATCCATTATTCTTGAAATACAGTTACCCAAATAGTTGAAACAACGTTTTCAGTAAAATACCGTTACCGTTATTTATAGTTTTCTGCTTTTTTATTTGCACGTGGTTTTTGTATTTTACATACATTTATTTGATAATATCAGGGATAATTTGAAAATTACTCCTTTTTTCATAAAAGTCAGATGATAAAAGTTATTGTTTTCATTTTTATTTTTTCGAGCAAAAACAAAAGTTATTTTTTGATTATTATTTTTTCGAGCAAAAATAAAAGTTATTTTTTGATTTTTATTTTTTCGAGCAAAAATAAAAGTTATTTTTTTTTTTTTTTATCGACCAAAAATAATTTAAATGTTTTTTAACTTCTTCCATAGTTAATTATTTAATCATTTTCACTTTCAATCCATAAACAATTAAAATTTAATTTAATTTTTGTTTACTAAAAATACAAGCATATTTTTTTTATTTTTTAGTCATATGTTTTTTTCATCTTACAAATTCTTTCTGGCAAAAATGTATCCAGTAAAAACTTGTAAGTTCTTTGGCATCAAACTGTCACTTTACTCTCTCTTTTTACCAGTTTTTACTGCGTATTTGTCTAAACGAACACCTTCCAGTAAAAACTTGTACAAATTTTTGTGTTATCGAACAAACTTAATGTTATATTTTTAATTATTAAATTTTGGCACTTTATTTATATTATTAGGCCTGTTTTTTAAGCACCGGATTTATTTTTGGATTTATTTTGTTTAATTTAAAGTTGTATATATCATCTTTCAACATGAAATATATTCGGGCTAGAGATCTGTTTGTTTCGCAAAATAAGTCCATGTCTTGTGTTTTAACATGAAAATTTTTTTATTTTTATTTAAATCTAACTCCAATTAAATTTTATAAAAATTTAAAGAAATGTTCTAAACATATAAACACAGAAACTAAATTAAGCTAAACCCGTAATGAATTTATAAAAAAATAAATGCGGTTTGAATTAAGTTTTATTCAATTCTAGGATTTGCATTTTTGCAAAATTGTATTTCACATCATATTAGCATATAAAAGCTAGCTATCGATCAAAAAACAATGCTTTTGCTTTCAATTTTTAACGAAATAATATAAATTTAATAATCGAGCCGGCGATTTTATGAGAATGATAAATAAGTAGATCTTGCTGACATATTAAATTATTGTCAAAAAATCGTCATTTTGGAAGCAAAAGTCGTCAAATAGTCATTTAGTTATTTTGGGTATTAAATATCATCAAAATGACGACAAATCGTCAAACCTGGCAACTCTGCATGCGATTGCTACTAAACATACGTACATACATACTGTATTACAAAACAAAACAAAAAAACAACAACAATATTTTGTGGGTTTTTTTTTGTTTTTTAGTGTTGATCATGACCATGGATGGTAACCGATTCTATGTGGTTATTGGTCGTAGTAACGCTATTTTCTTTTATTTCGGTAACGGTATTTTAGGGGAAACTATACTTCAGTGATTTCGGTAACGGGACTTTAGCGTTAACGGTATTTTAGCGTTAAAGGTATTTTATTTAATTCGCTAACGGTATTTTAGCGGTAACGATATTTTAGATATTTCGGTAACTTTATTTTAGGGAAAAAGATTTTTCAATTATTTTGGTAACGGCATTTTAAGGATAACGTTATTTTAGTTATTCAGGTAATGTTAATGCACACCACAAGTTTTAACCGCATTATGCCCGAGTTTAAATGACTGTCTAGTTTATGATCATACTTTGGGAAAATATATCTATTTACAGAAGTTTTTTTGTTCAGATCTTGTTTGATTATTTCGGTAACGGTATTTTAAGGTAACGGTATTTTACGGATAACGCTATTTCAAGAATATCGGTAACGGCATTTAAGCGATAACGATAGTCAGTTGAAAGGTGTTAGAATCGAGGACGGTATTTCAGCGATATTGACAGCCATCCCTGCTTGCGTATATTCTTGTGTATAAGCATTGAATGTACGTATGTATGTATGATGAAATAAATAGTATAATTTAAAATTTGCTTCAAAATTTTTAGAGGTCTTCCCACATTTTCACTCATAACTTTTGAACGCGTTAACCGATTTTGATCATTTTCACTAGGAAGCTGCTCATGATATCAACAAACAATTTGACTGAAAATTAGCAGTACCTCTTCTGTATTGTCGGAGTATTTTGTGTTTCCACAGACAGACGGACGGACATGGCTATATCGACTTCTTTATTCATGCTGATCAAGAATATATATAGTTTATGGGGTCGCAGAGTTTTTTTAAAAGAATTACAAACATTTGACAAAGTGAATATACCCTCCTGCACTATGGGATGGAGGGTATAAAAAAGAAAATTTATCGAAGTCAGAATTAGATCTATTAATATTACAAAAAATTTCTCAAGAAAATCGTGATGATGACAACAATGAGAGTGATAATAATGATGATGATGATACAGATGACAGTAATTGTAATGATGATAAAGACTATGATAGTTCAAGTGATGAATAAGAAATAAAAATATTCTTTAATTAAATAAAAAAAAATAAAAATCCATTAAAAAACGTTAGAAGTTTTGTTTTTTTTGCCTAATTCGGGTATTGTTAATACAAAAAAATATTATCTCGTTAATTGCACCCTTCTTTGAATTAATCTAAATTTTAGGTATAATCGAACCCACTGTGCGTCGCTGACGGTCAGCAGTACTGTGCCGTTTGTACTTTTCTGCCTGGGCAGTTATGATGAAAATGCTTATAAAGTTTTAAATAAAAATTCAATTTATATTATATTAAAAATATTGCAATGACTTTGCCCTGAAATCGAAGGTGTAGATACTTTGAATGACACATTGTCAGATGACGATATTTTTATGAAATTTGAAGATAGACTGCTGGCAGCTATTTCCGATAAACTAAATGAAAGACTAACCCGCGTATTAATAAAAATACTTAACAACATTTCAAATACATTTTAGTTAAGACACAAATTTTAGCCTTAAAACTGTATTCATAAACAAATATTAACTGCCCGTAAAACGTATATATATATATTTTTTTTTCAAGAGAAGCAACACTCAGGAAATTCTTCCTATTAATTAATGTGTTGCCTTCTTTGGAAAGGGGATAGTGGAGAGATGAAACGTGGTGAAAGGTGAAGGGCTTCAAACATGGCAACACTGTAATTGCGCGGGATGATAAGTCTTAGAACAGTTGTTGGTCGCCACCTGATGTAGAGTTGGCGAATTTATTGAAGCAAAGTAATACTCAAAATACTTTTTTAAATCTCTTTTAGACTCATTATTTTTCAACTCTAGTAAATACTTATACACTGCGTTGCATAATTATAATTACAAATAATTTTTACTATTTTTTCTAATATTACAAATATTTTTTTTAAAACTTATAACTGTTTTTAAGAGAGTGATAACTGACCTCTTATTGTGTAAAAGAGATTACTTAATTGATTTAAGAAAAAAATTGTGTAATAATATTTTGTTAGTGTTTCATAACTACACTTAGAAGACTATGTAGGTAGAGACAACTGCATATGTAGTTAAAAACAAATTTCACTTAAAAAAGGACGACTTACATTTCATTAAAATGTTCAAAAAATGACTAACAATTGGTTAAAAATTAACCACATTGTAGTAAAATAAATATAAATAATAAATAATAAAAAATTACTGTAAAAATTAATATAAAATCATAAAATAGTCATTTGATATGGTTTGTTTTTTTAAATGAACACAGTGTTAGTAAAAAATTTAATTTGTTCTACAAATGACTGACAATTACATTAAAAATAAAGAAACTGTATTACAACCCAAACAACTACATATTTTTAAAGCAGAAGTTCCCTGAGTGTACAAATTTAATAAAGTTCCAATAAAATGCTGCGGGGTTCATATCTAAGTGATTTTGAAAAAGTGTAAATTTCAGGCTATTTAAAAAGTGGCTTAAGTTTAAGGGAAATTGCTAGAAAAATAAACCACTCACACGTAGTTGTCAAAAATTTAGCAAATAAACCGAGTGCTTATGGTAAAAATAAAACAGGAGGACCGAAAAACGCTTTCTGATTGAGATTGTCGTAAAATAATCACAAAATAATCAACTCAATGTAGTGTCACAATCAGCTAATCGATAAATGTAAGCTAAATGTGTCCAAATCAACCATAAGTAGGCTCTTAAGGGATCCCTAGAGAATTACTTACCAAAAACTGATGTCTGCGCCAATGTTGTTACCCCGCCACAAAACTGGTCGACTTGAATTCGCTTAAAGGAATTTACCAATAAAATGGAGAAATTAAGTCAATAATCGCTGCTGTTGGCTGTTCAAACATAAATTTCTTTTAAACATAAACATAAATTACTTTTAAAGGTGATTTTTTCTGATGACGAAAAGTGCAATATTGATGGTCCAGATGGTTTCAAAAACTATTGGGGATACCTACATAAGGAACCACAATATTTCTCCAAAAGAAATTTTGGAGGTGGATCCTTAATTTCCAGGCACCAGAATGAATTCTTCTGAGTACATTACAGTATTATTTAACAGAGATTGGTGCTATTTACTCTTCTACTTTTTTAAATTATGAAATTTAGTAAAATGAATGTGTAATTATAGTTTTTCAACGCAGTATATAACTACTTTATTTTTGATTTTTTGAAAGCTATAAAGTAATGACATTTTGGGCATTTTTTTACTAAACTAAATAAAAAAATAAATGTAGGTTTGTAAATTAAATTGACATTTTATTAATAATAAAATTAAAGCTTTTTAATATAAAAATGTATTATAAGAAAACAAATAAAAGTAAAGACAAAATTTTTATTTTGCTTGTCTTGTCTTGAACTTTTTCTTGTAATTGATTTGCTTTCTTAAAAAAATCACACACAACTTTAAAATGATAGTTTAATGACACTTATACTTACTGAAAATTTAATTATTTACAAAAATAATAGTTTAATTGTCCTTTTTTGATAAGGTTTATTTAAATCCACATGTGCACTTTTATTACCACAGATAAAACACGAAACTAAATTAAGTTTTCGTGCGTACACGAATATCTCAACAAAAAGAGTGTTGCAAACTCTAGTGAAATAACTACGATTTTGCGTGTATTTGAAATCGGTAAACTATTCAACTTATTAAAAGTTAATCATTTGCATTTTTTTTTTCTTTTTATTTACAAATTAAATAATATATTGATATAATAAAACCTTTGTTTGATTATTTAATCTAAATAAAATAATAAATAAAAAATAGTTTGCCAAATTTTTAAAAATTTTGTTTACATGTTGTCAACACTGTATGGATACATTAGAAAATTCAATAAATTTTTTAATTGAATCAATTAAAACAAATTGTTTAAATTGTTTAAATTACCATTGATATTCAAACAATCGATTAATTAGATATTTTTGGCCCATAATTTTTTCTGTGTATGTACTTATTTGGTTATGACAAGGACTTACAATTTCCATAACAAATCGCATTACTTTTATATAGGGATATCGAGCAAAATATTGACATAACATTACTATACACCTTTCGAAAAATCAAAAATTTTTTGTTGGCCTATGTCTAAGCATAGACAAAAGTATGGACAAAAGTAATGAGTCTAAAAATAAATTTCCGAAAAAACTAAATTTATTGAAAAAACATGTTTTTTATTGAACTTTTTTTTTTAAATAAAATTTGCCAGACGGGATTCCAACCAGGGACTCCAGGTTGTCAGTCACGCGCTCTACCATCTTAGGTATCTTGACATGTTATACTTGATAGATGAAAATATAAATGACTTGCTTGCATAAAATGTCATTACTTTTTAGCTTTCAAAAAATCAAAATTAAGTAGATTTATAGGCACTTACTATAGTTGAAAAAGCAATGAGTCTAAAAATAGATTTTCAATAAATTATAGATTATTACTTTATATTTCAAATTATGATAAAAATACGTACTTATTGGTAAGCATTAGGTTTTGTATTTAAATAGTTTTTTTAAATGTTTTCATATCATATTAATTTTGAAATATTATAATTTTCGAGAAAATGTATTATTCTGCTTTTAATCCCTTTTTCAAACTGCAGGGCCATGCGGCACGTCTTTCGATAATTATAATTTTTGTGGGAGAAGTAGTTCTACACCCAAATAAATATTTCCAAGGCAACCCGGTCAATAACTCAACATTTGTTCTGCTTCACACAAACTTGTACATATATTCTCCCCAACACACTTCTGGAAAATAAACAAAAATTGTCCACCGAGATATACTTAGCATTTAACTTGAACTCAACAACGCTGTGGAATAAAATATTGGATTTTTATCCAATAAGTCTGAAATTATTAAAAAAATAATAAATACGTTTAAAAAACAAGTGGAAGCATTAAAGTCCGATGTGCCGAATTTGGTATAAAAAAGATTAAATTCGGCTGTGCCGAATTTTTGAATACCCTCCATCTCATTGTTTGAATTAACCAGAGAAAGTGCAAACAATATATATATCTATATTCTTTGTATCAATTACACTATACACCAAAAAAAGACTTTTTGAAAAACACAAGATCTTGGCTATATAGGTTCGATTCTACTACCAAAAGGTAGTAAAACCCTCTTCTCGGTTTGTCCAGATTGGTGACCAATTCCTTTTTATGGGCCTCTAAAGTTTCTGAAAAACAGTGGGACCCTCAAAATATGGTATCATTAGTTTTTGCCCTAAATCTTAATAAGACTTGGTGATACGGCTTAACTATATTTGGCAATAATGTGGCTAACAGTCCACTGAACAAATTCTTTCAACATTTTATGCCAAAAAAAAATTTTTTTCCTGGAATTTTTTTGAAAAAACATAGGAAAAAAATATGTTTTTTTCACTTTTTCCAGTATTACTTACAGGGACTGTTAAATTTTTCCTAACAATATTTGGCAAAAGTGTAGCCAAGATAACGCCGAACAACTCTTCTGAACACACCAACACAATCTGAACGTGTTTAGGCACTCTAAACAGCTCATAAAGATAACTCTGTACCTTAAAAATTGTCGTTTTTGACTAGATGGATAAAATGTAAGACCGACCCCCATTAAACTTTTATTTGGATTTCTGTTTTTTACAAGAAAAATATTTTTTTTGTTTTTTTAATTTATACTTTATTATTTAAAGTTTTTTTTTGTACATGTATATTAGGGCTATACGTTTTTAAATTTTTTGCAAATATCAAAATTGGCATAGCACAGTCGCATAGGCCATGAAAAACTATGAAGACAAACGTCAAAAATGTACACGCACCAATCGTGATAAAATTTGGATATATTATTTTTGAAAACTGCAATCAAAAAATTACAAAATATTGCTATTTAATGTATGCTTTCACTAAAGACGAAGCCCAAACTAAAATTTAGGGGGCGGTAAGGTATCCACTACCTCAATACAAATATTTTTGCAAAATTTAAGTATAAATATATTTATTTATTTGTTTTTCTTTAACTTTTTGCACACGTGTTATTCCGATTACTGAAGTTTTTGAATGAATTTTCGAGATAAAACTGTAATTTAAAAAATTATCTAGGTAAAAAATATCGCTCCTCTAAAAAAATTATATCTGATCCAAAACTTTAATTGATACATGTTCCATAGTTAAGGAAAACGCAAATTGTAATGCTATTGTTCGCGATCGCAGGAACGATAGAACTTAAAAATATTGAAATCAGCAGCACAAGAAATGTAACAATAACAATTAAAGTAAAAAACAACTTTAACT
Source organism: Delia radicum (assembly GCA_021234595.1). Classification (NCBI taxonomy): domain Eukaryota; kingdom Metazoa; phylum Arthropoda; class Insecta; order Diptera; family Anthomyiidae; genus Delia; species Delia radicum. Next base: position 103,124,718 of record CM037851.1, read on the forward strand.
CGGCTGTGTCGAATCGTTATACCCCAAATATGTAAAAAAATTAAAAAAAAATTGCAGGGAGTTTTCGGAGGTGTGGGGGGTTGTTGGTAGTCGGTGAGTTATGTTGGGGGCACCTTCCCCACGCGATAAATGTTTACAAAATCATTTATTATGCTTTTTGCACTCAAGTAATACAATTTAATTATTATTTGAATTCATTCTTATATCCACGCCCATAAAAAGGGGCGGGCCAAATAGCATTTTAAAATCCTCTGGGCCTACATGCAGGACTTTGAACTAACTCTGACATAAAAAATGTTTCATTTGTTTAACAAAAATACAAAAAAACGTTTAAAAAAAATTGCAATAAAAGTATAGTCTAGCCAAAAACACACATTTTAATGTACACGTTGGTCTTTATGAGCTATTTAGAGTGCCTAAACACGTTCAGATTGTGTTGGTATGTTCAGAAGAGTTGTTTGTCGTTACCTTGGCTACACTTTTGAAAATATTGTTAGGAAAAATTTAACAGTCCCTGTAAGTAATACTGGAAAAAGTGAAAAAAACATATTTTTTTGTATGTTTTTTCAAAAAAACTCCAGGAAAAAAATATTTTTTTTGGCATAAAATGTTGAAAGAATTTGTTCAGTGGACTGTTTGTTAGCCACATTATTGCCAAATATAGTTAAGCCCTAGCACCAAGTTTTATTAAGATTTAGGGCAAAAACTAATGATACCATATTTTGAGGGTCCCACTGCTATTCAGAAACTTTATAGGCCCATAAAAAGGAATTGGTCACCAATCTGGACAAACCGAGTATAGGGTTTTACTACCTTTTAGTAGTATAATCGAACCTATATAGTCAAGTTCTTGTGTTTTTTTTCACTGGTGCACAGTGTTATCGTTAAAAGCGAACTGCACTGTATATAAATACAGATAAAGATTTACACAATTCAATACATATGGATTGTGTCTTTGCTATAAAAAAATCGTTCGATATTCAGGCGCTGAAATCGCTATGTTTAATTTATATGATATTAAATATATATTTGAATTGGGAGTTAAAATCCAATTAATATTCTTTCAAGAATCCAATTGCAATTGATGGAAACGTCCAATTCGGAAAATTGTCAATAGCGCCATTTATTAGTTATAAAGGGATAGGTTTAAAGGGACAGTAATAAGAAAAAAATTGTTTTAAAAATAATAAATATATTGTGAATTAGTAATTAAATTTAATATCTAATTGTAGTTGAGAAAAGACCTAATTGGAAGAATAACTAGCTCCACCTTTTAAATTGTGAAGAAAAGTTTATAAAAAAAAAAATAATAGAAAAAAATATTCTTAGGAAAAAAACTTTTGTTTTGTAAATGAAACGAATTTAGTAGAAAAAAATCTAACACTCGATTAACGAAGGTTATGTGGTCAAAAATAAACTCAGTTTATTGCAATAATTAAATGCAGTTTGCTTATAACACTTGAAATAGGGGCAAAGCACAAATCGATGTCTCAAAGTAATCAATATTTGTAGAAAATAATATTATCCGTACATGAAATATTTATATATAATGTAGCACTGAAATAATTATTTTTCTATAAAACAAAACCCGTGATTTTAGTAGAAAAAAGCCACAAAATAGGTTTTTAGCAATGTAACGAAAATGAATTGTATAAAATACAAAAACACTTTAATTTTAGCGAAAAATATACCGATTTGATCTAAACAATTAGGAATATTATAATTTAATAATATTAATAAAAACTTTAAATGTTTTTCATCTTATTTTTGACTGAAACACAAATTAGTGCTCAAAATTATTCTGCAGGTTTGCTCTCAATGAAGGAAGTTTTTTTTTTGGAATAATAGTTGGTTTTAAAATCAGTAGTGACAATTTACAGAATTCACAAAAACTGTGGAAAGAGTTGAGAAATCGTTTGGATGCACTGACAGGAATTTAATATTACATTTTAAGCAAAGTTATGCTTTTTCACATGGACTTTTAAAAAAACATTTCGGGTGATTACGTAGAAACTTTTGAACTGTTTTGTAAATACTACATTTACATAGTTTAAGTGGTAATCGTTTCAGTTACATATATTCAGTCGAATTTGACAGAATTAAAGGGAAATGCAAATTGAAATATTTATGAAATCTGTGGATATAAGAAGTTCGTTATATAAGACATCATTTGTATAGAGGCTTGTTGACGAGACAAACAATTTAAATACAATGAATTCTTTATAACAAAGATCCATTTTGCAATTTTTATTGTTATTGAATTTTAAAGGGAAACTAGTGTTTTAGTTGAATTTAGGGTTTAAACAGCATACGCGAATTAAAAAAAAGGTTTATAAAAAATGCGCTTGACATACATAATGAAATCATTATTAAATAACCGTTTACATTACAACACCCGTGTTTATACTATACATCAGTCAAACGGAAAGTGTGATAATATTAAGTGTGTCAAAAAATTAAAAAAGAAAATATTTTGTGTGTTTAGAGTGTTTTCGAGACACAAAAAATTAAAGAAACTGGTATTTTTTTCAAATTATATAAATCAAAAAATAGATCCGGAGACAAATTAATATGTTTTGCTGATATAGGTATTAAACTTTTGTCAAAAATTCGTAAATTTTTTGGAAGCAAAAATCGTCCAATAGTCATTTAGTTATTGTGGGTATTAAATATCGTCAAAATAACTATAAATCGTCAAACCTGACAACACTGCATGTGATTGCTTCTAATGCATACATACCATACCAGTTATAAAAACCTTCATACACACATACAGGGTGGCTGATGCATATTGCTACAATAAGAAATTCAAATAACTTTTTTTTTTCAATACATAATTTATTTTTTTTACATACAAATATTTATTTTTTTTACATTCGAAAAGCCATACATCTTTGTTAAGTATTTTTAATGGCTTTTAAAAAATAATTTAATTAAAATGACTAACACGCCTGATGACATCAAATGCAAGCGAAATTCCATGCAAATTACAGAGAAAATTCCAAGCTAAGTCTACTGCGTTCAATTGCTTGTTATTTGATTTTTTTAAAGGAGAGAAATGAAAATCCTTAACCAGAACTGTCCGTATTGACTGTCTAGTGATACATATATGAGCAAAAATATTCCATGTCGAAACTCTAGAATTGACACTTATTGCAGCAACTATGGCAACAATTGTTTCTTACATTCGAACTGAGAAATTTTGATTAAAAGGCGTCCTAATGATTGTCCCACGATTGACAAATAGTTTACGAGCCCAATCAGCTCGGAAGAGTGCCGCCTAATGTGCCCGTTAAGTTTGTTTATGCGGAAACGCCAGCCTCCAAAGCATTGTAGTGGCGCACAATCATAATGTTAGTTTCATTACCCCATTCATTTTCCTTAAATTGAAAGACGAATCAATGAAACCAAAAAAAAAAAATTGAACCGATTAATAACTCAGAAAAAAAGGTATTACTTTTTTTTGTAGTGGCATTTATCAGCCACACTGTATTACAAAACAAACAAAAAAACAACAGTAATATTTTGTAGGTTTTTCCCAGATTTTTTTTTTAAAGAATTACAAACAAAGTGTGTATACCCTCCGCACTATGGGATGGAGTATTATTTTTACAAACACGCTTGCGGAGACATACATAATGAAATAATTATTAAATACCTATTACATTACGACATATAAGTATGTTTATACTATACATCACATAAATCAAACAAAATGTGTAATAAACGGCTATGTGCTGGATATCGAGTCGTTTTCAAATAGCAAACTTTTTTGAAAACGAATCATCTTCCTTAAGGGCCAACAAAAAATAAAAAGGGATGCCTGAGACCCTTCCAGAGTATTCCAGATAGTAAATTGTTATGTTTTTTTTTCAAAACTTGTCGGCGTCCTTTTATCTTTTTTTTTTTGCTTGTACACAACACAGAGATGATGAATTCAATTTTCAAAATAGTACTTTTTATCCCCAACAGTACTAAACAAATTAACAAACAAAATCGTCATGAAAATTAATTTATTATTTATTTAAGAGCTTGTTCACAACAACAGCTAAAACTAAAAGCGAAACTGTACACTCTGTATGGGAAATTTTAGTAAAAATTGTATGGATTGCTTTAAGCTTTTATTGAGAACAGCATCTAAAACAAAACTTAGCCGATGTTGTTTAAGTGTAAGTGAGACCTGCTTTTTTTTACAAGGTTTTTTTATCGTAAATTTAAATTTTTTTTTTGACATTCCGTTTTGTTTTTTAAAAAGAATTTTGCCAAAAGATTTAGCTTAAAATAGAATTAATTCTCTTATGACGAAGTTTTAATCAGCAGTCTAGCGGATTTTTTCTATTCATACAAAATGTATGGGGAAATAATTTCGCTATTAGTTTTATCTATTATTGGGAGTGTTCTCATAAACAAAAATTTGTAAATCAAGTAGTCAAGTGGTCATAAGAGTACCATGGTACTTTTCAAATACTACAACAAAAAGTACTATAGAACCAACTTTATCATCCCTGACACGACATGCGAATGTTTTTTTGAAAACATGTCATTAAAATCTAGGGCTGCCATATTAAATTATTGCAATAATTTTGCAACTAAATCAATAGTTTTTATGTGTTTATTTTTAATAAAACAATTAAAAACATATTTGCTATTTATTTTTATATACATTCTAATTGTTAATTTGTTGTTATGTTGTTATTAAATAAAAAAAAAATGCAAAAAAAAACTTGACCTATTGAAGTTTGTGAACTTCGGTAACTCTGGATTTTTCGAACATCATTATAAAAGAAGAAGAAGACTTTAAGTAAATTTGCGATTTGCACAAAAAAAGTGTTATTTTCAAGAAATATTTTTTTAAGACAGTTTTTTAATAAAAGTTAATAATAAATTATTTAAGTGCATGATAAAAAAATTAATTTACATTGTTCATGCTCAGTTCAAAGTGTTTTTGTAATTGTTAGACTAAAACTTTGTTTAAAAAAATGCATTTTATTTCATTGCCACAGATTTATGTAAAAATACATGAAATATTAAGAGATTTTTAAAAGTCTTGTTTTAAATTGAAGAAGCTATTAAAAGATTTTGACTTAAAATAAATAAAAAACATTTCAAATTTTTAATACTAATTGTTTTTTTATTATTTAACAAACCTTTCTAGGAAAAAATCTACATTCTATTTACTTTCGACAAAGTACAACTGCTCGATTTAAAACGAGCAAAAAAATTGCGATATCGGAATCTGGCACACCTAATTTTGTAAACCCTTTTTACTTTTGCGGTTTCGTTTTCTAGCACATACACGAAAATTAAGTTTGTCAAAAAAGAAAGAAACTGGTATTTTTTCAAATTATATAAATCGATAATAATACAAATCGACAAAAAAGATCCAGTGACAAATAAATATGTTTTGCTGATATATTAAACTTTTGGCAAAAATTCGTAATTTTGTTGGCAGCAAAAATCATATAATCATCATTTAGTTATTTTGGGTATTAAATATCGTCAAAATGACGATAAATCGTCAAACCTGGCAACACTACATTCGATTGCTACTAACCACACATACATACATACCATTTATAAAACCTACATAGATACAGGGTGGCTAATAAATATTGCTATATTAAGAAATCAAATAACTTTTTTTCAATACATAAAAATATTTTTTATTCTTTCATTTGAAAAGCAATACATTTTAGTTAGATTACCCCAATCGTTCATTTTCCTTAAATTGAAAGACGAAGCAATGAAACAAAAAATAAAAAAAATGGAACCGATTAATAACTCAGAAAAAAAGTTATTACGTTTTTGTTTTGTAGTTGCATGTATTAGCGACCCTGTATTACAAAAGAAAAAAACAACAACAATATTTTGTGGGTTTCTTTGTTTTTGTGCGTGTTGATTATGACCACGGATGGTAACCGATTCTATATGGTTATTGGTCCCGTTAACGCTATTTTCTTTTATTTCGGTAACGTTATTTTAGGGGTAACTATATTTCAGTTATTTCGGTTGCGGGCTTTTAGCGTTAACGGTATTTTATTTATTTCGTTAGCGGTATTTTAGATATAAAATAACGTTACATTTTAGTTATTTCGGTAACTTTATTTTAGGGAAAAGATTACGTTATTTTAGTTATTCAGGTAATGTTAATGCACACCACAATTTTTAACCGCATTATGCCCGAGTTTAAATGACTGTCTAGTTTATGATCATATTTTGGGAAAATATATATATTTAAAGAAGTTTTTTTTCAGATATTGGTAGATTATTTCGGTAACGGTATTTTTATGGTATTGATATTTTCATTATATCGGTAACGGTATTTTACGGATAATGGTATTTCAATTATTTCGGTAACGGTATTTTAAGATATTGATTTTTTAATTATATCGGTAACGGTATTTTACGGATAACGGTATTTTAATTATTTCGGTAACGGTATTTTTGGGATAACGATAGTCAGTTGGAAGGGGTTTGAATCGGAGACTGTATTTTAGCGATATGGACTGCCATCCCTGATTGCGTATATTCTTGTGTATAAGCATTGAATGTACGCATGTATGATGAAACAAATAGAATATTTTCAAATTTGATTCAAAATTTTAAGAGGTATTCCCACATTTTCACTCATAACTTTTAAACGCGTTAACCGTGTTTGATCATTTTCACTAGGAAACTGCTTATGATATCAACAAACAATTTGACTGAAAATTAGCAACACTTGCTCTGTATTGGTGGAGTATTTTGTATTAACACAGACAGACGGACAGACGGACATGGCTATATCGACTTCTCTATTCATGCTGATCAAGAATATATATAGTTTATGGGGTCCCAGAATTTTTTTAAAGAAATTACAAACATTTGACAAAGTGATATATACCCTCCTGCACTATGGGATGGAGGGTATAATAAAGTAATTTTTCTTGCAACACTGATAGCAACTGACAATATGATTATGTTCTCATTTACATCTCATTTATACAGCAACAAAATCCCTGTGCTTGAATGTGTGTGTGTTACCATGATAATTTATTGTATGTATCATTACATTTTTAAGATTTCCTTTATTTTGAAAAGAGATTAAGGATAAGAATGATATATGAATTAACCATAGAATGATAAATGTAAAAACATTAATGTAATGCACCTGTAATATCGTACGTATTTAAATTTTCAACCGTTTAGTCATTAATTGTCTTCAATGAAATTTAAGTTTATTTATACTAACAGAAAATCTACTCAGTGGTGTAGCCCTTAATAAAACTTGAATATGTGATAAAAAGGACATTTTAAGATGGTAAAATGGGACTCGAATTAGTTAGACAACTTTTTTTGATTAATATTTTCAAAATTTTTCAAAAAACCAAATTTTTTTTTACTTTTGACACCATTTTTTAACCCCTAAATATGAGATTGCTACCCTTAAAAATATTGCGAGACCATTCGTTTCCTCTGTCGTATAATCCAAGTTTTATTAAGATCTTCGGATACATTAGATACAATTTAAATGGGTAACAAACTTTCCGCATTAATTTCCTCATCGTCAGAATCTTGACTAGCATCGTGTTGTACCATACCAGTACGTGGACGTTCTGCAAGAGGGCCTAAGGGATCAGTATGGTGGGACCACTAAAAAAATATATATAGTTAAAACGTTTATCTTAAAATTAGAAATATAATAACAACTTGAGTTTCGCACGGGTAAGAAGTATTGATGTGTTTAATATTGAATTCGCTATAACTCCAGCAAAAAATAAGTTAGTTCGTATTTAATTTGGGCTTTTCGGAAAGCTTATTTTAAGAATTCTATAAAACAGTCATTACCTTAAAGTAGTGAGTTTGCATTGAGCTAAAAATTTTAATATTTTTATTGTTATACAAAAACTAATAATTTTTTAAATTGAATACTAACATTCAATGTCCACTTAACCCATTCCTGCCTATTGGGTATTTAAATACCCAAAAAGGATCCATCTTAAAAAAATTATAGCTAAAGCCAGGTAAGAGTTGCATCAAATTGATTTTTACAGGTAGGTGGAGAAAGGATTAAAATACTTTAGGAAAATGTTGGTGTAAAATTGGGAGTTCGTAATTATCTGTTGCATTGTCTGCAAATTTACATATTCTGAAAAATTGAAAGAAAGAATTGAAATCGCCTCTGAAAAATTGGAGAAGCGACACATCGGAAAACTTTATTGTTGGCTAATAGTGTTAGGTATTCTTTAAAGTGCAAAAAATGTGTAGATGGGTAGGACCACTCACTTGGGCTACAGGTATGATTTCATGACATGACCATTAAAATACGTATTTTACAGTTTTAAGAAGTACCCTTGCTTGAAATATCGATTATTTTCAAGTAAAAATTAAGAGTTTTACATGAAAGAGCATAACAAAATAATTTAATTAAAAAACCACAGAGGAATTATTTTATATCAATGGTTAATTCATATGTCCCAAGTATGGAAAATCAAAAAGAAAATTATATCAAATAACTTCCAAAGCCTTAAGTAAAGAATGTGTGAAATTTCATCAATATTGGACAATGGAATCGGGGGTCAGTCATTAATGGGTTAATACTTGAAATTCAAAATCACCGAAAAAAAACTTGAATAGAACCACAGTTCAGTGCAAATCAGTACCAGGTGAATTTTTACGAATTTGAATGCATAATTGAACAATAATATATTTTAGTTCTGTGAATAAAGGTGTTATGATACTTGCTATTTTTTGTATTTTTTCTATATTGGAGAACAGTGCAAATATATTTGCATAGGAAAACTGAGTAAGTGTAAAGAGTATGATTATACCATTAAAAATCTTGATATGTCAAACAAATATACGTGTGTTATCGATAAATAATCTTAGACTGTCAAAAAAAATATAAAAATTTTTAGCTTAAAATTGACATTTCCAGATTAAATGTTAGCACTGTTGCCAACTTTTTTAGTTTTTGATCGAAAGTAGCGGGTTTTAACTTTCTTTTTGTTTTGTTTACATTTTATTTTGAAATAACAAAAAAGTATTTCTTGTTCTTTCTCGCATTTGTTGTTTCTTTTAGTCAATCCTAAAAAAATCCATTACAAAAAATAACAAGTATCATAACACCTTAACCAAACCCGAATATATTTTTTTAGTACTACTCGAAAAATATTAACTTGTATGCTACCCTGGCCTTAAAAGTCATTAGCTCTTAAATCTTTAGAAATTATCAATGGATTCTTGTCTCGAGTTCTTCAAACTTATTTTTAAGGCTCATATTAGCAGAATTTTCTAACTAATTTTACTTTTTTGTGAACAACTTAAAACTGCAATTTGGCATATACTGGAGTTTCCATCTCAAGCTAAATCTCGTTTACTGCTGTTTTTAACTTTTCATTGACATTTTTACTGTCGAAATGATAAAATGATAAAGCAAAAGATGATAAATAACCCAAATTCATTAATATTTCACAGAAATAAAAAATATGAATCGATATTCGTTAAAATTCTCTTGGTACCGATTTTCATTGAACTGCGGATATATTAAAGCTAGTTTTTCGGTGATTTTTCACTTTAAGTATTAACTGGACATCAAATGCTATTATTCAATTTAAAAAATCATTATTTTTTGTATAACAATTAAAATATTTAAATTTCTTTCAAAGTACGAAACATAAGTGGTCACAATTTTAGATCAATGTAAAACCGAATTCGAGACAATGATTTTTTCAACGTCATATAGACTGTCGCAATTAATATTTTTTGGTATTAAATGCATTTGACAAATTTTAATTTTAGAAATGTTGAGGTGAATAGAAGAAGAAGAATAAACATTTTCCTCTAAAAATTGTCAACACTATTAATTTGAAATCAGACCGGTTTCTGCCATTATTATTTTTAAATGGACAGGTTTCTTCAGTGATTTTCCATTATTAAATTGTATTATTATTTGAAATGTTCATAATTGTCAAGTTATCGCTGTATGAATAATTTTTCAACCTTGAGGCTGTGGGGAATCGAACCAGCGTTATTTTACACATTACAATCGTAACATACCAAGTAGCAACCGCTTAACGATCACAGCTAAGTATGGCCTCGATTGCAATGTAACTAACTTACAGTTTTATTCCCTCTTTCCATCTGTTGTTGTAATTCTTATTTCAGGAGTGACAAATTGACCATCCAAATATTAAAATTTATTAGATTTTTTTTTTATGTTTTTCTATATTTTCTTTCCTCCGTCTCTATTTTTACATTGTTACCAGATTGACGTATTGTTTTTACGTACAGGAGATGGAACCTTGTGTTTTTCGTGAGACAATTCCCACGGGGCAAATTTCATTCATTTTCAATGACAGCGTATGTAGTGACGCAAAAGCACTGCTTAGAAGCGATGACTGTCTTACATAGTCCTTAAAATAAGCTTTCCGAAAAGCCCACATTTATATGAATTAACTCATTTTGCTGAAGTTATAACCAATTGAATATTAAGTACATGAATATTTATTACCCGTTCGAAACTCAAGTTGTGAGGGTAGTATATTACTTGAAAATCCTGTATCCGTTGAACGAACATAATGATCACCATTGAAATTAGCAGTTATTGCATTTGATATGCCATTTTCAGAACCACCATCTAGTACTTTGCCAGTAAAATTATTCTCATTTTGATTTCGAAAAGCTAAAAATAAATTCAAATAAATAAAAAGATGGCTTTGTTGTAAAGGGTGTTTTTTTAGAGAGGTATAGAACTTTGAAATGGAATAAAGCAAAGATGAATTTTTTAAATTGACATGAAATTTATTTATTCGAAAGATAATCTTCTGTCATTATAATTTAAATATGACTTCTGGCATATGACCGCCACGGCTGGCTCGGACGTAGTCTTTTTAAAGAAGTACGGACCAATGATTCCACCAGCACACCAAACAGTCAGTTTTTCTGAATGTAACGGTGTCTCAACGGTGTCTCAACGTACACAACATCACTCCAAATACGGCAGTTTTGTTTATTGACTTATCCATTTAACCAAAAGTGGATCGCTAAACAAAATTCGCAAAATTCGTGCGCGATACGTATTTTGAGCAGAACTATGATTTTCAAAATAAATTTGCTCAATTTGGAAGCGTTGTTCAGGCGCCAGGCTATTCATGTTGAAATGCCAAACCAAACTAAACATAAATCACTTGACAGCTGACAAAATGGCCGCCAGTTGAAAAAGTATTGCCAACTTAAAGTTATATTATATGTTATAAAAACACCCTTTATAAGAATAACTGAAATAATTACCTCTTAAACGACTGCTGCCCATTCTTCCAGAGGCTGCTGATGATAAACGTTGCTGTTGATAACGTTGTTCGTTTTCTCTTTCCATTTGGGCCTTATGCAATCGAGCATATTCCAACGAATATTTTTCGTTCAATTCAGTCATACCCAAACTTTTTGTAACTTGTACCAAAGCTCGAACACAATTTAAATTATCCGGAAACATGGTATAGATTTTTTCAAACATTCCCAAATATTGTTTTGGAGGCAAATACGAGTTGCGGAAGCAACTGGCTATGCGTAACATCAAATTCGGATCATTGGGATCAGCCAATACGGCTCTCTCATAATAATATAATGCTTTTTCAATGGCTTGTAATTTAATGTAGTATGAACCAATTGAGCTGGCAATATTAATATCACTTGGATTTATACGATAAGCTTCATTATAATATTGATTCGCTTCTTGGTGATCATTAAGTTGTTCATAGATTGAGCCGACTTTTTCAAATAAATGTGAATCGATATCTCCAGCTGATATACCCAAAACTTGTAAATACGATTGTAGTGCCGTCGATGTGTTATTGAGCTTAAAATTGCCTCCACCTATGGTGGTAGTATTCATCATTTCCTGTAGTTTAGCCAATTGATAGCATACATGACTATGCTGAACCGAATGTGGTACCATTAGTTGAGTCTTTAAATTTTCAAATTGTTCTTCTGCCAAGACAAAGTCATTTTCTTTCATCGCCACTAATCCAAGATTGTAGTTGGCTTCAAAATTGTCGGGTTGTATTTGTAATGCTCGTTCCAATTTGTTACGTGCTCCTGTAAAGTTTTGCTTTTGATAATCGATAATGCTGGCATTGACCAAAGCCATTGCATTAGTTTGTAATGCACCAATTTCATTAATTTGTTGTATACAGTGCGTGGCCATTTCCAAATTACCAAGCTAAAATGAAAATCACATTTAGTTAAAATTACATAAACAAATGATAGATTTGAGATTCCTGAGAAAAAGAGTTTTAATTAGGTTAGGTTTAAAAGAGGAATCGAAAGTGAAGGTGCCCGGCTTATGTCCAATGAAATAGGGCATACACTTAAGGACGGAAGTCAGCTTGTTGTGCGCTAATAATTGCGGTGGTTCCTGTCCTTATACATTCCAGAAACTCCGTCCCGTTGACGAAATTTCTTCATATATTCTGCCCATTCTACTAAGGTCACCCAGAGTCAGCGGACAGATGTTTAACCATAATCCTTGCAAAAGTCGGACAACCACAAACATAGTGTTCCATGGCCTTGTCACTCTCCACACAGGCCCTACAAGTTACTAAGTCCGCACGACAAATTTGAAATAGGTCTGCCATCAGCGTTGAATACCCGATGAGAAATAAAAAAATATTAGACACGTATTTTGTTGGGTGGTCGATCGCTCGTTTAGGGGTTAAAAATGAGAGTCAGAATTAAAACATTTTTTATAAAACATGTCTAAAATTTAAGAAACTAATTTTTTTTTGTACAATAAACTACGTGTCTATTATTTTTTGTCCTCCAAAATATACGGATTCACCTCTGGTAGTTTCCTTGTTAGTTTCAAAAGTGCGTTAGTTTTCCCTCTCCGGGCTTTCCCATCGTAGTAGTTTTATCTACTCCTGCAGTATCCCAATATGTAAAATGTCATAGCAATTCAGTAGAACAGTCTTTTCGTTTAGTTCAGCCCATTCTCCAACAAGGTTTCCTTGCTCGGGACTCGTGTACTGCACCATGCAGCTAGGGACCTTTCGGAGATTCCATCACAATACAATTCTCTGATGTTGTATCTCACTACTCGTCTAATATTTTGCGATTGCCACAAATCCACTAAACAGCCAAGACGTTCTCATATTTTAGCCGTAGCTCAATGGGTTCTATCGACAAAATTGTCTCCAATGCTCTAGTTGAAGTGGTTTTGACGGAACCGCCCATGCCCAAAGAACATTGTCGCTGTATTTTCTGAAGTGGTGTAATATTGCGCTTTTTAGCATCGATGTTCACTAAACTACTTTTTCGTCAAAATGTATCTGACTACGCTTGTGTAAAGCCAGTGTGTCATTATCGTGTTTAACCCGGATTTAAAGACTACAGCTCTCCTAGATGTGGAGATCTTGGTGATTCTGCTCTCTCGATGTGTTGTTTCCAGTATAATTGCTTCACTCATAAAAAAAGTTAGTTCAAAAGTCTGTTAAACGTTTTCTAATTCAGTTGAGCTAATTTTTTATGTTATTATCGTTTAAATCAGATTTTTAGCTAAAGTTATTATTTATCTCATTTAAACTCAAGAACATACTTCATCCGTATTCAAACTGATTTTTCGACATAAAATTTGCAAATTTTCCCATTAAATTTAAATCACAGTTGTTTTCAAACCATTATTTTTTGTGTCTCTGCTGTCAGTCTCACTTGTAGAATGTGTTATTTTCTCATATTTTTTTATTTTATAATCATACAATAGGCTTTATCTCGGAAACTAAGAGAGATAGCGCAAAATGGACCAAAAATCGTATCCGTACCTATGAAGTACTACTTATGTATATTCCCGATAATAAATATGGACCTGCCTCCGGTCAAATCCTAAAAGATCTTTTTGACAGACCTTTTCAGTTGAATCAGCTTAAAAATTCTCTTGATTTAGCTAAGTTCTTAGTTAATTTAATACCACTATCAACTTTTTTTTTTTTCTTAAAACACTCATGAAGTTCTTCCTATTAATTAATGTGTCGCTTTCTTTGGAAAGGGGATAGCCCTGATTAATTATTTTTACTTCGGTGGGGTTTAGTGCTATGGGAACACCAAAGGTGGGCGCAGCGATACATATAAGTGATAGAGAACTCATACATATTATTTTTCTAAATTGATGTTACCGTCACCGGTAATCCAACCCGGGACCATCTGTGTAATAGTCCAACGCGCTAACCATTACACCACAACGCTCTTCTAGAGCGTTGGGCTATTTTCTGTTGTCATAGCTGAATTTGCAACTATTTGCACGGGCTTTCTTATTAGTTAGAAGAATTACACCTACATAGATACTTCACTGCTTTGGGGACTATCATTGTTTTGACCAGTAAACAAGGTTCAGTATAACTACCCAGCAGAATCTCAGTAATGGGATCTTATTACCAGTATCTAAATAATAAGCATATTAGGGCCAACTGCATATAATTCGGCGTAAAAACCCATTATTTTTGTTCGACGTGGTCGTTTTTGTAAGTAATTTTACATATTTGCTTCATGAAATGCAGACAAAATTTGTACACTAGCTTACCCGCTGCATTACAAAAAAAGTGGTTACCAAAATAGTTAGTCTGCTTATAAGCAACTAGAAAAATATGTGGTTACATGTTTTTAAATAAAAAATATTATCCTTATTCTTACACTCACTATATTTAAACAGTATCTAATTGTAGTTTATTTAAAAAGTACTAAGTAAACTTAGTTTTTTATGGTATATAAATTTAAATTACAAGAAAGTATCTTTTTTTTAACTTATTTTACCACTTATTAAAAAAAAGCTACACATAAATAATATTTTGCGGTACCATATTATTTTCTTTTAAAATTTCCTTTTTATAAAAAATTCTTTATGTTTGTAAAAATAAGAGAAAACTGTTGTTTTTAATAAGTTGGGAGTTAATTTTAGATAGTTAGAATAAAAGAAAATCATTTATTTTTACGAATTTTGAAGTTTTTGATAATTTGTTATTTTATTTTTGATAGTAAAAATAAAAAAAAAATCTTTGTTTTTACGGATTTTTTAGTTTCTTTAAATTTATTTTTTACAGTAAAAATAAAAGAAAATATTTTTTTTACGGATTTTGAGTTAATTTTTATAGTTAAAATAAAGTAAATTACTTTGTTTTTACTTATTTTATTCTGTTCTTTTTTTTATTAGTTAAAAATAAATGAAAAATACATTTGATTTAAAGAAAAGTGATTTGTCCCCCCTTAACAGTATCGCCACATCATCTGCATAGCAGACAGATTAAAAATCCTTATTGGCTATAATCCTTAAGAGACTGCTTATGTTGGTTACCCATAGTAGTGGTAAAAGAATGCCACCCTGTGGGGTCCCACGCACACCCTGCCTCAAATACTCATGTCGTTGACCTCGCAATTAATTCATCGGAGCCCGGTTAATGTCAAACTGGGTAGGGACTGGATAAGCGTTTCGGTCGACACAGTATTAAATGCTTCCTCTATATGAATAAATATAGCTAAATTATACATATGCAGATCAACTGACCTGTCAAAGTGGCAAACAACCTCATGTAGGGCAGTTTCCACCGAACTTCCCTTTAAGTACCAGTGCTGTTGTAATCTATGCAAATTGCTAGGGACTTGATGCTTTGTCATGTCATACTTATCGCCAGCTAAGCTTTCGGGTCCGCATAGCTTTCCTTCCCCAGATTTGGTATGAATACAACTGTTGCTTCCTAGCATGATAATTTCAGATAAGTAGAGAATATATTTGCTAAATGTACGCCAATCATATCAATGCTCCATTTTGAAAGTTCAGGAAAGACCCCATCTGGTCCTGCA
Source organism: Delia radicum (assembly GCA_021234595.1). Lineage (NCBI taxonomy): Eukaryota > Metazoa > Arthropoda > Insecta > Diptera > Anthomyiidae > Delia > Delia radicum. Next base: position 103,140,543 of record CM037851.1, read on the forward strand.
ATCTTAAATGTAAAAAAGCTTCTAACAGATCTTCTAATTACAAAATTGTATTTATAAATCGCTATTTAAATTAATTTTGTAGCTATCTCGAAAATGCCACACTCATAGAAACAAAACTATACAAATAGCTACTAAAAATTAGTCAAAAAATTACGTCGCAGAAATACTGCAGGGTTGCTAAATATTAGTAAGATAAAAGTAGCAAAAATAAATATGTTGATTATAAAAGATTTTAATTACATTTGAGTTTAATTTTAGTTTATTGAAATTAAATTTGTCTGCTAAAATTTAATAATAAAATTTATCTGCATTCGTAAGATATTCGAAAATCCATTTGCATATATTTTCTTTAGATGAAATACATAAAAAACGAAAAAATAAAAAATCTCGGTTTTTGAAACTTGCTTTGACTGTTTGAATTTCTGACATGGCCTAAGAGCCGATACAAGTCATATTATATTTTATTTTGCTAACATATATTAATAGTTAATATCACTGTTTAGGTTGAAATACTTTTTGTAAGTTCGGAACATACATTTTTAAGGCTGATAATAGTTGTATCTTTATTAAAAAAATGCGCCAAATCTAGAGAGTTCAGAAGAAACAACCGGAAAAATCTAAACAACATTTTTTGATTCAAAAAAGTACACAATACATGTTGAGAAATATTTTATAATTTGTTTAACTACTGTTATCAATTAACACATTTTCACCATTTTTTATTTAATTAATTTTTGCTACAGTTTTATTATTAAACAAATTGTGCTCTTCTCAAATTTGTCTATCGAAATTAAACCATTTATGCATATAACAGTAAAACTCCTCTAAGGCGAACTCTGTTAATATGAGTTTGTTGACATTTCACCAACAATTTCCATATGTTGCCTTAAAATTTTATTTGTATTAATTAGCTGACCCGGCAGACGTTGTCCTGCCTAACATTTTATTTAAGGCTAATAACTTTTCTATAAATATACAGAGGACAAAAAGATTAAAACTTTTAAACAAAATGGGGCGTGAAAGGAGGCGTGGCGTATGAAACGTTTATATCTACATTGCTGGAGTATATAATGTGGAGTATATAGTGGGTGTAAAAGTGGGCGTGGTCAAAAAAAGTAGCCTATTAATCATGCCAGAGTCCCAGTTAAATGCTGTAAAAATTTCAGGAAGATCGGTCCAGAGGTCTGTTCTCCTATAAGGTACAAACAAACAAATAAACAAACACACATTCCATTTTATATATATATAGATATTGAAAGCAGATTAATTACAATTTAAGGTAAAATGGGGCGAAAAAGGGGGATTTGGTAATAAAAAAAATGTATGGCTACCTTACCTGTAGATAAAAAGTGTATAAAACTTGAGGTTAATACATATCACAAAAAAAGTATTTTGTATAGCAAACATTGTTAGTGGTATCAGTAAGTATCTAAATTTAAAAAAGGGGGCGGCGAAGTGGGCGTGGTTCATAGTTATATGGCGACGTTAACAGTATTAAGAGCGATATACTACCAAATAAAAAAAAATCCGTTGGAAGGAACAAATTTGTACAGAGAACAAAAAGTTTAAAACTTTCAAACAAAATTTGGCGTGAAAAGGGGCGTGGCGTAAGAAATGTTTATTTCTACCTCGCCTGGAGTATAATGTGTATACAATTTGAAGTAAACCTGTTAAAAACTATATGGGAGAAATAACATAATTTTAAAATAGTGGGCGTAAAAGTGGGCGTGGTCGAAAAAAGCACCCTATTAATCATGCCAGAGTCCCAGTTAAATGCTGTGAAAATTTCAGGAAGATCGGTCCAGAGGTTTGGTCTCCTATAAGGTACAAACAAACAAATAAACAAACACACATTCCATTTTATATATATATAGATATTGAAAGCAGATTAATTACAATTTAAGGTAAAATGGGGCGAAAAAGGGGGATTTGGTAATAAAAAAATGTATGGCTGCCTTACCTGTAGATAAAAAGTGTATAAAACTTGAGGTAAATACATATCACAAAAAAAGTATTTTGTATAGCAAACATTGTTAGTGGTATCAGTAAGTATCTGAATTAAAAAAAGGGGGCGGGGAAGTGGGCGTGGTTCATAGTTATATGGCGACGTTAACAGTATTAAGAGCAATATACTACCAAATAAAAAAAATCCGTTGGAAGGAACAAATTTGTACAGAGAACAAAAAGTTTAAAACTTTCAAACAAAATTTGGCGTGAAAAGGGGCGTGGCGTAAGAAATGTTTATTTTTACCTCGCTTGGATATAATGTGTATACAATTTGAAGTAAATCTGTTAAAAACTTTATGGGAGCAAATATATAATTTTATAACAGTGGGCGTAAAAGAGGGCGTGGTCGAAAAAAAGTACCTTATTAATCATGCCAGAGTCGCAGTTAAATGCTGTGAAAATTTCAGGAAAATCGGTTCAGAGGTTTGGTCTCCTATAAGGTACAAACAAACAAATAAACAAACACACATTTCCATTTTATATATATAGATTCTGAAAGAACTGTTTCTGATAGTCGCATAAACAAATTATTCAATTTTAAATTTTTAATACGAACTTCCTAAGGTCTTATAAATTTTACTATATCTTAGGATATTCTAAATATAACACACAAATATTTTCTTAAAAAGTACCGCAAACCATTTTTTTTTTAATGTATTAAAAGGCTAAATAAAAACTTTTTAATTTTCTCTTCAAAATTTTTAAACATTTTATAAATAGAACTAATATTACAGCTTTTAGGATGAACCTTGATTATAACGAATAAGTTTGTCTGGTCACTAACAAGGAGAGTCTCCTGACGGGTTATTGCGATCTTAATGAAATTCGGATATATGGTATAGGAGAAAAAATAAGGGACGCATATTTTTTCAGCTTCCCAATCTAAATCTTTAAGTGTTAAAAGTATGTATTGAAATTAACCCATATTTCTATTGTACTTTAAAAATACTTAACAAATAGTTAAAAACCAACTCAATTTTCATTTAAATCAATCATTTATTTTCAACTATTAAAAAATTAAGAAAATAAAATATGTAAAAACAAATTAATATACTTTATTTTAACTGTAAGAGGTTAATTCAAATTCCGTAAAAATAAAAGATTTTCTTTTATTTTTACTCCAAATAAAAAAAAAATAAACTATTTTTAAACGAGCTTTTTTTATTTTACAAAACAACAGTTTTATTTTTACTGTAAATGATTTTTTTTTTTTTTAAATTAAATGATTTTTTTCAATGTCAGAAAAATAAAGAATATTTTGTAAAAAGAAAATTTTAATGAAAATAATAAGTAAAGTTATGTGTAGTTTTATTTAATAAATGGTAAAATAAGTTTAAAAAAAATATTTCTTTGTATACTCAAAAAAAAATTAGTTAGTAAAACGTCTTGAAAATCAAGTAAATAATTGTTGAGCAAATTTTTTGCTAAAATTATGTATTCATCTAAAATTTTAGTAATACTTATTCAGCACTTAACTGTTTTGAACTAATGTTTTACTAATATTTTATTAATGTTTTACTAATTTTTTTTGCTAAAAAAAATTGTGCTGATAAGCACATTAATAGTGTGGACGAAAATATTGCAAACTATAAGCAGAATGAAGTAGATGTTGCAGTATGTCAAGATGTAGTAGTGAAGAGAAACAAGTGGAAGCATTAAAGTCCGATGTGCCGAATTTGGTAGAAAAATGATTAAATTCGGCTGTGCCGAATTTTTGGATACCCTCCATCTCATTGTTGGAATTAGCCAGTGAAAGTGCAAACAATATATATATATATATATATCTATATTCTTTGTAAAAATAACAATAATGTATTTGGGGTGAAGAAAAAAATGTTGTATCAATTATCGTTTAAAGCGAATTGCACTGTATATAAATACAGATAAATATTTACACAATTCAATACATATGGTTTGTGTCCTTGCTATTAAAAAATCCTCGATATTCAGGCGCTGAAATCGCTATGTTTAATTTCTATGATATTAAATATATATTTGAATTGAGATTTAAAATCCAATTAATATTCTTTTAAGAATCCAATTGCAATTGATGGAAACGTCCAATTGGGAAAATTGTCAATAGCGCCATCTATTAAGTTATAAAGGGATAGGTTTAAAGGGACAGTAATAAGAAAAATATAGTTTTAAAAATAATAAATATATTGTGAATTAGTAATTTAATATCTACATAATTGTAATTGAGAAAGGATCAAATTTGAAGAATAACTGGCTCCACCTTTTAAATTGTGAAGAGAAGTTTATAAAAAAAAAAATAATAGAAAAAAATATTCTTAGGAAAAAAACTTTTGTTTTGTAAATGAAACGAATTTAGTAGAATTAAATCTAACACTCGATTAACGAGGGTTATGTGGACAAAAATAAACTCAGTTTATTGCAATAATTAAATGCAGTTTGCTTATAACACTTGAAATAGGGGAAAAGCACAAATCGATGTCTCAAAGTAATCTATATTTGTAGAAAATAATATTATCCGTACATGAAATATTTACATATAATGTAGCACTGAAATAATTAATTTTCTATAAAACAAAACCCGTGATTTTAGTAGAAAAAAGCCACAAAATAGGCTCTTAGCATTGTAACGAAAATGAATTGTATAAAATACAAAAACACTTTAATTTTAGCGAAAAACATACCGATTTGATCTTAACATACTAGGAATATTATATTTTAATAATATTAATAAAAACTTTAAATGTTTTCATCTTATTTTTCACTGAAACACAAATTAATGTTCAAAGTTATTCTGCAGGTTTTTGGGATAATAGTTGGTTTTAAAATCAGTAGTGACAATTTACAGAGTTGATAAAAACTGTGGAAAGAGTTGAGAAATCGTTTGCATGCACTGACAGGAATTTTATATTACATTTTAAGCAAAGTTATGCTTTTTTCACATGGACTTTTAAAAAAGCATTTAGGGCTCCAAGAAGGTGATTACGTAGAAACTTTTAAACTGTTTTGTAAATACTACATTAACATAGTTTAAGTGGAAATTGTTTCAGTTACATATATTCAGTCGAAGTGGACAGAATTAAAGGGAAATGCAAATTGAAGTATTTATGAAATCTGTGGATATAAGAAGTTCGTTATATCAGACATCATTTGTATGGAGGCTTGTTGAGGAGACAAACAATTTAAATAAAATGAATTCTTTAAAACAAAGATCCATTTTGCAAATTTTATTTTTATTGAATTTCAGAGGGGAAATAAGTGTTTTAGTGAATTAGTTTTAGTGAATTTAGGGTTTAGAAAGCATACGCGAATTAAAAAAAAAGATTTAAAAAAATGCGCTTGCTGAGACATACGTAATGAAATAATTATTAAATACACGTTTACATTACAACACACGTGTTTATACTATACATCACATAAGTCAAACGAAAAGTGTGATAATATTAAGTTTGTCAAAAAATTAAAAAAGAAAATATTTTGTGTGTTTAGAGTGTTTTCGAGACACAAAACTAAAACTAAACTGGTATTTTTTCAAATTATATAAATCAAAAAATAGATCCGGAGACAAATTAATATGTTTTGCTGACATATTAAACTTTTGTCAAAAATCCGTAAATTTTTTGGAAGCAAAAATCGTCCAATAGTCATTTAGTTATTTTGGGTATTAAATATCGTCAAAATGACTATAAATCGTCAAACATGGCAACACTGCATGTGATTGCTTCTAATGCATACATACATACCAGTTATAAAAACCTTCATACATACATACATACAGGGTGGCTGATGCATATTGCTACAATAAGAAATTCAAATAACGTTTTTTTCAATACATACAAATATTTCTTTGTTTTTACATTTGAAAAGCCATACATTTTTATTAAGTATTTTTAATGGCTTTTAAGAAACCATTTAATTAAAATGACTAACACGCCTGATGACATCAAATGCAAGCGAAATTCCGTACAAATTACAGAGAAAATTCCAAGCTAAGGGGCAAGTCTCCTGCGTTCAATTACTTGTTATTTGTTTTTTTTTAAAGGAGAGAAATGAAAATCCTTAAGCAGAACTGTCCGTATTAACTGTCTGGTGATACATATATGAGCAAATATATTCCATGTCAAAACTCTAGAGTTGACTTGTATTGCGGCAACTATGGCAACAATTGATTCTTACATTCGAACTGAGAAATTTTGATTAAAAGGCGTCCTAATGATTGTCCCACGATTGACAAAATAATTTACGAGCCCAATCTGCTCGGAGGAGTGCCGCCTAATGTGGCCGTTAAGTTTGTTTATGCGGAAACGCCAGCCTCCAAAGCATTGTAGTCGCGCACAATCAAAAATAATAGTTTCATTGCCCCATTCGTTCATTTTCCTTAAATTGAAAGACGATCAATGAAACCAAAAACAAATTTAACCGATTAATAACTCAGAAAAAAAGTTATTACTTTTTTTTGTAGTGGCATTTATCAGCCACCCTGTATTACAAAACAAAAAAAAACAACAACACTATTTTGTGGGTTTTTTTGTTTTTGTGCGTGTTGATTATGACCACGGATGGTAACCGATTCTATATGGTTATTGGTCCAGTTAACGCTATTTTCTTTTATTTCGGTAACGTTATTTTAGGGGTAACTATATTTCAGTTATTTCCGTTGCGGGCTTTTAGCGTTAACGGTATTTTATTTATTTCGCTAACGGTATTTTAGATATAAAATAACGTTACATTTTAGTTATTTCGGTAACTTTATTTTAGGGAAGAGATTTTTCAGTTATTTTGGTAACGGCATTTTAAGGGTAACGTTATTTTAGTTATTCAGGTAATGCACACCACAATTTTTAGCCCCATTATGCCCGAGTTTTAATGACTTTCTAGTTTATGATCATACTTTGGAAAAATATATATATTTAAAGAAGTTTTTTTTCAGATATTGGTAGATTATTTCGGTAACGGTATTTTTATGGTATTGATATTTTAATTATATCGGTAACGGTATTTTACGGATAATGGTATTTCAATTTTTTCGGTAACGGTATTTTAAGATATTGATTTTTTAATTATATCGGTAACGGTATTTTACGGAAAACGGTATTTCAATTATTTCGGTAACGGTATTTTTGGGATAACGATAGTCAGTTATAAGGGGTTTGAATCGGAGACAGTATTTAAGCGATATTGACTGCCATCCCTGATTGCGTATATTCTTGTGTATAAGCATTGAATGTACGTATGTATGATGAAATAAATAGAATATTTTAAAATTTGATTCAAAATTTTAAGTGGTATTCCCACATTTTCACTCATAACTTTTGAACCCGTTAACCGATTTTGATCATTTTCACTAGCCAACTGCTCATGATATCAGCAAACAATTTGACTGAAAATTAGCAACACCTCTTCTGTATTAACGCATAATTTTGTATTAACACAGACAGACGGACAGACGGACATGGCTATATCGACTTCTGTTTTCATGCTGATCAAGAATATATGTAGTTTATGGGGTCCCAGAATTTTTTTAAAAGAATTACAAACATTTGACAAAGTGATATACATATACCCTCCTGCACTATGGGATGGAGGGTATAATTAGGGCTTTTAAGGAAAACAAATGCATATAATCAAAAGATTTTAAGATGAAGTATGCACCTTATATGTCGTAAATAAAAAAGTTCTGAAAGTGAATGTCCTTTAAATTTAATGGGGTTTTTAATAAATGTAATTATAGTGTAAGAGTTTCCTTGCAAATTTATTAAAGGTTGAGAATGAAAATAAGTAAAAATAGTGTACGAAAAAAAGTTATGAATTTACAATGTTGGATTCGGGGATTTTGTTCCTGGATATTTTTTTGATCTGATAACGATTAATGTGTCTGGCAACTCCGGTTAATGCAGTCAAATAGATAAAGAATTTTAACTAAACTATTTTGTTCTACCTTTTTTCTAATATGTGATTTTTTGATTTGTTGTGGTTAACAAAAAAAGGTATATGGCAAGCCTGGTATCTGGAAAACAAAAGAATACTTTATAAATCAGATCAACAATTTTTCGAGGGCTTCTCACATGTGCACTCATAACCAGTGTTGCCAGGTTTGCAGAGCATAAAAACGACAAATTTTCTAGAAAAAATCGTCAAAATCGTCATCATATTTTGAAAAATCGTCAAAATAAAATATATTTGTTAGAAGAGGGATAAAGTTTTAATAAAAAATAAAATACAATAATGTTATTCACTTTTTAAATGTTAACGTGTTATCGTTGTAATATAACACGATTTTTGACACTTCTCTTTGGTTTAAACTTCGAAAATCATTATATTTTACAACGATATTCATATTTATAAAATGTTGAAACAGTGTTCCTCAGTAGGCTAGTTGGTAGCGTGCTGGCTTATCAGTGCGGGGGTCGTGGCTTCGATTCCCACCAGAGGCACTGATCTGTTTTCGCTACAACGCGCCGAAGGCCATAGTAGCTAGTGCTCGGTTAGGGTAATAGTATATAACTTGTAATTATATGATTATTAATTAATAAAATAACAAAAATATAATGTTGAAAGATCAAATAAATACAACTTTAAATCAAACAAATTTTACCACTTGAACTGTTAATCACTTATATCTGCATAATTCTGTGAACAACATTTCAGTGGCACAACTTTTTAAATATTAAATTCTTTTACAAAATTTGGAAATTCTTTAACAATAAGTCTGTTCGATTACTATTCCTGTAAAGTTCAGTAAAAAACTACTCAGTGACAAAATTACAAATAGTAAGACAAATTTACAAAAAAGTAAACGAACAGAAAATTTGTAGGAATTATTAAATTAGATAAAATAGCTTGTTTTAAATATTAAAAAAAAAATCAACTGGTCATTATGGAAAAGGAAAAAGTTAATTGAAATTATCGACCAAAAATAATTTAAATGTTTTTTAACTTCTTCCATAGTTAATTATTTAATAATTTTCACTTTCAATCCATAAACAATTAAAATTTAATTTAATTTTGTTTTTGTTTACTAAAAATACAAGCATATTTTTAGTCATATGTTTTTATCATCTTACAAATTCTTTCTGGCAAAAATGTATCCAGTAAAAACTTGTAAGTTCTTTGGCATCAAACTGTCACTTTACTGTCTCTTTTTTACCAGTTTTTACTGCGTATTTGTCTAAACGAACACCTTCCAGTAAAAACATGTACAAATTTTTGTGTTATCGAACAAACTTAATGTTATATTTTTTTAATAATTAAATTTTGGCACTTTATTTATATTATTAGGCCTGTTTTTTAAGCACCGGATTTATTTTTGGATTTATTTTGTTTCATTTAAAGTTGTATATATATCATCTTTTAACATGAAATATATTCGGGCTAGAGATCTGTTTGTTTCGCAAAAAAAGTCCATGCCTTGTGTTTTAACATGAAAATTATTTTATTTTTATTTAAATCTAACTCCAATTAAATTTTATAAAAATTTAAAAAAATGTTCTAAACATATAAACACTGAAACTAAATTAAGCTAAACCCGTAATGAATTTATAAAAAAATAAATGCGGTTTGGATTAAGTTTTATTCAATTCTAGGATTTGCATTTTTGCAAAATTGTATTTCACATCATATTAGCATATAAAAGCTAGCTATCGATCAAAAAACAATGTTTTTGCTTTCAATTTTTAACGAATTAATATAAATTTAATAATCGAGCCGGCGATTTTATGAGAATGATAAATAAGTAGATCTTGCTGACATATTAAATTATTGTCAAAAAATCGTCATTTTGGAAGCAAAAGTCGTCAAATAGTCATTTAGTTATTTTGGGTATTAAATATCATCAAAATGACGACAAATCGTCAAACCTGGCAACTCTGCATGCGATTGCTACTAAACATACGTACATACATACTGTATTACAAAACAAAACAAAAAAACAACAACAATATTTTGTGGGTTTTTTTTTTGTTTTTTAGTGTTGATCATGACCATGGATGGTAACCGATTCTATGTGGTTATAGGTCGTAGTAACGGTATTTTCTTTTATTTCGGTAACGGTATTTTAGGGGAAACTATACTTCAGTGATTTCGGTAACGGGATTTTAGCGTTAACGGTATATTAGCGTTAACGGTATTTTATTTATTTCGCTAACGGTATTTTAGCGGTAACGATATTTTAGATATTTCGGTAACTTTATTTTAGGGAAAAAGATTTTTCAATTATTTTGGTAACGGCATTTTAAGGATAACGTTATTTTAGTTATTCAGGTAATGTTAATGCACACCACAATTTTTAACCGCATTATGCCCGAGTTTAAATGACTGTCTAGTTTATGATCATACATTGGGAAAATATATCTATTTACAGAAGTTTTTTTGTTCAGATCTTGTTTGATTATTTCGGTAACGGTATTTTAAGGTAACGGTATTTTACGGATAACGGTATTTCAAGAATATCGGTAACGGTATTTAAGCGATAACGATAGTCAGTTGAAAGGTGTTAGAATCGGGGACGGTATTTCAGCGATATTGACAGCCATCCCTGCTTGCGTATATTCTTGTGTATAAGCATTGAATGTACGTATGTATGATGAAATAAATAGTATAATTTAAAATTTGCTTCAAAATTTTTAGAGGTCTTCCCACATTTTCACTCATAACTTTTGAACGCGTTAACCGATTTTGATCACTTTCACTAGAAAACTGCTCATGATATCAACAAACACTTTGACTGAAAATTAGCAGTACCTCTTCTGTATTGTCGGAGTATTTTGTGTTTCCACAGACAGACGGACGGACATGGCTATATCGACTTCTCTATTCATGCTGATCAAGAATATATATAGTTCATGGGGTCCCAGAATTTTTTTAAAAGTATTACAAACATTTGACAAAGTGAATATACCCTCCTGCACTATGGGATGGAGGGTATAAAAATGATACTGAAAAGTACAACTCACGCTTATTTTGAATTTTTTCGTTTCGTTTCCAGAATTAAGTTTGAGTGTAATTTTAATGCATATTCCTTTCGGAAAAGGTTGAATAAAAGACAAATAGCTAAGAATATCTGAAAAATTAAATGGGCATTAATATACACAATTTTTAGCTTGTACCAACTATCCCAAGAAACGTTTTTACGGACTCTCCGTCATGTAGACTCATAAAAATAAACATGTAAAAATCGCAAAAAAGCTACTAAAAATTAGTTAAAAATGAGCTTGCAGAAAAAACTACTAAAATTAGCAGATTTTTTTACTAAAGTAATAATATTAGAATAGCAAAAATTAATCTGTTAAATTTACAAATATTTAGTTATATTTGCACTATATATATATATATATAATGTCCTATGGTTCCTTAAGAGGAACAAAGGGCCACAATATTTGCACTAAGTTTTAGTTAACTGAAAGTACCAAAATAATCTTCTAAAATGAGCAGAAACATTTACTAAAGTTGTTTTTTAATACGAATAAGTCTGCCCTTATGAAATCAGCAAAATAAAATTTTTTAGTAAAAGTTTTTTTTTTGATTTTAGCAAAACAAACTGCTATTTGCATTCTACTAAATTTGAGGTAAATAAAACATGTTCCACTGTAGTTTTTGTACTAATTGTTTTGGGGAAAAAATTTAAGATTGGCATCGTTTGCAAAACTCCATCGTGAATATAAGTAAATAAACTACAACTCGTTAGTTAATATGTTTTTTCTGTGCGTTTATATATTGAATATTTTTATGGGTCACTGTTGCGCATTGATGGGCAGGATACAGACATTAAATGCATCGGATGTGAAATTTTAAAGTTTAATTTTAATAATTAGTATAATTTTTAATAAACATGTAAAAAAAACATAAAAAATAAATAAAAATTAATAAAATTTAGGTCAATTTAGGACCGGATATGAATTTCTAAAAACGAAATTCGTTGAGCACGACATAACGGTCCGTAAAAGGTCCATCTGTGATGGACTTTTAACGGATGGACTTTATACGAATTGGAATCATTTTCGATGTTCCTTAAAATCCGTTTTCTGGTCCGTATTTCGTTTATGCCGTACAGTAAACGGCACGATTTTTTTGTAGGGATAATCCATAATCAAAACCTCAGTTTTAATGGCATTTAAAACACATTTTTTAGAATAACAAACATACTTAAAAGTTATCCAACACTGCGTTGCAAAACTAAAATTACACATTAATTTCACTAAATTTCGTAAGTTAAAATAAATTATACGAGTTTACCCGGCTTAAATGTAAAATTAATAATATTTAAAAAAAAACACAATAAATTTATAATTTATTTTACTATTAAAAATGAATAAAAAAGTCTATCTGTGTTTCTAGAAATGTACATAGGCATTGTCTTGTTGGAAAATTAATTCTTCTTTGTTGCAATTTTCAATACATGGCACCAATTTATCTTCTAATACTGTACTGTACTCAAAAGAATTTATTCTGGTGCTTGGAAATTCCAAATCAACCATACCGTCGAAACAAAAGCGCTTAAACCGTTCCGAAATGTTTGTTTTAAGAATCGTGGTTCCTTACGTAGGTCTCTCAAAGCGTTATTAAAACCAGCTGGACCATCAAGATTGAACTTTTTCTCTTCAGCAAAGTCATCTTTAAAAAGAATGTATGTTTAAAACAGTCCTTACAACAGCGATTATTGACGTACATTTCTTCAGTAGGTTTTTAAATTCGTTTTATCGAATTCAAGTCCATCAGTTTTGTGGCGGGGTAATAATCTAGGCACAGACATCAGCTTTTGGTGAGTAATTCTCTGGAAATCATATAATTGCCTACTTATGGTTGATTTGGACACATTTTTTTTTTTTTTTTTTTTTTTTTAAAGAGAAGCAACACTCAGGAAATTCTCCTATTAATTAATGTGTTGCTTTCTTTGGAAAGGGGATAGTGGAGAGATGAAAGGTGGTGAAAAATAAAGGGCTTCAAACTGGGCAACACTGTAATTGCGCGAGTAGATAAGTCTTAGAACAGTTGTTGCTCGCCACCTGATGTAGAGTTGGCGAATTTATTGAAGCTTTTTGTTTCATAGCCTTGATTCATTATTTTACTTCGGTGGGGTTAAGTGCTGTGGGAACACCGAAGGTGGGCGCAGCGATACATATAAGTGATAGAAAACTCATACATATTATTTTTCTAAATTGATGTTGTCGTCACCGGGAATCGATCCCGGAACCATCTGTGTAATAGTCCAACGCGCTAACCATTACGCCACAGCGCACACAAGCACCTGTGGACGGTTTATTTTTCTAACAATTTCCCGAAAACTTAAGCCCCTTTTTAAATAGGCTGAAATTTTCCTTTTTTTAAAATCACTTGGATATGAACCACTCCGTATTTTATTGCAAATTAATTAAAACTGCATAAAAAACAAAAATAATTCTTAAAATTTTCTTTATTTGCTTTTTTTCTTTGTTTACCGTTATATGCAATTATAGTTATGAAACACTAACACAATAATATTACACAATTTTCTCTTAAAACAATTAAGTAATCTCTTAAATTTTCACAATAAGAGATCAGTTATCACATTTTTAAAAACACCCAGGTAGAAATTGCCAACCTTACAAAAAAAATAGTACTTGCAAACCCCTGGTATTTTTGTGAAACCCATCGTGTTGAAAATGACCAAGGGTACAAATAATACTGTTTTAGGAAATCACTATTTTGTTCGCAATGCATGTCTTTTGCCAGTACCACCCGGAATATACTTTGCCAATGTTGTTTTTTTACCAATATTGCAACCAATAAGAAGCTTTTTTTTTAATATTTTATTACATTTCACACATTTAAATATGATGTTTAAGATTAAGACTGAACTGTATTGCTGCTTTTTAAAGCTGTTTTTTTTATATATATTTCTCAAAATTAATTTAATAGAAGCTAATTTAAACGCACCGTCTTTTTTGAATTACCAACGTTATGATACCGGTGGAAAGTTCAGTCACTCTAACGGTTGGCCACTGTTGTCAATCAGGACACTACTGTCAAGATTGTTAATCCCACGTTCGGCCAACGCATAACCGACCATCGCCGACGCCTTGCCAACACTGTGCCAATTGTATTTTTCTGGTTGAGCAGTTATAAGTTTAAAAAAAAAAAAACTCTTTATATTAAAAAAAAAATAGCAAAAATCATTTGCAATTCTTTTTGTAGCCCATTTGTCTAAAATTTCGCTGGAGTGATACAAAATAAACCGAAAAACGGCGTCTTGTTTGACCCCATTTTTTAACAGCTGAACATGACATTGGACAGTTAAACAAAATACACGTCCCTTAGAAGGGGAGTCTCCCAATGAGTTCTTTCCGATATTAATGAAATTTGGATATGTGATAAAGAGTACAAAAATAAGGGGCACATATTTTTTTAGTGGTCAATCTCATGTTTAGGGGTTACAAAAATTAACAATTTTCTTGTTTTTTCGGCTTATTTCGAATTGTTGTAGAGAAAATTTAGACAAATGGGGTATCAAATGAAGGAACTTTTGGAGACACTAACTTATGTACGAAACATGTTATTCAATACAATGAGTTTTAGGTGATATTGAAATGCAGTTTTGTTAAAGAATTATAGTTGAATGATGCTAAAAATATGCCTATTAGATTTAATCTAGGGGATGTCTGAGCTTTTTCCGATATTCGAAACTGTTCGTCTTTTATGGGACTTTTGCAATTTAACAAATATTTTAAATAAATGGAAAAAATAACACACTACATAGGCAATATTGGCATCACAATTTTGCTTTCTCGAGTACATCAAAACTGCGTTCAAAAAAATCTGAATTTCATTGGTTTCAGACTTGGTTTCTTGCCATACAAAAATGTATTAACTTTGGCCCCACATTTTAACACTTAAACGTGAGATTGAGCCTCTAAAACAAATACGTGTTCCTTATTTTTTTTTTTCTTTATCACATATCCAAATTTCATTAAGATTACAGCCAGAACCCATCGGGAGACTCCCCTTGTTAGTTGTTTTTTGAAGATTGGAGAGAAGCCATTGGAAGACTCCACTTGTTTAACTAAGAAAATAAGTAAGTTTCAGCTACGACAACATAAAATAGTACCCGAATTTCCGCCAGCAGAATTTTCAATGAAGTTGAGAATCAAATTTAGGTGACCTAAATTTTAAAACATATAAACTTCAGTTAACAGTTTTAGTTAAATTAACTTATAATTTAGCTAAAACAACAGAATTTTTAAGCCGAATCAACAGAAAATTTTTGTTAAAAAAGGTCCTTTCAGATCTTACCAGAAGCTTAGTTTCCGAGACAGAATATTTTATGATTATAAAATAAAAAATATAAGAAAATCACGCCATCTACATGTAAGACTGATAGCGGAAACACAAAAAAATAATGGTTTGAAAACAATTATGATTAAAATTAACTTTCGAAAAATAGTTCAAATGCGGATGAAAGTTGTTCTTTAGGTAAAATGAGATAACTAATAACTTTAGCTAAATAGCTGATTTAAAGGATAACAACAGAAAAAATTATCTCAACTGAATTTGAACCCTTTTAAAAAACTTTTGAACTACATTTTTGTTATGAGTGAAGAGTTAGTCTTAGCCAGGTTTTACTGTATATGTTTTAAACATGTTATGTAAATTTTAAATTGCTACACTGGTTCTGCCACAATAAAGATACGCACATATACAATCTCTAAATTGAATAAACAGCAAACTCTTTATGTATGCAGTGGAGTAGGAGAAAATGATTCTAGCAAAATAAATTTTGAATTTTAAATTTTGTTACTAAACACTTTTTGAATAAAAAAGATACATGTTGAATTTGAGTTTTTATTGTTTAAATTTAAAATTAAATACTACCCATAATCGCGTTATACTAACTATAAAGAACTATGGTGCAGCGTTTGGTCTCGTTTCCTTCAAAATGAGACTCCATGTGGACATTACACTGAGAGAATTATCTTTCATGATATCAATGAAAGAATTTTATAGAATATATCCAAGAAGTTTTTATTAATATTCAAAAACTTTTCATAAACTTTTTTTAATAAAAGTTTATGGTTTCATAAAAAAAAATCAATCGATTTCATAAATTATCTCTTCATAAGTTCACTGAAAATTTTCTTTAGCGATATAAAATTATTTCAAAGGCTTAAATTTTTTATTTTTTCATAAAAATTTCATAATTTCATTAATTTTCATACATTCCACACTTTAGTTTAAAGATTTAATTCTCAAGTGTTCAACACTTAATTTTGAACTTTTATGAAAATGTTTGGTTCCAATGCTTTTCAAGAACTTCTTAATATTAAAAAAATTTATGAAACTGTTTCATTCGTTCTGTAAACACTTCATTGTCATTAGTTTTATGAAGATTTTCATTAATTCTACAAACATTTCATAACCATTGACTTTAATGATACCTCCTTAATAGATTCTATGAAAAGTTTGAATGTACGAGTTCCAGTGACAATTTTCAGCAAAGCTATGAAAAAATGCATGATAATTTTCTCAGTGTACAGATATAGATTTTATCCCTTTTATAATTTTTTGTTGTTTGTCGATATAATTTTAGCGATTTTCAAGGAAGATGAGGGTCGCTAAATACGAATTTGACATCCAATTTTTGGAATTAAAGATGGCGGATATCGAAACGAAAAGATAATCTTTAAACAAAGTTTAATGCCATATTGGATCCGCCACTTTGAATATATAAAATCTTATTTCAGATTCGTATTCTGCAACACCCAAATCTTTTCGGAAAATATATAATATAAAACGGATTTATTGTCAAACAAATTATCCTCCATATTAGCTCCATTTTAAAAGTCTAATTTCAGATTCGTATTTAGCGGCCTCTAATCTCTCCGAAAAAAATATTTCATCCGCAATATCGATTTTTAAAAATATAATCATAAATTCGTATTCAGCTACCTTTAAAACTTTAAGCGATCAAAAAAGTACACAGAGCGAATTTCTTGGAAAAGTTTTAATGAAATTTTTTCACTGAACTAATGAAGTTTTCTCCACA